>OX637536.1:12833804-13282508 GCA_951800035.1 Linnaemya tessellans
ATTTTTCGGAAGCTTCTTCGCATTTGAAACTCCTTTCAATACTTGCTTATGAGAAATAAACGCCTTTTGGGCAAAATTGGGTAAAATTGTGTTTCGGCCAAAAATTGATTTTTAGCAAAGGGGTAACACTTTCCTAAAAAATTGATAAAAAATTTTTTTTTCTCAAATGCATGCGAATTGAGATTTTTCGGAAGCTTCTTCGCATTTGAAACTCCTTTCAATACTTGCTTATGAGAAATAAACGCCTTTTGGGCAAAATTGGGTAAAATTGTGTTTCGGCCAAAAAATTGATTTTTAGCAAAGGGGTAACACTTTCCTAAAAAATTGATAAAAAATTTTTTTTTCTCAAATGCATGCGAATTGAGATTTTTCGGAAGCTTCTTCGCATTTGAAACTCCTTTCAATACTTGCTTATGAGAAATAAACGCCTTTTGGGCAAAATTGGGTAAAATTGTGTTTCGGCCAAAAAATTGATTTTTAGCAAAGGGGTAACACTTTCCTAAAAAATTGATAAAAAATTTTTTTTTCTCAAATGCATGCGAATTGAGATTTTTCGGAAGCTTCTTCGCATTTGAAACTCCTTTCAATACTTGCTTATGAGAAATAAACGCCTTTTGGGCAAAATTGGGTAAAATTGTGTTTCGGCCAAAAAATTGATTTTTAGCAAAGGGGTAACACTTTCCTAAAAAATTGATAAAAAATTTTTTTTTCTCAAATGCATGCGAATTGAGATTTTTCGGAAGCTTCTTCGCATTTGAAACTCCTTTCAATACTTGCTTATGAGAAATAAACGCCTTTTGGGCAAAATTGGGTAAAATTGTGTTTCGGCCAAAAAATTGATTTTTAGCAAAGGGGTAACACTTTCCTAAAAAATTGATAAAAAATTTTTTTTTCTCAAATGCATGCGAATTGAGATTTTTCGGAAGCTTCTTCGCATTTGAAACTCCTTTCAATACTTGCTTATGAGAAATAAACGCCTTTTGGGCAAAATTGGGTAAAATTGTGTTTCGGCCAAAAAATTGATTTTTAGCAAAGGGGTAACACTTTCCTAAAAAATTGATAAAAAATTTTTTTTTCTCAAATGCATGCGAATTGAGATTTTTCGGAAGCTTCTTCGCATTTGAAACTCCTTTCAATACTTGCTTATGAGAAATAAACGCCTTTTGGGCAAAATTGGGTAAAATTGTGTTTCGGCCAAAAAATTGATTTTTAGCAAAGGGGTAACACTTTCCTAAAAAATTGATAAAAAATTTTTTTTTCTCAAATGCATGCGAATTGAGATTTTTCGGAAGCTTCTTCGCATTTGAAACTCCTTTCAATACTTGCTTATGAGAAATAAACGCCTTTTGGGCAAAATTGGGTAAAATTGTGTTTCGGCCAAAAAATTGATTTTTAGCAAAGGGGTAACACTTTCCTAAAAAATTGATAAAAAATTTTTTTTTCTCAAATGCATGCGAATTGAGATTTTTCGGAAGCTTCTTCGCATTTGAAACTCCTTTCAATACTTGCTTATGAGAAATAAACGCCTTTTGGGCAAAATTGGGTAAAATTGTGTTTCGGCCAAAAAATTGATTTTTAGCAAAGGGGTAACACTTTCCTAAAAAATTGATAAAAAATTTTTTTTTCTCAAATGCATGCGAATTGAGATTTTTCGGAAGCTTCTTCGCATTTGAAACTCCTTTCAATACTTGCTTATGAGAAATAAACGCCTTTTGGGCAAAATTGGGTAAAATTGTGTTTCGGCCAAAAAATTGATTTTTAGCAAAGGGGTAACACTTTCCTAAAAAATTGATAAAAAATTTTTTTTTCTCAAATGCATGCGAATTGAGATTTTTCGGAAGCTTCTTCGCATTTGAAACTCCTTTCAATACTTGCTTATGAGAAATAAACGCCTTTTGGGCAAAATTGGGTAAAATTGTGTTTCGGCCAAAAAATTGATTTTTAGCAAAGGGGTAACACTTTCCTAAAAAATTGATAAAAAATTTTTTTTTCTCAAATGCATGCGAATTGAGATTTTTCGGAAGCTTCTTCGCATTTGAAACTCCTTTCAATACTTGCTTATGAGAAATAAACGCCTTTTGGGCAAAATTGGGTAAAATTGTGTTTCGGCCAAAAAATTGATTTTTAGCAAAGGGGTAACACTTTCCTAAAAAATTGATAAAAAATTTTTTTTTCTCAAATGCATGCGAATTGAGATTTTTCGGAAGCTTCTTCGCATTTGAAACTCCTTTCAATACTTGCTTATGAGAAATAAACGCCTTTTGGGCAAAATTGGGTAAAATTGTGTTTCGGCCAAAAAATTGATTTTTAGCAAAGGGGTAACACTTTCCTAAAAAATTGATAAAAAATTTTTTTTTCTCAAATGCATGCGAATTGAGATTTTTCGGAAGCTTCTTCGCATTTGAAACTCCTTTCAATACTTGCTTATGAGAAATAAACGCCTTTTGGGCAAAATTGGGTAAAATTGTGTTTCGGCCAAAAAATTGATTTTTAGCAAAGGGGTAACACTTTCCTAAAAAATTGATAAAAAATTTTTTTTTCTCAAATGCATGCGAATTGAGATTTTTCGGAAGCTTCTTCGCATTTGAAACTCCTTTCAATACTTGCTTATGAGAAATAAACGCCTTTTGGGCAAAATTGGGTAAAATTGTGTTTCGGCCAAAAAATTGATTTTTAGCAAAGGGGTAACACTTTCCTAAAAAATTGATAAAAAATTTTTTTTTCTCAAATGCATGCGAATTGAGATTTTTCGGAAGCTTCTTCGCATTTGAAACTCCTTTCAATACTTGCTTATGAGAAATAAACGCCTTTTGGGCAAAATTGGGTAAAATTGTGTTTCGGCCAAAAAATTGATTTTTAGCAAAGGGGTAACACTTTCCTAAAAAATTGATAAAAAATTTTTTTTTCTCAAATGCATGCGAATTGAGATTTTTCGGAAGCTTCTTCGCATTTGAAACTCCTTTCAATACTTGCTTATGAGAAATAAACGCCTTTTGGGCAAAATTGGGTAAAATTGTGTTTCGGCCAAAAAATTGATTTTTAGCAAAGGGGTAACACTTTCCTAAAAAATTGATAAAAAATTTTTTTTTCTCAAATGCATGCGAATTGAGATTTTTCGGAAGCTTCTTCGCATTTGAAACTCCTTTCAATACTTGCTTATGAGAAATAAACGCCTTTTGGGCAAAATTGGGTAAAATTGTGTTTCGGCCAAAAAATTGATTTTTAGCAAAGGGGTAACACTTTCCTAAAAAATTGATAAAAAATTTTTTTTTCTCAAATGCATGCGAATTGAGATTTTTCGGAAGCTTCTTCGCATTTGAAACTCCTTTCAATACTTGCTTATGAGAAATAAACGCCTTTTGGGCAAAATTGGGTAAAATTGTGTTTCGGCCAAAAAATTGATTTTTAGCAAAGGGGTAACACTTTCCTAAAAAATTGATAAAAAATTTTTTTTTCTCAAATGCATGCGAATTGAGATTTTTCGGAAGCTTCTTCGCATTTGAAACTCCTTTCAATACTTGCTTATGAGAAATAAACGCCTTTTGGGCAAAATTGGGTAAAATTGTGTTTCGGCCAAAAAATTGATTTTTAGCAAAGGGGTAACACTTTCCTAAAAAATTGATAAAAAATTTTTTTTTCTCAAATGCATGCGAATTGAGATTTTTCGGAAGCTTCTTCGCATTTGAAACTCCTTTCAATACTTGCTTATGAGAAATAAACGCCTTTTGGGCAAAATTGGGTAAAATTGTGTTTCGGCCAAAAAATTGATTTTTAGCAAAGGGGTAACACTTTCCTAAAAAATTGATAAAAAATTTTTTTTTCTCAAATGCATGCGAATTGAGATTTTTCGGAAGCTTCTTCGCATTTGAAACTCCTTTCAATACTTGCTTATGAGAAATAAACGCCTTTTGGGCAAAATTGGGTAAAATTGTGTTTCGGCCAAAAAATTGATTTTTAGCAAAGGGGTAACACTTTCCTAAAAAATTGATAAAAAATTTTTTTTTCTCAAATGCATGCGAATTGAGATTTTTCGGAAGCTTCTTCGCATTTGAAACTCCTTTCAATACTTGCTTATGAGAAATAAACGCCTTTTGGGCAAAATTGGGTAAAATTGTGTTTCGGCCAAAAAATTGATTTTTAGCAAGAAAATTGATAAAAAATTTTTTTTCTCAAATGCATGCGAATTGAGATTTTTCGGAAGCTTCTTCGCATTTGAAACTCCTTTCAATACTTGCTTATGAGAAATAAACGCCTTTTGGGCTAAATTGGGTAAAATTGTGTTTCGGCCAAAAAATTGATTTTTAGCAAAGGGGTAACACTTTCCTAAAAAATTGATAAAAAATTTTTTTTTCTCAAATGCATGCGAATTAGATTTTTCGGAAGCTTCTTCGCATTTGAAACTCCTTTCAACACTTGCTTATGAGAAATAAACGCCTTTTGGGCAAAATTGGGTAAAATTGTGTTTCGGCCAAAAAATTGATTTTTAGCAAAGGGGTAACACTTTCCTAAAAAATTGATAAAAAATTTTTTTTTCTCAAATGCATGCGAATTGAGATTTTTCGGAAGCTTCTTCGCATTTGAAACTCCTTTCAATACTTGCTTATGAGAAATAAACGCCTTTTGGGCAAAATTGGGTAAAATTGTGTTTCGGCCAAAAAATTGATTTTTAGCAAGGGTAACTTCTAAAATTGATAAAAAATTTTTTTTTCTCAAATGCATGCGAATTGAGATTTTTCGGAAGCTTCTTCGCATTTGAAACTCCTTTCAATACTTGCTTATGAGAAATAAACGCCTTTTGGGCTAAATTGGGTAAAATTGTGTTTCGGCCAAAAAATTGATTTTTAGCAAAGGGGTAACACTTTCCTAAAAAATTGATAAAAAATTTTTTTTTCTCAAATGCATGCGAATTGAGATTTTTCGGAAGCTTCTTCGCATTTGAAACTCCTTTCAATACTTGCTTATGAGAAATAAACGCCTTTTGGGCAAAATTGGGTAAAATTGTGTTTCGGCCAAAAAATTGATTTTTAGCAAAGGGGTAACACTTTCCTAAAAAATTGATAAAAAATTTTTTTTTCTCAAATGCATGCGAATTGAGATTTTTCGGAAGCTTCTTCGCATTTGAAACTCCTTTCAATACTTGCTTATGAGAAATAAACGCCTTTTGGGCAAAATTGGGTAAAATTGTGTTTCGGCCAAAAAATTGATTTTTAGCAAAGGGGTAACACTTTCCTAAAAAATTGATAAAAAAATTTTTTTCTCAAATGCATGCGAATTGAGATTTTTCGGAAGCTTCTTCGCATTTGAAACTCCTTTCAATACTTGCTTATGAGAAATAAACGCCTTTTGGGCAAAATTGGGTAAAATTGTGTTTCGGCCAAAAAATTGATTTTTAGCAAAGGGGTAACACTTTCCTAAAAAATTGATAAAAAATTTTTTTTCTCAAATGCATGCGAATTGAGATTTTTCGGAAGCTTCTTCGCATTTGAAACTCCTTTCAATACTTGCTTATGAGAAATAAACGCCTTTTGGGCAAAATTGGTGTTTTCGGCCAAAAAATTGATTTTTAGCAAAGGGGTAACACTTTCCTAAAAAATTGATAAAAAATTTTTTTTTCTCAAATGCATGCGAATTGAGATTTTTCGGAAGCTTCTTCGCATTTGAAACTCCTTTCAATACTTGCTTATGAGAAATAAACGCCTTTTGGGCAAAATTGGGTAAAATTGTGTTTCGGCCAAAAAATTGATTTTTAGCAAAGGGGTAACACTTTCCTAAAAAATTGATAAAAAATTTTTTTTTCTCAAATGCATGCGAATTGAGATTTTTCGGAAGCTTCTTCGCATTTGAAACTCCTTTCAATACTTGCTTATGAGAAATAAACGCCTTTTGGGCAAAATTGGGTAAAATTGTGTTTCGGCCAAAAAATTGATTTTTAGCAAAGGGGTAACACTTTCCTAAAAAATTGATAAAAAATTTTTTTTTCTCAAATGCATGCGAATTGAGATTTTTCGGAAGCTTCTTCGCATTTGAAACTCCTTTCAATACTTGCTTATGAGAAATAAACGCCTTTTGGGCAAAATTGGGTAAAATTGTGTTTCGGCCAAAAAATTGATTTTTAGCAAAGGGGTAACACTTTCCTAAAAAATTGATAAAAAATTTTTTTTTCTCAAATGCATGCGAATTGAGATTTTTCGGAAGCTTCTTCGCATTTGAAACTCCTTTCAATACTTGCTTATGAGAAATAAACGCCTTTTGGGCAAAATTGGGTAAAATTGTGTTTCGGCCAAAAAATTGATTTTTAGCAAAGGGGTAACACTTTCCTAAAAAATTGATAAAAAATTTTTTTTTCTCAAATGCATGCGAATTGAGATTTTTCGGAAGCTTCTTCGCATTTGAAACTCCTTTCAATACTTGCTTATGAGAAATAAACGCCTTTTGGGCAAAATTGGGTAAAATTGTGTTTCGGCCAAAAAATTGATTTTTAGCAAAGGGGTAACACTTTCCTAAAAAATTGATAAAAAATTTTTTTTTCTCAAATGCATGCGAATTGAGATTTTTCGGAAGCTTCTTCGCATTTGAAACTCCTTTCAATACTTGCTTATGAGAAATAAACGCCTTTTGGGCAAAATTGGGTAAAATTGTGTTTCGGCCAAAAAATTGATTTTTAGCAAAGGGGTAACACTTTCCTAAAAAATTGATAAAAAATTTTTTTTTCTCAAATGCATGCGAATTGAGATTTTTCGGAAGCTTCTTCGCATTTGAAACTCCTTTCAATACTTGCTTATGAGAAATAAACGCCTTTTGGGCAAAATTGGGTAAAATTGTGTTTCGGCCAAAAAATTGATTTTTAGCAAAGGGGTAACACTTTCCTAAAAAATTGATAAAAAATTTTTTTTTCTCAAATGCATGCGAATTAAGATTTTTCGGAAGCTTCTTCGCATTTGAAACTCCTTTCAACACTTGCTTATGAGAAATAAACGCCTTTTGGGCAAAATTGGGTAAAATTGTGTTTCGGCCAAAAAATTGATTTTTAGCAAAGGGGTAACACTTTCCTAAAAAATTGATAAAAAATTTTTTTTTCTCAAATGCATGCGAATTAAGATTTTTCGGAAGCTTCTTCGCATTTGAAACTCCTTTCAATACTTGCTTATGAGAAATAAACGCCTTTTGGGCAAAATTGTGTTTCGGCCAAAAAATTGATTTTTAGCAAAGGGGTAACACTTTCCTAAAAAATTGATAAAAAATTTTTTTTTCTCAAATGCATGCGAATTGAGATTTTTCGGAAGCTTCTTCGCATTTGAAACTCCTTTCAATACTTGCTTATGAGAAATAAACGCCTTTTGGGCAAAATTGGGTAAAATTGTGTTTCGGCCAAAAAATTTATTTTTAGCAAAGGGGTAACACTTTCCTAAAAAATTGATAAAAAATTTTTTTTTCTCAAATGCATGCGAATTGAGATTTTTCGGAAGCTTCTTCGCATTTGAAACTCCTTTCAATACTTGCTTATGAGAAATAAACGCCTTTTGGGCAAAATTGGGTAAAATTGTGTTTCGGCCAAAAAATTGATTTTTAGCAAAGGGGTAACACTTTCCTAAAAAATTGATAAAAAATTTTTTTTTCTCAAATGCATGCGAATTGAGATTTTTCGGAAGCTTCTTCGCATTTGAAACTCCTTTCAATACTTGCTTATGAGAAATAAACGCCTTTTGGGCAAAATTGGGTAAAATTGTGTTTCGGCCAAAAAATTGATTTTTAGCAAAGGGGTAACACTTTCCTAAAAAATTGATAAAAAATTTTTTTTTCTCAAATGCATGCGAATTGAGATTTTTCGGAAGCTTCTTCGCATTTGAAACTCCTTTCAATACTTGCTTATGAGAAATAAACGCCTTTTGGGCAAAATTGGGTAAAATTGTGTTTCGGCCAAAAAATTGATTTTTAGCAAAGGGGTAACACTTTCCTAAAAAATTGATAAAAAATTTTTTTTTCTCAAATGCATGCGAATTAAGATTTTTCGGAAGCTTCTTCGCATTTGAAACTCCTTTCAACACTTGCTTATGAGAAATAAACGCCTTTTGGGCAAAATTGGGTAAAATTGTGTTTCGGCCAAAAAATTGATTTTTAGCAAAGGGGTAACACTTTCCTAAAAAATTGATAAAAAATTTTTTTTTCTCAAATGCATGCGAATTAAGATTTTTCGGAAGCTTCTTCGCATTTGAAACTCCTTTCAATACTTGCTTATGAGAAATAAACGCCTTTTGGGCAAAATTGTGTTTCGGCCAAAAAATTGATTTTTAGCAAAGGGGTAACACTTTCCTAAAAAATTGATAAAAAATTTTTTTTTCTCAAATGCATGCGAATTGAGATTTTTCGGAAGCTTTTTCGCATTTGAAACTCCTTTCAATACTTGCTTATGAGAAATAAACGCCTTTTGGGCAAAATTGGGTAAAATTGTGTTTCGGCCAAAAAATTGATTTTTAGCAAAGGGGTAACACTTTCCTAAAAAATTGATAAAAAATTTTTTTTTTCTCAAATGCATGCGAATTGAGATTTTTCGGAAGCTTCTTCGCATTTGAAACTCCTTTCAATACTTGCTTATGAGAAATAAACGCCTTTTGGGCAAAATTGGGTAAAATTGTGTTTCGGCCAAAAAATTGATTTTTAGCAAAGGGGTAACACTTTCCTAAAAAATTGATAAAAAATTTTTTTTTTCTCAAATGCATGCGAATTGAGATTTTTCGGAAGCTTCTTCGCATTTGAAACTCCTTTCAATACTTGCTTATGAGAAATAAACGCCTTTTGGGCAAAATTGGGTAAAATTGTGTTTCGGCCAAAAAATTGATTTTTAGCAAAGGGGTAACACTTTCCTAAAAAATTGATAAAAAATTTTTTTTTCTCAAATGCATGCGAATTGAGATTTTTCGGAAGCTTCTTCGCATTTGAAACTCCTTTCAATACTTGCTTATGAGAAATAAACGCCTTTTGGGCAAAATTGGGTAAAATTGTGTTTCGGCCAAAAAATTGATTTTTAGCAAAGGGGTAACACTTTCCTAAAAAATTGATAAAAAATTTTTTTTTCTCAAATGCATGCGAATTGAGATTTTTCGGAAGCTTCTTCGCATTTGAAACTCCTTTCAATACTTGCTTATGAGAAATAAACGCCTTTTGGGCAAAATTGGGTAAAATTGTGTTTCGGCCAAAAAATTGATTTTTAGCAAAGGGGTAACACTTTCCTAAAAAATTGATAAAAAATTTTTTTTTCTCAAATGCATGCGAATTGAGATTTTTCGGAAGCTTCTTCGCATTTGAAACTCCTTTCAATACTTGCTTATGAGAAATAAACGCCTTTTGGGCAAAATTGGGTAAAATTGTGTTTCGGCCAAAAAATTGATTTTTAGCAAAGGGGTAACACTTTCCTAAAAAATTGATAAAAAATTTTTTTTTCTCAAATGCATGCGAATTGAGATTTTTCGGAAGCTTCTTCGCATTTGAAACTCCTTTCAATACTTGCTTATGAGAAATAAACGCCTTTTGGGCAAAATTGGGTAAAATTGTGTTTCGGCCAAAAAATTGATTTTTAGCAAAGGGGTAACACTTTCCTAAAAAATTGATAAAAAATTTTTTTTTCTCAAATGCATGCGAATTGAGATTTTTCGGAAGCTTCTTCGCATTTGAAACTCCTTTCAATACTTGCTTATGAGAAATAAACGCCTTTTGGGCAAAATTGTGTTTCGGCCAAAAAATTGATTTTTAGCAAAGGGGTAACACTTTCCTAAAAAATTGATAAAAAATTTTTTTTTCTCAAATGCATGCGAATTGAGATTTTTCGGAAGCTTCTTCGCATTTGAAACTCCTTTCAATACTTGCTTATGAGAAATAAACGCCTTTTGGGCAAAATTGGGTAAAATTGTGTTTCGGCCAAAAAATTGATTTTTAGCAAAAAAATTTTTCCTAAAAAATTTATAAAAATTTTTTTTTTCTCAAATGCATGCGAATTGAGATTTTTCGGAAGCTTCTTCGCATTTGAAACTCCTTTCAATACTTGCTTATGAGAAATAAACGCCTTTTGGGCAAAATTGGGTAAAATTGTGTTTCGGCCAAAAAATTGATTTTTAGCAAAGGGGTAACACTTTCCTAAAAAATTGATAAAAAATTTTTTTTTCTCAAATGCATGCGAATTGAGATTTTTCGGAAGCTTCTTCGCATTTGAAACTCCTTTCAATACTTGCTTATGAGAAATAAACGCCTTTTGGGCAAAATTGGGTAAAATTGTGTTTCGGCCAAAAAATTGATTTTTAGCAAAGGGGTAACACTTTCCTAAAAAATTGATAAAAAATTTTTTTTTCTCAAATGCATGCGAATTGAGATTTTTCGGAAGCTTCTTCGCATTTGAAACTCCTTTCAATACTTGCTTATGAGAAATAAACGCCTTTTGGGCAAAATTGGGTAAAATTGTGTTTCGGCCAAAAAATTGATTTTTAGCAAAGGGGTAACACTTTCCTAAAAAATTGATAAAAATTTTTTTTTTCTCAAATGCATGCGAATTGAGATTTTTCGGAAGCTTCTTCGCATTTGAAACTCCTTTCAATACTTGCTTATGAGAAATAAACGCCTTTTGGGCAAAATTGGGTAAAATTGTGTTTCGGCCAAAAAATTGATTTTTAGCAAAGGGGTAACACTTTCCTAAAAAATTGATAAAAAATTTTTTTTTCTCAAATGCATGCGAATTGAGATTTTTCGGAAGCTTCTTCGCATTTGAAACTCCTTTCAATACTTGCTTATGAGAAATAAACGCCTTTTGGGCAAAATTGGGTAAAATTGTGTTTCGGCCAAAAAATTGATTTTTAGCAAAGGGGTAACACTTTCCTAAAAAATTGATAAAACATTTTTTTTTCTCAAATGCATGCGAATTGAGATTTTTCGGAAGCTTCTTCGCATTTGAAACTCCTTTCAATACTTGCTTATGAGAAATAAACGCCTTTTGGGCAAAATTGGGTAAAATTGTGTTTCGGCCAAAAAATTGATTTTTAGCAAAGGGGTAACACTTTCCTAAAAAATTGATAAAACATTTTTTTTTCTCAAATGCATGCGAATTGAGATTTTTCGGAAGCTTCTTCGCATTTGAAACTCCTTTCAATACTTGCTTATGAGAAATAAACGCCTTTTGGGCAAAATTGGGTAAAATTGTGTTTCGGCCAAAAAATTGATTTTTAGCAAAGGGGTAACACTTTCCTAAAAAATTGATAAAACATTTTTTTTCTCAAATGCATGCGAATTGAGATTTTTCGGAAGCTTCTTCGCATTTGAAACTCCTTTCAATACTTGCTTATGAGAAATAAACGCCTTTTGGGCAAAATTGGGTAAAATTGTGTTTCGGCCAAAAAATTGATTTTTAGCAAAGGGGTAACACTTTCCTAAAAAATTGATAAAAAATTTTTTTTCTCAAATGCATGCGAATTGAGATTTTTCGGAAGCTTCTTCGCATTTGAAACTCCTTTCAATACTTGCTTATGAGAAATAAACGCCTTTTGGGCAAAATTGGGTAAAATTGTGTTTCGGCCAAAAAATTGATTTTTAGCAAATTTCTTCTTATTTGATTACAAATGTTTTATGCTCAGAAAATAAATGGCCAAGCATTTTTTTAAAAACGAGATTTTGGACAGGTAAACAGAAACTAAATTAAACATTCTAGGTTTTATATTTTTTTGCCCATGAATTATTTTGGCAGGAAATTTATTTCCCTTTAGTTAATTCATTTTAAAACTACACACACTTACGTGCGCCATAAGCTGTTAACTTAATGAAGTTATAAATATTTATAAGCTTATAACGAGTGTAACCACACACACACACACATACACATATACATATAAATAAATAAGAAATGTTACAAACTCCCAAAACTATGCAACATTTGCATGTCAGAAGGAAGAACTCCTAAAAGTATGACTTACAAAAACACGAATTGTACATTAGCAAGCTTTTGTGATTTATTATAACAGCTCATGTGATGCGTACGAGTAGTTTTGAAACTTATGAACGAACGTGAGTGATGGTTATTCTAGGAAGTGATTTTGTCTAGGAAAGTTTAAAGGTTGAATAATTGGAATTAGTAGTTTCAAATTACAAAATTTTAATAATATTTTAGATAATTTTTTTTTTTTTAGTCTTTTATCGCTGAAACTTTATTTAGTTTGCATCTGATGTGCTCAGACTGCTTATGTCAGATTTATTTAAACACTTCATTAGCATTGATAATTAGCGATATTTTTGTTCAGGGGTTCTACATACGAGTACTCTGTATTTGAATAATTTCTTGGGGAATGTAAATGCACACGTACTTCAAATTTAATATGATTGGTGAGTCATTTCAATCGATGTCTAGAAGGTCATGGGTTTGCTGTTGCAATACAAAAATTAATTTATTTAACAGATTTACATATTTATTTTTTAAATTGTTGCTGTTATTCATAAGAAACGCATTTCATGATTTAACATCTATGGTTTTATAGAAAAAAAATTAATAAAAAATTGTCCGCATTGAATGTATAATTCTATGAAATTGTGTACCAGATTTAAATAAAAAAATTAATTTCTATAATATTTCTGTTTTGTATTATCATAAAAAAAAACACCAGCAGGAGCCAAATTACCGCATTCGATATCGAGCGAAATTTCCATACAATTTAAATATAAATTTCGTTCGATATCGAGTGCCGTAATTTGCTCCCAGAGGAATCGAAATTTTGTATAAAATTTAAATGGAAATTTCGATCGTATCCTTCACTCTTCTGCCATTGAAAAGAATTATTTAAGGCTTTTTAAGTAATTCAGTTTTTTATATGTCACTTTTTTTTATAATATGGGCATTTCCAGAAAAAGGTCAACCACGACAGAAATATTAAAAACCGCGAAAAAAAATTTTTTTTTTAATTTAATTAGAGAACTGTCTAAATTTTTATAATTTATTAACTTAAAAATATATTTCCATATTTATTTTGAGTAAATTTGTTTGCAAGATGTATGTTTTCTTACACTTTGCGTCTCTTTTTTTAATTTTTTCCTTTTGTTATTACTGACTCTTAAGTATCATAACGATTGCACTCTTTTTATACACTTATTGTATCAACAACAAATAGTTTAAAAAAAAGTTGCAGAGATCTAGTAAAGCACGAATAACGGTTAAATTTCTTTAAAAATGAAAATTCCGGAATTATCTTGATATTTTATTATGTTTGTTTCTTTTACTTGAAATATGTATATTTTTTATTTATTTCAAATATGTAATAAAAAGAAAACACTAAAAAATAATTTTTGGAAATTATGTCCCGTTTGCAATGTCCCGTTTGCAATAGTTATAAATTTTTTTTTTTATAATAAAAGCTATTGGAAAGGAATAACGTTATGAAGCAAGCTTTATTATTCTATTATATTTAAAAAAAATTTGCTCCTAAAAAATACGACTAAATTCGCTAATTTTTCAATTATTCCACATGCTGCCAAAAATGACTTCCATTTCTTGTCCCGTTTGCAATGCTATGTTTTTTTAAATTATTTTGAGAATGTAAGAGTTGTACAATTTGCATTTTGCACTCAAAAATAGTGCTACTGAAATGCAATTAAACCGTTATAAAGAGCTTAAAAAATTGTTATGTTTTCATATTTTTTTTTTAACTTGAATGCGTACGAATGTCCCATTCGCAATCTTGGAAATGCCCATATGTCACTTTTTTTATAATATGTCACTTTTTTTATGTGTCACTTTATTATAATATGTCACTTTTTTTATGTCACTTTTTTATAATATGTCACTTTTTTATAATATGTCACTTTTTTATAATATGTCACTTTTTTATATGTCACTTTTTTATAATATGTCACTTTTTTATAATATGTCACTTTTTTTATAATATGTCACTTTTTTATAATGTCACTTTTTTTGTAATATGTCACTTTTTTTATAATATGTCACTTTTTTATAATATGTCACTTTTTTTATAATATGTCACTTTTTTAAAATGTCACTTTTTTTAATATGTCACTTTTTTATAATATGTCACTTTTTTATAATATGTCACTTTTTTATAATATGTCACTTTTTTATAATGTCACTTTTTTTTAATATGTCACTGTTTTTATAATATGTCACTTTTTTATAATATGTCACTTTTTTATAATAAGTCACTTTTTTATAATATGTCACTTTTATTTTTTTTTTATATGAATTTTGCCTGCTTCATTTTTATAGTCGGAAATCAATTAAAACAATTGACTAGATGAGGCATAGCCGTTAAATTAAATATTTTAAAAACGATCAGCTATTCCGACATCTTGCCAAGTTCCTTAATTGCAATTTTTCACAAAAAAAAAATTTTTTTTTAATTAAACACTATTACACTCAGGATTATTTTTTTATGGAATATGAAAAGCAGCATAAACCACTTGAACTGTTGGAAAACTAAAAATCAACTGATTTAAAATTTAAATTCTGAATTTCAGCAAAAAACTTAAATATCCACAAATTTATTTTCTTCATCGTATATATGGCATATTATTTTTTCTTCTTTCCAATATTATTCCATTCATTAACGCTTTTGGGTTAACAAGATGTGAACAGAAAGAAGAAATCCAATAAGAAAAGATACAACAAATTGCCACATACTTGTTACTCGTACTACAAATGAGCACTGGAGCCCGTCATTAATGACTGGCTATTGACTGTTTTTGTATTTTAACGCCTTTGATTTTGTATTTGGTTTCTTTTTTTTTTTTTGTTTCTTCTACTTTGAATGTATGATTTAATAATTAGCACCTGATTCTGAGATACTTTTGTATTGGCCAAATCTGGCAAGTTGTTAAAGAAGCTGCTGGAATTTAAATTTGTTTGAAAAAAAATACCACGCGTTACAAAAGCATGTGAGAGTTTTAACTGCAGGTTATAGTAAATTTATTTTTCAATATTTCAGTTGAGGTACCAAATCTTTGCCCGCACACAAAAAGTACTCAAGAATTTTTGGTGAATTAGAAAGAAGAAAAAAAAACAACTTCTCAAAGTTTGCGTTTAAAAGTATAATAAAACGGAGTTGTTTTCTTATTATTGAAAATTTATTTTATTGTTTCGTTACCCAAATAAATTGTATTCATGTGTTGGGCATTTAGTTTGTACTTAAGAAATGTCATTATATATTCCAACTTCCACGGAAACCTGCTAAGTGGCCCACATTTCCATAAACCAAACTCGTAATAAATAACAAGTTAAAACAACGAGTGTACTGCTCATTGAAAGAAAAAAAATATTAAACTAACAATATAGTGTGATTTATAAGCTTCATTTAAACTATACAACAATATATTTAGAAAAATATTATATTCGTCTAGGCGGCTTCTTTAGTTTGCAACAACTATTTCTGATCACAATTTGTTGTCAGCTACAATCGGTATTACAATTAAAGGTTTGCATAAAAAAATTTTGAAAATAAAATCTTATACAATAACGGCCTATTTCACGATATCAAAAGAGTTCTTTCTTTCTTATAATTACATTTAAAATAAAATCAATCTATAAAATTGTCTAAAAACAATAACTCTTTCGATCTAGTGAAATAGGCAGCAAACAACGGCTTTAGTTATTGTGGCTTAAGCACGTCTATATGCCTGTATTTCATTGATTCCTACACCAAATCATCATCAGACATTAACTTAATACCAAAAATAACAAAACAGCTTAACTGGTGCACAAACTTTCAGAAACCATATGAGAATTACAAGCATAATAGTCTATGAAATTTCTAAAACTACAACAAAAAAAATTTATTCGCTATCAATATATTTTATTTTTCTACAAATAAAGCAGGTAATTCATAACTTAGCTGAGACAATACCTCACAAACAAATTACAAACCGTCTTTAAAAACAGATTATATAAAATTGTATTCATAATCGAATTTTAGTTTAAATCAGCCATTTTCTAAAAATGAGATGTTTGTATTTTTAAGGGAAATTATTAAAACATAATTTTACCCAAAACGTGTTTTTTTCTAATAGATGCAAATTCAAAGGAGTTTCAAATGCGGAGAAGCTTCCGAAAAATCTCAAATCGCATGCATTTAAGAGAAAAAATTTTTTTACTAATTTTTTAGGAAAGGGGTACCCCTTTGATAAAAATCAATTTTTTGGTTGAAACACAATTTTACCCAATTTTGCCCAAAATGAGTTTATTTCTAAAAAGCAAGTATTGAAAGGAGTTTCAAATGCGAAGAAGCTTCCGAAAAATCTCAAATCGCATGCATT
Source organism: Linnaemya tessellans (assembly GCA_951800035.1). NCBI lineage: Eukaryota > Metazoa > Arthropoda > Insecta > Diptera > Tachinidae > Linnaemya > Linnaemya tessellans. The sequence goes on from OX637536.1 coordinate 12,850,089, forward strand.
TAAGAGAAAAGTTTTTTTTACCAATTTTTAAGGAAAAAAATTGTATTTTCTGGGTGAAATACAATTTTACCCAATTTTGCCCAAAAGGCGTTTATTTCTCATAAGCAAGTATTGAAAGGAGTTTCAAATGCGAAGAAGCTTCCGAAAAATCTCAAATCGCATGCATTTAAGAGAAAAATTTTTTTTACCAATTTTTTAGGAAAGGGGTACCCCTTTGCTAAAAATCAATTTTTTGGTTGAAACACAATTTTGCCCAATTTCGCCCAAAAGGCGATTATTTCTAAAAAGCAAGTATTGGAAATGGTTTAAAATGCGAAGAAGCTTCCGAAAAATCTCAAATCGCAAGCATTTAAGAGAAAAAATTTTTTACAAATTTTTTAGGGAAGGGGTACCCCTTTGCAAAAAATAAATTTTTTTGTTGAAACACAGTTTTACCCAATTTTGCCCAAAAGGCGTTTATTTCTGAAAAGCAAGTATTGAAAGGAGTTTCAAATGCGAAGAAGCTTCCGAAAAATCTCAAATCGCATGCATTTAAGAGAAAAAAATTTTTTACCAATTTTTTTGGAAAGGGGTACCTCTTTGCTAAAAATCAATTTTTTGGTTGAAACATAATTTTGCCCAATTTTGCCCAAAAGGCGTTTATTTCTAAAAAGCAAGTATTGAAAGGAGTTCCAAATGCGAAGAAGCTTCCAAAAAATCTCAAATCGCATGCATTTAAGAGAAAAAATTTTTTACAAATTTTTTAGGGAAGGGGTACCCCTTTGCAAAAAATAAATTTTTTTGTTGAAACACAGTTTTACCCAATTTTGCCCAAAAGGCGTTTATTTCTGAAAAGCAAGTATTGAAAGGAGTTTCAAATGCGAAGAAGCTTCCGAAAAATCTCAAATCGCATGCATTTAAGAGAAAAAAATTTTTTACCAATTTTTTTGGAAAGGGGTACCTCTTTGCTAAAAATCAATTTTTTGGTTGAAACATAATTTTGCCCAATTTTGCCCAAAAGGCGTTTATTTCTAAAAAGCAAGTATTGAAAGGAGTTCCAAATGCGAAGAAGCTTCCAAAAAATCTCAAATCGCATGCATTTAAGAGAAACAAATTTTTTGCCAATTTTTTTTTGCTAAAAATAAATTTTTTGGCTGATACATAATTTTACCCAATTTTGCCCAAAAGGCATTTATTTCTAAAAAATCAAGTATTGAAAGGAGTTTCAAATGCGAAGAAGTTTCCGAAAAATCTCAAATCGCATGCATTTAAGAGAAAAAAATTTTTTACCAATTTTTTAGGAAAGGGATACCCCTTTGCTAAAAATCAGTTTTTTGGCTGAAACACAATTTTACCCAATTTTGCTCAAAAGGAGTTTATTTTTAAAAAGCAAGTATTGAAAGGAGTTTCAAATGCGAAGAAGCTTCCGAAAAATCGCAAATCGCAAGCATTTAAGAGAAAAAAATTTTTTACCAATTTTTTAGGAAAGGGGTATCCCTTTGCTAAAAGTCAATTTTCTGTTTGAAACACAATTTTACCCAATTTTGCCCAAAAGGCGTTTATTTCTAAAAAGCAAGTATTGAAAGGAGTTTCAAATGTGAAAAAGCTTCCGAAAAATCTCAATTCGCAAGCATTTAAGAGAAAAATTTTTTTTTACCAATTTTTTAGGAAAGGGGTACTCCTTTGCTAAAAATTAATTTTTTGGTTAAAACACAATTTTATCCAATTTTGCCCAAAAGGCGTTTATTTCTAAAAAGCAAGTATTGAAAGGAGTTTCAAATGCGAAGAAGCTTCCGAAAAATCTCAAATCGCATGCATTTAAGAGAAAAAATTTTTTTAACAATTTTTTGCTAAATATAAATTTTTTGGTAGAAACACAATTTTACCCAATTTTGCCCAAAAGGCGTTTATTTCTAAAAAGCAAGTATTGAAAGGAGTTTCCAATGCGAAGAAGCTTTCGAAAAAGCTTAAATCACATGCATTCAAGAAAAAAAATGTCTGACAATTTTTTTTCCTGTATTTTCGCTTAACCGAATACCAATTTGTTTATGGGCGGTCGAGAGTATTCCTCACTGAGCAATAATTACTAAAATAATAAAACCTTAAATTGCCTGTGAAACGTATTTTTGTGAGGTATGGGAAGACTTTTCTGTGATACTGTAGTTCGCGTATCATCATATTCAACGTTGTGCACTTAACACGTACGTACAAAACCAAATCAAAATTAATTAATAAAGTCCAAAGAACAAAATCAACTAGTCGCTAATATATCTATAAATAATATTAATAAAATAACTCAGTTACCAGGTGCATAAATCATTGGAATTGTAAAAATCAGTTTTGAGAAATATCCAGGTTACAATTAGGCTGTACATGTCCACCTGTTCGCATCCTTCTTAATGTCCGTTGCTAAGAGAAAATACTCGAAACATCCAAACATCCTTTAAATTTTAATAGGGCTTTTTGCTCGTTTGTCATTTTTTTTTACAAAACAACTTGTGTTAAAAAATAACTGTAACAACTTTTATACTCGTACATTTATATTTTGCAACTTTGTTTTATTAATATTCCCTTCAGGTATTGTACTTTCATATGAATGTATGTGTGTACTACGTTTCTTTTTTTATATATTATTTTTTAATCCAAACCGAGTAATATGTTTTCCCAAAAGCACTAGGCGTCTTTTTTTCCAGAGCAATCATTACTTCATTTATTTTTAATATTTTATTTACTGTGTACAAAACTTGAAGCGCTACAATTTAAAGTCTCCTTCTCTCTCTCTCTCTCTCTCTCTCTTGTAGCCAACTGTAGTTGCAACGAAAAAGTAAAAGTAAAAAAAAATTAACTCTGAAATAGAAATTCAGTTTCATTTAAGTCAGTCGTCAGTATTTCAAATGTCGACTTTAACACACCAACAGCGAAGTGTTGTAGTGAACAGCAAAGGGAAAGAGAAATGATGTGGAAAAAAACAAACATATTTTTAGGGGCCTTCAAGTTAAGAAGAAAACGGTTATGAAACATGATGTAAATTTTAGCGAGAATGTTTCTTACGGTTATGGGTTGCTGTGTGTGTGTGTGTGTTTGTTTGTTGAGAAAAGTTACTTTGAGTGATGAATTATAACGGTGAAAATAATACCAGCAATAATAATAATAATAACCATGATGTCAGCGATAATGTTTATTTTAATGTTCAGTTACTTGCACAATTGAACAGACAGACATCCTGCCAGATCATATTACATGACATACTTACACTCATACATCATATATATATATAGGTAACATATACAAATATAAATTCAGTAATGCAAAAAACAGGTATGAGAGAAATGCAAAAAATTCTAATGGCTTTAACATTTATAATAAGTAATTTAAAAAATAAAATATTTCTGATAGAATGAAAATTGTTAAAGACCAGCTTTTACTTGCGACTTTGTCCTGCGAAGAATATGTGAAATTTCAGCTAATGTGTATGTTATGTCAATGATGTGTTGTATTTTTACTGGATCAGTTTAAAACGTTCTTAGTTATCAGTTTAATAAATTTATATGGCTATACAAATTTTCGACCAGCTTTGACCACTCAATACGAGCATTTATCAAAACAAAAACCTATGTTATTCCTCGGATTTTAAACTATCTCTATGCCAAATTTCATCTAATTCGGTTCAGCGTTTTGAGCATAAAATTTTGCAGACAGACAGAGACACAGAGTTACTTTCATATTTATTATATTATTTAGTATAATAGAGCAAGTCACTAAGAAAAGTCATCATAAAAGGAGCAAGTCCTTATAAAAAGTGCAAGTCATCGTAAAAAATGCAAGTCATCATAAAAAGTGCAAGTCATCATAAAAAATTCAAGTCATCATAAAAAGTGCAAGTCAACATAAAAAGTGCAAGTCAACATAAAAAGTGCCAGTCATCATAAAAAGTGCAAGTCATCATAAAAAATTGAAGTCATCATAAAAAGTGCAAGTCAACATAAAAAGTGCAAGTCAACATAAAAAGTGCAAGTCATCATAAAAAATGCAAGTTATTATGAAAAGTCCAAGTCATCATAAAAATTCAAGTCATTATAAAAAGTGCAAGTCATCATAAAAAGTGCAAGTCATTATAAAAAGTGCAAGTCATCACAAAAAGTGCAAGTCATCATAAAAAGTGCAAGTCATTATAAAAAGTGAAAGTCATCACAAAAATTGCAAGGCCTTATAAAAAATGCAAGTTATTATGAAAAGTGCAAGTCATTATAAAAAGTGCAAGTCATCATAAAAAATGCAAGTCATCGTAAAAACTGCAAGTCATCATAAAAAGTGCAAGTCATCATAAAAAATGCAAGTCATCATAAAAAGTGCAAGTCAACACAAAAAGTGCAAGTCATCATAAAAACTGCAAATCATTATAAAAAGTGAAAGTCATCACAAAAAGTGCAAGTCCTTATAAAAAATGCAAGTTATTATGAAAAGTGCAAGTCATCATAAAAATGCAAGTCACTATAAAAAGTGCAAGTCATCACAAAAAGTGCAAGTCATTATAAAAAGTGCAAGTCATCACAAAAAGTGCAAGTCATCATAAAAAGTGCAAGTCATTATAAAAAGTGAGTCATCACAAAAAGTGCAAGTCATTATAAAAAGTGCAAGTCATCACAAAAAGTGCAAGTCATCATAAAAAGTGCAAGTCATTATAAAAAGTGAAAGTCATTACAAAAAGTGCAAGTCCTTATAAAAAATGCAAGTTATAATGAAAAGTGCAAGTCATCATAAAAATGCAAGTCATCACAAAAAGTGCAAGTCATCATAAAAAGTGCAAGTCATCATAAAAAGTGCAAGTCATTATGAAAAGTGAAAGTGCAAGTCACTATAAGAGGTAAAAATATCTCTATGCCAAATTTCATTTAAAATGGTTCAGCGGTTTAAGCGTGAAAAAGTAACAGACAAACAGAGTTACTTTCATATTTATTATTAATTCACATTTCCCGTCTTTTCAAAAAAAAGTGTGATAATAATTACTTAAAAATAAAAATATTCTATAAATATTATTTTACATAATTATACTTACTAGGATCGCACGATGGTTAAAATTAGGCGTGTACCCTACCGATGCGATGCTTTGTACAGCAACTATGAAAGATGGGGAGCATGATGATGTGAAGACAGAAGTTGTTGTAACTACTTTAATTCTTATTTCGACGTCGAGTTTTTGCTGCAGGCACTGACGAAGGCCGGTGCTGTTATTCTGCTCTTTAGTACATATGACAATAACAATAGCTGTCGGTAAAATTCAGTGATCAGTAGTGCTATGCCTTCGCCATTTGAAAATTCAGAAAAACTTGGCTCTATATTCTTTACCCGAATTCAGTCAATGGCAACCTCATTTGACGTTTACTGCTAAAAATAAATCTTTCATGTCAATAGTTTTTTTTATATTACCTTTTCACATTTTAAGAGAACCACAAAAAGTCCTTGTGCTCTTCCTACCAGCCAATAAAATAATCATACAGAGTCCTTTGAACGTTTGTATGTATTTGCTAGCAAACGTGAGTTGGTACAAAATAAATTTTGATGCTTTTGCACCAAATTTAACATGCTTTTTTCCAGTTTTATGCTAAAAATACAAAAAATATATTAAGATGATACTTAAGCAAGTGTTTACATTGTGCATGGCTGCACAAAAATACCTTTTACAGAATATATGTTTCATCTATATTGCTCAACGATAAGATACTTAAAAGTGTACCACAAAAATGTGTAAAGTATTTTTTTTTTTAAATTGCACCAGCACTCAGGGGATGTACCCTACATATGCAACGCATTGCGCCGGAACTAGAAAGAACGGGATAGTATTGAGAGGACAGATGAAGAAAGATGAGAAGATATAGAATTTTTTGTAGCTATTTCAGCCATTCTCTTCGTCGTCTAATTTATTTTGCTACAGGGCCAAAGATCTCAAAAGGTAATACTGTAACACATATTAAAAAAGAGAAATCATAAAAAATGCAAGTCATTATAAAAAGTGCAAGTGATTATAAAAAGTGCAGGTCATTATGAAAAGCGCAAGTCATTATAAAAAGTGCAAGTGATTATAAAAAGTGCAAGTCATTATGAAAAGTGCAAGTCATTATAAAACGTGCAAGTCATTATAAAAAGTGCAAGTCATTATGAAAAGTACAAGTCATTATAAAAAGTCCAAGTCATTATAAAAAGTGCAAGTTATTATAAAAAGTGCAAGTCATTATGAAAAGTGCAAGGCATTATAAAAAGTGCAAGTGATTATAAAAAGTGCAAGTCATTATGAAAAGTGCAAGTCATTATAAAACGTGCAAGTCATTATAAAAAGTTCAAGTCATTATAAAAAGTGCAAGTCATTATAAAAAGTCCAAGTCATTATAAAAAGTGCAAGTCATTATAAAAAATGCAAGTCATTGTAAAAAGTGCAAGTCATTATGAAAAGTGCAGGTCATTGTAAAAAGTGCAAGTCATTGTAAAAAGTGCAAGTCATTATGAAAAGTGCAAGTCATTTTAAAAAGTGCAAATCATTATGAAAAATGCAAGTCATTATAAAAAGTCCGTCATTATAAAAAGTGCAAGTCATTATAAAAAGTGCAAGTCATTATGAAAAGTGCAAGTCATTATAAAAAGTCCAAGTCATTATAAAAAGTGCAAGTCATTATAAAAAGTGCAAGTCATTATGAAAAGTGCAAGTCAAAAATTACTAAAAATATATATTATCTGCATGTGGTGAAATATTAGAAAAAAATACCATGAAAATAATAAAAAAAAATCCCCATTTTGGGATATGGAAAATTTATTTTGTGAATTGTGGGGATCTCAGAAACAAATCGCATTTTTTTTATTACATTAATTACATTCCTTTCCATATGAATCTAAAGCCGGAAATATGGGTCTACCTTAATAAAAAAAGTTGGATGGGGGAAGATGAAAAATCCTTGACAATTCTAATGTTTTTTTAATTACTTTTTTCACATTTAGAATCTAGGTTTGTCTGTCTTTCTTGTCTTTGTTGTACACAAAATTGTACTAACTGTTTGTTTTTAAAAAGAAATATAATATGTTTATTTTAGAGACAATTTTCCAACAAAGTAATACGTAATTAAATTTCTTATACTTAAACATGCTTAAACGTACAAAGTAGCTTGACACAAAAGCGTACGTACATATTCGTATGTGTATGTCTTTGATCATAAATAAAAATATGTAATAATTTTCCATATTCTCTATGTTGGATATCTTTTGAATCGGTTGGGAAAAGAAATAATGTTTATCTCCAATCGCACTTCAGAAAAACATGTGTATGGAAAAGAAATATTCTTTCCAATTTTGATAAATTCACATTTTATATTAAAAAAAAAATTTATATGGTCCTTTTTATGGTTGGACGACTGACTGCTTTGTAAATTTTTCTGCCACTTTCATACATTTTTAATGCAACGCACACTTGCCATCTTACGAGTATTTTTAATGTATTTATTTGTATTTCCTGTTTCCTCTGCATCGAGTAGTTATTTTAAAGTAGAATATTTGCAGTTTCATTACGCTTGATTTTTATGGTTTGCACGCCAACGATGGAACGTTCGCTGCTATTGATATTTAACTCCTTCTGCCTTCTGTGTTCATTAGTGTTATGCACTTTGAAAACAAATAGGTGGAAAGTCATTGAGTCATGGGGAAGCCAACATTCGAGAGCCACCATTGAGCCCGAATGGCCTGGTTTATTGGAAAAAGTAGTCAAAAATTGGGCTGACCGAATAGTCCAAGTAACTTATAGCGATTTATGCCGGAAATAATCAGCCTGATTACCGCTGTCGTTTTTCGCCTTTAAGTTCGACAAATTGTAATAGATTAAAGACAAAAAGTTGAAATGTTCTTTAATCTATTACAAACTGTCGAATTTGAAAGCGAAAATCGCCAACCGTAATCAGGCTGAATATTTAAAAAATAAACGCTATGACATTCCCCCTGATTGTGTAAGGCGTTTGGCGTTTACGCCTCAGTCGTGTTTCGTAGTAGATTAAAGAAAACTGTTTATATGTTTCTTTAATCTTGTACAAAAAACGCCTTGGGCGTAAACGTCAACGCCTTACACAATTAGGCTGATTATCTACCAGATGATAAAAAAAAATTTATTCCAACAATGGAAATATTTCAAATTCGACCTTAACTACTTCACTTTCTAAATAAAATAAACATTCCTCCCGATTGTCTAAGTCGTTAATGTTTACAACGAGGCGTTTTTTGTACAAAATTAAAGGAACACACATTCAGTTTTCTTTAATCTAATACGAAAAACGCCAGAGGCATAAACGCCTTACACAATTAGGGGAATTATTTGATTGCTTATCCTTCGATCTTTACATTTTCAATTATGTTTTTTTTAGGAAGCTTTAGTTCACTTTTTTTATAAAAGAAATTGAAGTTTTTATTATGGAATATTTTGATATCCTCAGGATATCTTTTTCGGGAAATAATTATAATTAATATTAACATAACAATCATATTTAAAAATATTAACAGAAAAATTATTATTAATTTTTTTTAATAGTTATTCTATTTTACATTTTTAAAAAATTTTGTTATTAATTTTAATAATTTTTTTTCGAATGTTTTTGTTAAAATTTAAAAAAAAAAATTTTATTAATTTTAATACATAATTTATATTTAATAATTTTTTTAGTAAAATTTTTAAAAATTTTTGTTATAATAATTTTAAATATAATTTTTTTTAAAAAATTTTTCTTGTTAAAATTCTTAAAAAATATTGTTATATTCATTTTAATTTTAATTTCTTTTGTATTCGTTTTTTTTAATAATTTTTCTATTGAAATTCGTCTTGATTTTTTTTAAAAATATTGTTATGTTAATTTTATTAATAATTTTTTTTTAAATGTTTTTTTTTAAATATTATTATATTAATTTTAATCACAATTTTTTTAAATGATTTTTCTGTTAAAACTTTTAAAAAATACTGTTGTAATTATAATTATTGCTCTGAAGAATATTTCCCAAAGATATCGAAATATTGGAAAATAAAAACTTTCAATTTCTTTAATAAAAAACAAAAACATATTAAACTTTTTTATTTTTTACAAAAACATGTAGTTAATGACACAACAAAGACTAGAGGCTGCATTTTTCTTTAATCAATTACAAAAAGTCGAATTTGAAGGTCAAACACGTTAATGCTAGGAACACAACTGGGACGAACGACGAATTTCGCTTAGTACGACGAATTCGTTGATAAAAAATCGCTCTATAAATTCGTCGTATGAAACACAATAACGACGAATAAATTAAAATAATAAGCAAACAAAATTTTAATATTTGTTTTTTAAATCATTGTAATCCTCTGATGCCAGTCAGATTGTTTAGACACTCAATAATTATCCCGGTGTTGTCCATTTTTTTTTCAGAACAAATTCTTTTTTATAAATATTTTCTGAAAAATTTTTTGTCCGTAAATAAATTATTATTTTCATTTAACAGCTGATGGGGTGACCATATGAAAAAGTAGGAAATAGAAAGAAAAACTATATAATAAAAAGTGTTCAAAATTAATAAAAAGTCGTCCGAATGATACATTTTTGTGAATTGGTGAATGCATTTTTAATATGCACTGAAAATTTTAGTGGTACATGCAACAATACAGTAGTGAACTATGTTTTTCTATAAAAAAAACCAGTTTGAGTATTTGAAACCTGGTCACTTTATATTGATTTGTTCGTCGTTCGTTGACGAAACAATTAGAAATAAATGTATTTCAACTTTCGCTGAGTATGACGAATTTCGCCCAACGCCACGATTGTGTGCATTTTCATATACACCAATGTGTTTTATTTTTGGCGACGAATATTCACGACCAAAAATTCGTCGTTCGTCGCAGTTGTGTTCCTAGCATAAGGCTTATTCATCATTTCCTATGGAAATAGAGAATTTATTGCAAACTATTAATGAAAATGAATATTCGTTTTAAAACTCCTCTTACTGCAACTTAAAAAAAAATTGGAAAATACAATGCCATTACATTTTATTTCCCATGCCGTTTTCCATCCCTGCAGCATATAAAAGGATAATAGACAATATTTTTACGAAAACATTCATAAGAATTTTTAATGATTATTTTCAATTCAACTTACAATTGTAAATATTTTGTTAAAGAGAAATACTACAAAATAAAGTTGCAGCTCGTGAGATTATTATTAAGAAAACACCAGGATGGAGACAGGCTGCCTTTGCAAATATTGAACAAGTTTATAAATTTTAATATGTTTTAAAGAAGGTTTTTGCAAAAGTTCCTTAAAAAAAAAAATGATATACACAAACTTTCTCCATTCGCATAAATATTTCAATTTAAAAGGGGAATGTAACCCAAGAAGTAAAAGTGGATTTGGAAAAGTAAGATAAGGGAAAAGTATTTATAATCGATATAATTATTACAACGACAATATAAAGAAATTTTTTTTAATAACAATAAAAAAATATATTGGCAAATGTTGCAGCATAATTTACTTTTCTTCTCAAGGTCATAAGAAATTAATTAAAAATGCATAATTTTTAATCTATAAAAATAAATTGTGCATTTTTAATTAGTTTTTATACATGAATTGGCCAGCATTCACTGATTCTCAACACATTTTAAAATGTTTCGTTATTAGTGGAATTGATATTTAAATTAAATTAGTTCTTACTTTTCTTAGCGTGAATTAAAAAATATTATTTTTAATGTTAAAATGCTGTTCGCATACTTCATCATTGTTTGCAAAGTTTTGCAAAGTATTAAGCCTTCGCATCAGTGTGACTTAAGCACCCTGGCAGCACACATTTTTTATGTCTGTTTATATTCAATTTTATGTTGAAAACACTTTCCAAAATAATATTTCATTTTTATTTGAAATTTTTATGTCTTGTACTATAACTTCGAATAATCAAATGCGTCAATAAATATTTGAAGGTTTATGAAAACACGTTGTTGTATTACTGTTTTTTTTACTGTGGAAAATGATTTTAAGGATTAAAAAATACACACTCAAAAAGGTTAGATTAAGAAAAGTTAAAGGACAGAAAATAAGTAAAAAAAAGCATTATATAAGAAAGTACTTTCTACTCTAGCCAGATAAATTTCGGCGCAATAAATTGAAGGATTCTGCAGACGTCAGCGCTAGAACTGAAGTTAGTACATGAAGTTGGTGATAAATTTCCTGTGCACAAGTAAATACTACCAAATTGGAACAGCAACACAAAAAATTCTTAAACTAAAGGGTGTTTTTATAAGAGCTAGCTGATTTGAAATTTAAATAAAACACATGTCAAATTATGAAATGGCCAAAAAAAAATTTGTATTTGGTAGATAATTTCTTGTCATTTAACATTTAAATATAATTTCGGGCATATGGCCACCACGACTATTTTGCACAAAGGTCATTCTGGAGGTCCAATTTTCGACCACCTTTTCAAGCATTTGAGGGCGTATTTCAGCAATGACACGTTGAATACTGGTTTCCAAAGCGTCAATCGTTGCTGGTTTATCCACGTAAACCAATGATTTCAGGTATCCCCACAAAAAATAATCGAGTGGCGTCAAATCACACGAACGCGGAGGCCAATTCACCGGTCCATTTCTCGAAATAATGTTGTCGTTGAAATGTTCTTTCAATAAGTCCATTGTTTCGCCCGCAGTATGACAAGTGGCACCATCCTGTTGAAACCACATTTCGCTTACATCCATATCTTGAAGTTTTGGTAACAAAAATTCATTTATCAGGATTCTGTATCGATTTCCATTCACGGTAACGCGTCGTCCTTCCTCATTTTTAAAGAAATAAGGACCGATGATTCCACCAGCCCATAGACCGCACCAAACAGTACATTTACCGGGATGCATCGGTAATTCTTGAACGACGTGTTTATTATCTTTGCTCCAAATACGGACAATATTAATAGTTAGTTTTGGCTAACAGCGAACTCTACCAGGCGGGCCAAAGGTTTATCACCGCGTGATCAACTTAATAATATATTATGTGGTCAAAATATTAAAAGCTAGTTGTGGGTAATACCAAAATCTACCAGGCGGGCCAAAGGTTTACCAGCGTGTAGGCAAATTTATAAAATATAATATGATAAAAGATATTAAAAGCCAATTTTGCCTAATAGTGAAATCTACCAGCCGGGCCAAAGGTTTACCACCGTGTACCCGAAATTCTAATCTATCATGTGGTCAAAATATTAAAAGCTAGTTGTGGGTAATAGCAAACTCTACCAGGCGGGCCAAAGGTTTACCAGCGTGTAGCTAAATTTATGATCTATCATATGATCAAAATATTAAAAGCTGGTTTTTGCTAATAGCAAACTCCACCAGGCGGGCCAAATTCTTATCACCGCGTGATCAACTTAGTAATATATCATGTGGTCAAAATATTAAAAGCTAGTTGTGGCTAATAGCGAACTCTACCAGGAGGGCCAAAGATTTACCAGTCAACTTTATAATATGTATATCATTTGGTAAAATATTCATTCAAATATCCCCAGCCGTTTTCGAGTTTTTCTAATTTGAAGTTATGAAAAAATCCACCTGCTGCGGCATTCTAGCGGCGTAGTGTTTCACACAAAAATGTTAATTTTTTTTGTTACAAAAATTTTTTGGGAAAAAACGAATTTACTTACGTTTTTTACTCAATAACTCGCCTAGTTTTAAAGACGATATTTGCATGAAATTTGCAGACAATTTCACTTACTTTTATGTTTCAGTATTTCCACAATGACTCCAAGGTTTCTTGGCTTAAATGCTTGTAAATGTAAGTAGAACTTAATCAAAAGTTTTATGCGCTAAAATCGCTGTGCTGTTTTATTAAATTGTAGTTCAGGAAATTTTGTTGTTGTTAAAAGTTCAGCATTAAATCTGCAGAGAGAAAAATATTCGTTCGGTGGCTGAGAATTTATGTTGCCTTTGATGTAGTAATTAATATCTCATGAGACTGTGGAAATTAATCTATATTAGAAAAAGAAGAAAGAAAAACAGTTTCGTAAATAATTATAAAATATTTACTAAATAATCATGTATTTAAATAATAATAATAATAATGCCTACAAATAAAATTGATATCATTGCTGGAAAACTAAAAATGTTTAATAAATATTGCGGAATGATGAGGAAACAAGATATGAAATATTTTCCAATTTTATTAATAATTTAGTTGGCCATAATAAAATGAATTGCTTTTCCTGTAAATACAAAAGAAATTTGCTTTCAGCCATTTGTATTGAAGACGATATTAAAAAAGTCATTTTGTTTTTGTCTTCAATGTAAATACCCACAAAACTTTTTGCTTCACATTTAGAGAAACAGTTTATTATTCCAGAAACTTCCTCTTCCCAACTTGTCAACATGCCATTTATTTTGTTATTTACAACTTGTACTTTTGCAACTTTTATTTTATTTTTCTTATTTACAACTTGAATAAAAGTTTATTACAATTTTTTTATTATCATTATATTATTTATTTTTTTTTTTTTTTTTGGAAGTGTCATATGCCACTCAACTTTATTATTTTGTCCTGCAGTATTTCCTGAAGACAATCTAACCTGGATAGCACATCCTTGCACTGTATGACTACAGTAGACAAGGTGTTATAAGATCTTAGCGACAACTGTGCTGGCTGTCAGCTGGCAAAAATAGTGACTCTTGTTGATCAACAGCGTGTCCGCTTTTCTTAGAAGATCATCCCCGAGAGGATTCAATGCCACAAACTTCTCACGATAGATCATTCTTCTTCCATAGATCATACTTGTTCCATAGATCATTCTTGTTCCATGGTAATATCGAATTCAAATTTCAAATTCATCGTATGAAAAGCAATAATTTTTGGAAAAGAATCAAGAAAAAAATTAAACGTCAAAAAACTCATCGTGTGAATGGCGTGTAACTTTCCATGAAATAAACAACATGTAATACAAAAAAAATAAAAATAAAAAATAAAGCTTATTTTCGTTGTAATTGTTATTCTTATGCTTGAACGAAAGCTTGCAACATCATTGAACAGGCAATTAAAGTTGTTGTGCTGTGTAATAAATAATTTTGGGGAAAAAATAAATTGAAAATATTCCATAAAAAAAATTATAAAACACTTGCAAAACTTTTACTTTTACTAATATTTGCAATATAACAAACAAAAACTTTTAATAAGTTTTCTTATTTAGTTCCCTTTTTATTTCTTTTTCAGGAAAAGTTAAGACTCACTTCCACAAAAAAAAAAAAAAAAATCTGCAAGTTTCGAAGAGATAAGAAAAGAAAAAACAAGTAAAAACGTTATATTCGACCGGGTCGAATCTTAAATACCCTCCAATAAATATTTAATAAGTAAATTTAAAATGTTTAACTTGGTGGGACAGAGAGTTCCTTTAAGACGTCTCTGTAGCCAATTTTAACTTTACATTTTGACAGAGTCATTCCGGGAAGGACCTTGGGGTACACGTTTCACCTCTACAAGATCAGAGAACAGCTCAGCTTTTTATAGGCTTAAGGAATAAAAATTGTTTAATATTTACATTATTTTTGCATATAATATTGTAACTCAGCGTCCACAAAAGGGGGCGGGGTCCAAAATTGGACTATATCATGTTTTCTACAAACGAACGTATGGCCATTGCCAGATCGTGTTAGACTTCATGACTGATCAAGAATACATCTACATATATACTTTATGGTGTCCAATTCTTTTTGGAGAGTATTAAAACTGTATTTTATCGGGGTCTGTCTGGCAAGGGCCGTGGGGGACATTTCACCTTTGCCATAAAACTTCAAAAATAAATGTTGGGAATAATTAAATGTGAAATTTATTTAAAAAAAATTTTTTTTTATATGGTCATTTAGGGGGCAAAGGGGTAGCAGGGGGTAGGGCAGAAGAGTACCAGGTATCGCCTCAGCTTCGTCGCTAAAACTTAAAAATGTAATTTTTAAGGACTGTAAGCTTAAGTAAAACAATTTGCAAAATTTTTACACTATTTTGGCATATAATACCTCCCACTAAAGGGGGCGGGGTCCAAAAATTCATTTTTTACTCTATGGCTTCTTTTTTAC
The DNA here is from genome assembly GCA_951800035.1 of Linnaemya tessellans. NCBI lineage: Eukaryota > Metazoa > Arthropoda > Insecta > Diptera > Tachinidae > Linnaemya > Linnaemya tessellans. The sequence goes on from OX637536.1 coordinate 12,865,153, forward strand.
ATAAAAATGTATCATTTGCTTAACAAAATTACAAAAAAACTTTAAAAATTATGTTATTTTTTAGAGGTTGCTGTATTACTTCGTAGGGGAACTTTTTTCCCTCTAGTCCGATTCAGCCCATTTACGAACTAGACCCGTGCTATCCTTCAAGATATATTTATACCAAATTTCAAGAGTCTAGCTCTTTTTGTTTGCACTGAATCGTGATTTCCACAGACGGACGGACGGATGCTCAGATCGTCTTAGATTTCATCACTGATCAAGAATATATACCCTCCTATTCATAAAAATTATGAGAGTCTAATAACAGCGTAATAAAACAAAATTTCTTATGAAAATTGCTCTATTACACTCTTATCAGCCTCTCATAATTTTTATGAATAAGAGGGATATACTTTATGGGGTCTCCGAAGGATATTTCGCTGCGTTACAAACGGAATGACAAAGTGAATATACCCTCCATATTCTTTTTTGGAAGGTATAAAATCAAGTTTTTTTTTGCCTTTTTTTAACGAAAGATATGTATGTGTTGGTTTTATCACATTGTTAACACAAATGGGGGGATTTAAGTAACAGGAAATGCCACAAAATCTTAACACACTTTTTCGCTAAAACGCTTAGTTTGAGAAATTTTATTCTGTATTTTATTTTGTAAAAAAATAACCATATTTTTGTGTTGTTTAAGTTCTAGAACAATATTTTTTATTTAAAAGTGCAAAATATGTGGCGTTATTTTTTTTAGAAAAGAAATTAATATAAGTAATTGAAATTGGATTTTTATAAGTAATTGAATTGGATTTGTACACAAAATATTTACGAGGCTTTTAAAACATTTTACGGGGAAAATGACGAGCAATTTCAATGTATCTCGTGCCAGACGGAGGCTGTAACTGTAAGTACTTCAGATGTATGCCTATGGACATTGCAGATGTAAATACATACGAGTATTTCTAGTTCGTTTTCGGAAATACCCTGTTCCACATCACCGACGAGAATCATATACAAATTTTCTATTGATACGTTTTGCAATTTAGCAGATCTGTGCACAATCACTGAAGTGAATCATATTAAGGGCTCAAACCCTGATCTTTATAAACCTCCTGTTTATTGCTATTAAATAAATAAATTCTGGTTTTTTTTTTCGAAAACTTTAATTTCGGGGTAACTTTTTTGCATTTTTCCATTAATCAGCATATTATCAAGTGACAAATATCAAACAAGTTTGTTTCTGTTTAAAAAGTGTGTGAAAAAAGTGTTTTTCCTTTTCCAAATATTTTTGTTTTGCTGTCACAATTAAATAAATGTGATTTTTTTTTTGGTATTCTCTAGAGTATTATATTTTTCGTTTAATCTGCAAATACCTTTTTCCTTGACAAGAACAAAAAATAAAAATGAAATAAAAATAGAAAACACTTTTATGTTTTCTACAGCAGCAAAAATATTTTTTTACAGCAATTGAGGCTAAAACTTGGTTTGATTTTATTTTAATTTATTTGTGAAAGTAAAAGGCACATTAATAAAACACCATTTTAAAAACAACAATTTGCACTTAGAAATATTTAGCTTGTGTTAGAATTTTATTTTAAAACGACAAAAAAAAATTATTTAAATTTCTGTAGAATTTTTTTTTTACTACAAAATTAATTGTTGACTGGCAGCCTTAATCAATCTGTTACAATTCAAACGCTTTTTACCTGACACGTAAAATTATCACTTTTATAGGCCTTTCCATACACCCTGGGCTACATCTTTCTTAAGAAAAAAAATATATAAAAAATCAATTTAAAAAAAAAAAAAAAAACTTGTATATCTTAAGCAGCACATGCTTGACACTTTGTCCTAGTTCTCTTTTCATGTCTTTGCTTTTATTTCTCTGCCTAAAAATATACTTCTTTCTTTTCTTGCTAGCAAGACATTTATCAAAATCATGTCATCGCTTTTGAAAATACTCATTGATATTTGAAAATAATAAAGAGAAAATTGGACAAAAAAGAATTATCTATTAAGAATACAAAAATGGCAATAAAAAAAAAAGTGTAAGAAAAACTGCTTCTAACAATAAAAGTAAATCACAAACAAAAAGTGGCAACTGACTTTTTGTTATTTTTTCCAATTGATTTTTATTGCACTATAAATTATATTCAGATTATTGCTCAATTTTTTATACCCTCCAAAAAAGAATTGTAGGGTATATTCAGTTTGTCATTCCGTTTGTAACGCTGCGAAATATCCTTCGGAGACCCCATAAAGTATATCCCTCTTATTCATAAAAATTATGAGAGGCTGATAAGAGTGTAATAGAGCAATTTTCATATGAAATTTTGTTTTATTACGCTGTTATTAGACTCTCATAATTTTTATGAATAGGAGGGTATATATTCTTGATCAGTTATGAAATCTTACACGATCTGAGCACGTCCGTCCGTCTGTGGAAATCACGATTCAGTCCAAACGAAAAGAGCTAGACTCTTGAAATTTGGTATAAATATATCTTGAAGGATAGCACGGGTCAAGTTCGTAAATGGTCTGAATCGGACCAGAGGGAAAAATTTTCCCCTAAGAGTTACTGAACTAACCTCTAAAAAACGGCTTAATTTTTAAAGTTTTTTTTTTGTAATTTTTTAAGCAAGTGTTATATTTTTATGTCAACGAAAGTCCAACACGTAAAATAAAAAAATTAAGTTTTGGACCCCGCCCCCTTTAGTGGGTGTTATTATATGCAAAAATAATGTAAAAATTTAACAAATTGTTTTACTTCAGTCTACATTCCTTAAAAATAACATTTTTAAGCTTTAATGACGATGCTGAGTTGTAACCTAGTACTCCTCTGCCCTGCCCCACCTCCCCCTATGCCCTCTAAATGACCTTATCACAAAAAAAAAACATTTTTTTTTAAATAAATTTCACATTTAATTATTCCAAACATTTATTTTTAGAGTTTTATTTCAAAGGTGAAATAAAACCGGCCCTTGCCAGAGAGACCCCGATAAAATACAGTTTTAATACTCTCCAAAAAGAATTGGACACCATAAAGTATATAGATGTATTCTTGATCAGTCATGAAGTCTAACACGATCTGGCAATGTCCATAAGTTCGTTTGTAGAAAACATGATATAGTCTATTTTTGGACTCCACCCACTTTAGTGGGCGCTGAAATACGATATTATATGCAAAAATTGTGTAACTATTGAAAAATTTTTATTCCTTAAGCCTAAAAGAAGCTGAGTTGTTCTCTGATCTTGCAGAGGTGAAACGTCTCCCTTACGGCCCTTCCCGGAATGACTCTGTCAAAATGTAAATTTAAAATTGGGTACAGAGATGTCTTAAAGGAACTCTCTGTCCCGCGAAGTTAAACATTTTAAATTTACTTACTAAATATTTATTGGAGGGTATTTAAGATTCGACCCGGTCGAATATAACGTTTTCACTTGTTTTAAACTCATTTTTGCCAGATAATATCTCGGCATATTGTTGTAGTTGTTTCCTAGAAATCGTTTATTTGCAGCCAAACATTTTCGATATAAAAAGGGAGAAAACATTTTTTTTTTAACCTTTTTCGATACAGAATCAAAATGTTAATTTGAAAATTTTATTTATTAATTTCTGCTGAGAACACAACTGGGAGGAACAACGCATTTTTCAATGCGAATAATTGTTCATAATTTTTAAATATTTGAAGAAATAAGCGCAACCACAATTTTTTTTTTTTTTTTGGTGAAAATTTTTAATTCCTGTGTGTGTGTGTGTGTGTATGTGACAAATGAAACGATAAAAGGCAAAACTGACTGTGTATTAAATTTTTTTATACCAAATAAACTCATGCTCCTATTAAAAATATTTCCCTAAAATTCTAACTGCTGTATTCACAAAAGTTAATGTGTATTTCAAATGTGCTTTATGCTAGGAACACAACTGCGACGAACGACGAATTTTTGGTCGCGAATATTCGTCGCCAAAAATAAAACACATTGTTGTATATGAAAATGCACACAATCGTGGCGTTGGGCGAAATTCGTCATACTCAGCGAAAGTTGAAATAGATTTATTTCTAATTGTTTCGTCAGCAAACGACGAACAAAACAGTATCGGGTGCCCAGGTTTCATATACTCAAACTGGTTTTTTGTGGAAAAACATAGTTTGCTACTGTATTGTTGCATGTGGCACGAAAATTTTCTGTGCATACTAAAAATGCATTCACTAATTCACAAAAATGTATCATTCGGACGACTTTTTATTAATTTTGAACACTTTTTATAATATAGTTTTTCTTTCTATTTCTCACTTTTTCATATGGTCACCCCATCAGCTGTTAAATGAAAATAATAATTTATTTACAGACAAAAAATTTTTCAGAATATATTTACAAAAAGGAATTTGTTCTGAAAAAAATGGACAACAGCGGGATAATTATTGAGTGTCTAAACAATCTGACTGGCATCAGAGGATTACAATGATTTAAAAAACAAATATTAAAATTTTGTTTGCTTATTATTTTAATTTATTCGTCGTTATTGTGTTTCATACGACGAATTTATAGAGCGATTTTTTATCAACGAATTCGTCGTACTAAGCGAAATTCGTCGTTCGTCCCAGTTGTGTTTCTAGCATTAAAGTAAAAATTTCATAGAAAATTTATTTTAAAGTAGTGACCACGTAGTGATTTTTTTTTGAATACTGCTGTTAAAAATTAAAGCAGAATTTATTCTTCGTTCTTACTTGTTTTCCCTTTTTTCCAAATCATCATTATTTATTATTAATATGCAGGAAAGTTGAGCAAAAAAAAAATTGTTTTACAACAGATCACTCATTTAAATAATTTTAATTACACTTCTCTGGCAAATATTAAAGTGGGTTAAGTTTTAGAATAAAAAAAAAATTTTATAATTTTTTTTTCAACTTTTGCAGCAAAACTTTGCCTGAGTTACGTTTTAATAGCAATTTATCTTTTAATAAATGAAACCATACTTCAGTGGACATTTTATGAATTATTACGGAACAATTCGAAGAAAAAGTTTTTCTCTAAAATTTATTTACTTAAAGTTATTGGGTGATTTCTTTTTAGAGAACATTTTTTTTTTTTAATTTCATAATTTTCACTTGAACAAAACAGGAGCAATTGGCACCCTAGGGGTCATCAAGAACTAGCAATTTGTGCAGTTCCGGCTTGATTTGAACAGGAAATAAAAATTCGATTTTCTTTCTGCAGTTTGATTTGTAACTCGATGCTTGCAAGTTAATAAGGCTGCTTTAAAAAATTACCCTGTATAAATATTTCTTTATTTTCTATTGACATCCACATGATTTGAGTCAAGCCTGCAGCGCAGAGAATAAATGAAAAGTTATTTGCAACAAAATGCTGAAACATTAAAGTGCTTAAGAAACTTTTGGGACAGATTATGGTTTTCAGTTTGTCACACGAGAAGAAGATATCGTCTTTAATGATTAATGGGATGCTTAAACATCAAAAAATACATAAAATTTTTAATTGTATAGCCCAAAAAAAAAAATGTTCTTCGAAACAACAGGCTGGAGTAAAGGGCGCCAAAAATATCCTTTAGCGTCATTTTTTTCATTTTGTAGCAAAATTTAGCAGCTCAAACAAAATTTATATATTATTTTTCTTTCTTTCTAATTCCAGGCTTTTATCCACACATAAACTATTTAATGATTGACCGAAGAAAATTAAAATTGCCACAAAAGAGCTGTTGAAAAAAAAATAAGACAAACAAAAAAGAAAGATTAAAAACAAAAACCCTTGAGCCACTGCAACAACAATTTGTAAAGAAAATAAAAATGGGATTTGATGAGTTTATAGCCTCAAGGGTTTTGACAAGAAAAGCATCTGGAAAAGCAATAACAGCAACAACTTCCTTTACTACACTACACGCAACAGCCACAGTAGCAATTAAAGCCCACAAACACAACAGCCACAATAAAAACTCAAACCATAACGAGAAATCAATTAATAATAAAATTTTCAAATGGTTGCCACTCTTGAGTGAAGCAGAAAAGTCACAGTTTAAAGGCGGCCATCAGCAGCAACAAATAAAAGTTCTTGCTGCAACGCTTGTCTATAAAAAACAGCAGCAGCAGCAACAACAACAACAGCAACAACAATTCGGTGGCAACAATAAAAGGGAAAACAAGAAACTTGCACGTTTTTGGCTGACAGCAAATCCAAGTACAGCGACATAAGAGTCACAGTTTTGGGAAACAAGATTTAAAGCGAAACTCTAATTCAATAGAAAACTTAGAAATTCTTAGGCTAAAGTGCTGGTAAAATGCAACGTTTGCGTACAACTTTTACGCGTTCGCGTACCCCAACTGGTGCTGAAATGAAAACTCAAAATAGTCTGGAGGTGCCGAAACAGGTGGGTGTGATGATTTTAGCAACTATTTTTCTGGCTTTTCTTTTTCTTTTGAATTTTTCTTTTTTTTTTTTCTTTTTGGTTTTCGTTCATTTTTGCCTGATGTTCTTTTGTCAAATTGCATGTACGTTTAATTATTAACTCAAGTATTTAAGGAGGATGCCTCAGCTGAATGCGTACAATACACCTGAGCACTGCGAGAAAAGTTTTGTTGAATCATTTTGTTAAGAGAGTTTTTTTATTTTGGAATGTTATTCGGCCATGTGATGGAAATCGCTTATCGCATGAAATAAAGCGTTTTCGATTTGAAGTCACAAAATTGGTGTGCTGGAGGTCGCAATCGCTCAAAATCGTTCAAAAGAAATTGGCGTTTTTCAAGTCGCATGTGATTCAAAAATCGTGCGATTCACAGCACATACATGATTGTCTTAGTGGAGGCTGGTACATTTCTGATGATTCGTAAAATGGTATTAAAAATATTTAAAAAATTTTTATGCATCAATTTAAAAATATAAATTGTACTGAATGACGATTTTTTTTTGTTATTTTCAAGGCGACGCATAACGTATGACTAATTCTATGTGTCTTGGCTTTTAAGATCCAAAACACATTCAATTTACTAAAATATTTTTGACAGCTCTTCGAATGGCACTTTCTTCCAGGTTCGGGAAAATTTTTTAAATAGGTTAGATTAGGTTAGAAGAGCTGCCCGGCATAAGCGAGAAAAACACTCGGAGGACATAAAAAGGCCCATTGTGATGCCCAGAGGACTACACACAACATAATCGTTTCAAAACGTAGTACTGGTTTCTGAGAACTACCCAGAACTTCTCACAAAGGCCGCCAGGGCAGCCAACTGTGCATCCCTGAGGCAGTCCAGATCTCACAGGAAACGTGAGCCTAGATATCTGAGCCTACGCTTCTGCAGGGCCAGACAGTCACAAAGGAAATGCTGTACTGACTCCTCTTCCTCCTCATCGAAACAGCTACTGCAGCGACCTTCATGGGGAAAGCCAATTTTTTTTAATAAGTTTGTACAAGTTTCATAATACATTCCATTTTTAATAATTGAAATAATAATATGTCACAGCTGTCAAATTTCAGAGTTGCCACACGTTTAGAAAACATTAACACTAACTGCATGGTCCTCGATGTCACTCAATATCATTCTGTCGAATAAATACATTTAAAACAAAAACAAAATTTTAGAATGTATTTTTGTTTTAAATGAAATTACTCTACAAAACGATATCGAGTGATATCGTGGGGCAGGCAGTAAATTTAAAAAGTGCATCCTTACAGGGGAACCCGGTATTTTCGTATCATTGTTTTTTTTAACAGTCTGCAAGTTTTGATTAACAAATCCTACACACTTGGGTCTAAGTAGATCCCTTTGTGTTACCCGAAAACATCACAAACACCCAAGGTTCTTGGTGGGAATCGAAACCACGACCTCTGCACTAATAGGCTAGCATCGCTACCAATCAGCCACAGCGGCACCTTCGTATCATTGTAATATGGTTCAGAATTTTTGGTAGTTTAACAAAAATTTTCGTCAAAGGCAGCAATTTTCTTTTTTTCTGGCAATATTTTTTGATGATCCAAAAAAAAAGTATGGTAAACCGTTGACCCTGAAGGTCATACCTTCTACTTCCCATTAATTTTAACCACATCATAACGTAAAATTACGATGTGTAGTTTAAAAAAAAAAGATTACTTTTTGCGAAATCCTTCATTCACGATCTGACGAATTTTTTCCCGGTACATGGCGTTCGATGAGGTTTTTAAATGTCAAGAGATGGTTAGTTAGCTGTTTAAAAGTTATTTAAAAAAAAAACAAACATTTTAGTTTTTTTTATATTTCCCAAAACCTACTACCCTGAATCGGTTCCAATTACACCTCTGTCGAACTCGCTTATTCGACCGTTTTTGACAAGAACCCACGATCGAACCACTATAATTTAAATGGCTTTGATCATGGTTTTTTATCAAAAAACGAGCGAATGAACGAGTTCGACACAAGTTTAGCACCCAATTGACATTTAATCTAAATTTCGGAGAACACTTTGAAACATGATTAGTTTGGTTCGATTCGGTTCCGCCGTTCAAAAGTTAGAAATATGTCGCATACTAACACACACACACACTTACATGAAGCCATTGTGACACCCTGTCACAAGTAGTCAGGAAAGCTTCCTAGAAACTAAAACAATTGAGATCTGGTGAAAACTCGATTTTTTTCAAAACGCGCAAAAATCAGTAACTAGACGATTTTTTGAAAATTTGCAATTTTCTTAGCGGGAAGCTAAAAATTATAATAAATCTGATACACAAAACAAAAAAATTGTTTAAAAAAATGAAGTGAATTTGTATTCTTATAAAAAAAATTTTTTTTTCATCAATTTATATTGAGTGCCCTTTAAAGTAGGACCCATTTTTGAAACCTTCACCGAAATTCTAATATGCACTTTTTGCGATTTGGTTTTTTATCACTTCAATTGTCGTCCTTTTGTGGATTTTTTTAATGTTTAAACCAGGAAAAATTATCAGAGGGCCAAATTTATTGCATACGATGGCTGAGACATGATTACGGTGTTGCATTTGACCAAAAGATTACCAAAAAATGTTTTCGAAGTCAAGCAGCTTTAAAACGAACTTCGCTGTCACACGCTTTATATCCAAAATTAAAAAAAAAAAAAGTGTGCATGATATAAGCCACCATCCTCAGCAACTTCCCTAATAGTGATCCGATAATTTTTCGGACAATTTCCTGCACTTTCTCAACATTTTTGTTGATGTGTTGTAGCGCCAAAGACTAGCCCTCTTATTCACATATCCTAGACCTTCTTTGAAAATCGTGTTAAACATTTTTCTGAGCCAGAATACAATCACCAGCGTATAACAGTGTCAACATGTCAATTCGAGTGGAGAGTGAAACTCGCTCGAATTCGAGCGCGAGTACTCCTGCGAGTGAAAAAAAATATCGAGTGTACTCTATTTTTCTATGCCACTCGAATAAGAGCGCATATGCTTTGCTCGATTTCGAGTGCGAGTAAAATACGCTCGAAATCGAGCAGATTATACTCTTGCCGAGTACTCTTTCAGTCTTTCTCATACAAAAAAAATTTTCCACTTAATTTTTTTCCACAATTGTTAATTTCACAAATTGTGTTGTTTCCTTCAAAGTCATAACGAAAATATTTTCGCGTTTCACTATTTATGTCTTTATTGTTCATTATAATATAGAAAATATAAGTAAACTTTTAAAAATATATTAAAACTTTTTTTATAAAACCAACTAATTGCTCCGCACACGCGCACTGTATGGAAAGACTGAAAGAGTACACAAAAACCACACGCACACACAAGTCAGCAAAGACAAACAGTTTCTATTTTTCCACTCGATTTTACTCTTAAGAGTAAACTCTCACTCTATTTCAAAGATGTTTACTCCCACTCTTACTTTTTAAAAAGGAGTACTCGCGAGTACTCCCACCTAAAACAAACGAGTGGAGAGTAAACTTTTTGTAACACTCGTAATCTTCGAGTACTCTTCTTCGCGAGTATTTTTCACTCGAGAGTAAAATCGAGTAAATCTGAGCTCTGGTTTTTAATCACTAAATTGCATTTTTTTACACAAAAATTTTCTTTTTTTGATCCATTTTTCTTGATTATAGAAAATCGCCGCACACATAAAACACTCTCACAAATAAAGTAAACGTGCTAAATAGCTGTAAGTGTGAACATATAAGTTTATTCGAGACAAATGTGTCAACAGATTTAAACAAAAAACGCTAATTGTATAGACTTATTGCCATGAATTTGAAAATTGAATTTATATATTAAACAGACCTCGTATATGCACTATAATAAATAAAAATACAACTTCTGCAGTAAAATTGTTTTACTCACTTTTGGGAAATCGAATTTGTGTTATATTTCTCTAAAGAGACTTATTGGCTTAACCTCGTATGTAAGAGTAGATAAAATAGTTTTCAATTGTGATTGATTGACAGCATTCCAAGGAAAAATGTTAAATGATTTTATATAACGAATAATTGCCAGTCTAACAACAATTTATCTGGACTCTATATCACAGTGGCCTTTAAAATAGTTTCCGCTTCACTGGTTTACCAGCAAAAAAGGTTTAAATTGAATAACTGCTTTTACTTAGTCGACTTTCGCCAATCGCACACTTTTAGAGAAATCACTCGAGCATAAATTATTTCATAAGTTTAGATGAATGCCAATTAAACGGCATTTAATAGGGAAAAAATAAAATCTTGTCACAAAAACTTGTGTTCCAAAATTTGATTTTCAGCGTTTTTTTTACAACAAAAAAAAAATTGCCACATACTCGTGCATATTTAATTAAAATGATTCCTAGAAAAAGGCCAAATTTTGCCAAGTAATTAAAAATAAAAAATGAGCTTTTTTTTCCAGCATTTTATTTTCTTAACTTATAAATTATTTTATGGCCCAGTGAAATATGACCAGCATTAAAATGTTGTTTTATTTTTATTACTATTTTTTTTTGTTGGCGTTTCTATGAATCCCTTACAAATTGTCCTTTTTTTTTTGTTTTTGCTTGATTCACAATGTTCACAACTTATAAATTTGAATGCCACTCAGCCATCAAACACAAAAAGGATAAAATGTAGCAACATGATAATTAAAATGGGGAAAAAAATATACAAGCATGCAACACACACACACACACACACATACACGTGCATATTAAATAAAACTCACAAAGTTACTCGTTTGTACATACAAAGTTTTAAATTACAGATTTTTTTTGTTGAATTTCATAAAATGTAAAAGAATTAAAGGAGATTTGGCAGCGCGAGTTTTACGAAAACTCGAAATTATTACTTTGAATTATTGTGTTTCACTGGCAGGCATCAGCTGTTACTCGTAAATTTTGTGTCACAGCAATAAATGACTGACATTGAACGCATTTTCATATTAAAGAGTTTTTTTTTTAACCCGAACTCACATCAAATTGTTCTTAAATCTATGCCCACGTGTTTGTTATTATTATTTCCTCTGAAATTTATTTATGTCCATAGAAGTCATAAACAGGAATTACTTAATTACGATCAAAAAAAAGGTCACACTCACGAAATAGCTAAATAAATCAAGTCATTAATTTATTATAGAATCTCTAAAATATATAAAAATTTTGTGCAAACGCAATTAAGCAAAAAAAACAGCTAAATTTTGTGCCATCAAATAAAAATATCAACAGAGTTTCCGTATACGTGATTTCGAGCAAATCATTTCATTTGCCAAAATTAAGTAATTCGCCACATGATTCGCCATACATTTTCCATATGACCAAATCATCTCAAATTACTTTATTCTGTTTGAAATTAAGCCATAAAATGTTCTATGCAACACTGTGCGCTTGTTATTCTTACAAATGCAACCTTGGGACATCCATTATTGGTGACTTACAAATATCCGAAAAAGTGACATTTAATTACGAATAAAAAATTGCTCATATTTTATTTTTTGAATATAATTTTAGTTTAAATTTTTTTTCTCCTAATTTTGCTATTTCAAGTTATTATTGAACAAACAAAAAATATTTTTGTATTAAAAAGTAAACAAACAATACAATCGTCAAACTGACTTCGAAAATTCGAACATAAAATTACTTACAACATAATGGCAACACTTCGACATAATTTCCCCGAATAAAAATTTTAATTTATATACTAAATTGAATTAAGATTCTATAGGCTAATTGTTCGAAATTTTAATTTAAATCTAATATCAATATAAAATGTTCGTTAAAATTCTTACTACATACAAATTTAGGCTATGGCTTGACCTACCCAATAATAAAAATTGGAAAAAACGTTCACATGTACTTAAGTATAAAATTCAAACCAAAAAAGTTTGACTTAGGTATGATGGAACAAAAAATTCAGAAAAATGGGACATGAAGAAAAATAATCAAACGGTAACACGGGTATTATAACAATAACATGTTAACATCAGGTTGATACAGTTCTCGTATCCTTTCTCACAACAAAATTTGTGTAAATAGGAACTGTTATCACATTCAACTAAGCCACCTAATAAGTGGTGACAAACACAATACACATGAGCACTGATGATGAAAGGGTTGCGTCTTTCGAAAACGGCTGTTCTGCTCTGCTGTGTAAGTTGAATAATAAAAACCTTTGTGCCTTGGAGTATTTATCATGTCTTTCTGAGATTTAAATTAAAATTTCGAACAATTAGCCTATAGAATCTTAATTCAATTTAATATAGCAATATAAAATGTTGGTTAAAATTTTAATTTATATTTATTTTGAAACTAGACTCGGAAGCCGAAAATTCCGAGTTTTACTCAGCTTCAAGGTTAAATTAAATACACAAAAAGTTTTAATATAGGGTCCGCCAAATAACTTTGCTATAAAAAAAACTACTGAATATTTTCTCAAATTTCGTTTCTTATTTGAAAGTACAATCCTTCCGGTTAATAATGGAAAACAATTTCATTCCAATGGCTGCCTCGGCTGGCCATGCAGTAGCCTACACGATCGGTCCAATTTTTAAGCACATTATCGGTTGTGTGCAGCTGTATTTCACCAATGGCGTTCACGAATATTGTCCTTTAAAGCGTCAATTGTCTCTGGCTTGTCGGCGTAGCACTTATCTTTGACGGCACCCCACAAATAGTAGTCCAACGGTGTCAAATCGCAGCTCCGAGGTGGCCAAACGACATCAACTCTACGGCTGATAATGCGATCTTCAAAAACAGGGCGCAAAACATCGAGTGTAGCTTCGGCTGTGTGGCACGTAGCGTCGTCCTGCTGAAACCAAACGTTGCCAATATCCTCCTCTTCAATTTTTGTGACCAAAAGTTCGTTCAACATGGCCGATAACTCTCGCCATTGACTGTAACGGCCACTCCCTGCTCATTTTCGAAGAAAAATGGCCTAATTAGGCCTCTGGACCAAAATCAGCACCAAACCACTGTGACTCGTTTTGGGTGCGTCGGCTTTTCAATGTACGCGTGCGGGCTTTTTGTGCCCCAAATGCGACTATTTTGCTTGTTGACATACCCGCCAAGATCAAAATGGGCTTCATCTGAAAAGATGATTTTTTTTTTTTGGCAAAATCGGTATATTCTGTAAGTCGATCACAGGCCCACTTAGCGAAGCGAAAACGCATTAGATACACAACCATATTCGTTCAGCGGAAGGATAAAACTAATTATCTGTCAAATCAGACATGAGCTAAGTGTTACCATTCACGAAATAAGCACTAGTTGAAAAAAAAAACGTTAGATTGCGGTCTCTATAAAAGTGTGCTACCATCGGTTTGATAAATTAAAAACTGCAACTAAAACACTTAATAAGTAGTGACAACACAAAATACACATGATTACTGCTGATAAAAGTGTAGCGGCTTTCGAAAACAGCTGTTCTGCTCTGCTGCGTAAGTTGAATAATATTAAAAAAATTATGTTGACTTTCCTTTGTGCCCTAGAATACGGACCATGTTTTTCTGAATTTATAAAAAAAATTTCGAAAATTTTGCCTATTGAATTTAATATGGAAATAAAAAAGTTCGCTACAAAATGTACTTAGAAATACCACAATGTTTGTTACAGAAATAGTTGGATTTTTTTTTTTTTTTTTTTTTTTTTTTTTTTGTTAAATGTTCACGTATTAGTTTGCGCTGCTCTGTACCGTTTCTTTGAAATATAAAATATTGAACCCAAATTTACTATGAAACTGTAAGTGAATTTAACAAATCAGTGTGCAATAAATATCCAATCATCATGGATTATGGAAAAAAAGTTCTAAAAAAACAGCACATGATTTATAATCATAAATGAACTGAAAATGTATTCAACACGTCTAAATCGATTCGTGATTCACTTATTTATCAATTCAAAATCTCTTGGCAATAAATGAATTCAATACACTTTCACACCAAACAATTCCCTATTGTGACATTTAACATTGTAATGCATCATTGTAACAGCTTAGCTGAACTCAACTGTCAATAACAAACATTAATAGCAAGCAGCTCAGACAGCCCGTCAGCCAGTCATTCAGTCAGTCAAACAGAAAAGTGTGTCTGTCCCTGTGTCTTTCAGCCAAACACTCAACCATTAACTTTTGAGTTTCTCACAAAAAAAAAAAAAACCAAATCAACAGTAACAATTGTGTCACCATGATTATGGAAAACATGTTATGCTAATAATAACATTGGCAATGATGACAACGTCGATGGCGATGACGGTGACGATGACGATGATGTTATAGTTTTAACTTTATTTGCCTGCACACTTAATATGCAGATTAAATGCAAAAATATCTGGTACGAATGAAATAAATATTGAATTGAAATGTTGGGGAGTCAAAACACACAAAAAATTAAACACAATTTCCACGCCCAATTTTTATAAAAACTCAGCCAAATTAGTGTCGTAACTTTCGAAAACTGGAATATTTAAAAATAAAAGGATGGGAGATTTGAACGCGGCAATCAGCGTCAAAGGCCTATCACGTGAACAATGGCGTGACTCAAACTTAAAATAATTTTTGAAATTTTTGTATTTCTTGTAAATATTTCTAATTTTAATTTAATTTATTTTCTAGCATGATTTTTTTTTTAATTTTCCAGCATGATTTTTCGTTTCAGTTATTTAAATCAAGGTTTTGTTTTTTTAAATTTGGTTTTAAAAAAAATCTCTTTTAAAAACACACAAAATTTAATGCGACTCTTTTGATTTAATCTGTAGGTGCGCTCGGCTTCATTTGACGAAATGCAACTGGAGTCTCAACGCATGTCGTCCCACTTCCTCAAACAGCAATCGTCCTCAGATGAACGATCGTCCGAAGGCGGTTTCCTGCAAGTTCCTCCAGCTTCGTATACCCAACGATCACATTCTTTTGACTCGGCAGCTGCATCGGCGGGCAGCGATGACTCGGGCACGTTTCTGGAAGTGCCACGAAGGGGGGGCAAAACACGCCGTAGCTCCTCTACCAAGACACCACCGCCCTGCATACACTGTCTGTATCTGGAGGAGTACGAGAAACAGATTGCGGCGGAGCAGCGCTACTTTATAGATCATCGGGAAATCAAGAGTCTAAGTTATAGTTACAGCAGTTCTGAAGTCAGCGACAATGAGGATGGTGCAGGCGATGTGGCCGAAGAGGATGAGGAAGAAGCTGACGCTACCGATGAGGATGTGATACCCTGCGCAGAAGATGATACCCTGGGCGGGGAGACAATAGATGTGTATGATGATGCCGCCTTGGAAATGGACATACGCTTGGGTGGCATGTCCAGTGCTTTGGATGAGACCAGGGCCCGTTTACCGCGCCAAATGAGACGTCATACTATAGGAAGCTCAGTTACCACTTCGGAAGATGAGGGTTTAGAGGAGTCGGAACATGATTCGCCTCATTTCGGCAATACTCTAATGCCGCCACCTTCTACAACGCCCTGCGGCATAACTTTTACTCTATCGCCCACAAATGGTGATTATCCACCGTTTCCTGCCTCCTCCTCCTCCTCCTATGCATTTCCCATTGAGCCCGGCTCACCACCCGTTTCGCCTTCGTTTGCATTGTCAGTGTGTGATAGTCCGTTAATGGAACTGCCGCCGCCACCACCCGTCTCGCCTCTAGAATTACTGCCACAAACGCCATTAATCGATTTAACTTTGCCACCACCACCAGCCTTTGATACAGATCTTCCGCCTGCCTCGTTAACTACTGCAACTGCAACTACAACAACAACAACTACTACTACCGATGACAATGAAAGCAGCTGCAATACCAATGCCATCCCACCACCAGTGTCCACCTCTATGCAACGGCCACGCCGACGTTCCATTTCCCGCCAAGAAGCAATTTTTGTTGAACCCACGGGCAATTCATTGGAGAATGTCGCCCAAGAAGAACAACACAAATCCTCGGTGGATGCTATCGATTCGGTGGACGAAGTGTCGACTATGGCCGTCTGCGGCTCGCCGACAGCTGCTAAGCACTCACTAGTTGTACGTGATATTTATCTAACTGTACCTGATCTGAGGCGCGATCGTGCTGCCTCCGTAGACTCTTGCTTTTCCAAAGTTTCTTCTGGTGGCAAAACGGAAGAACTGCAGCCCAGTGATGGTTGCTTCCTAACGGTGCCCAACATAAATGCGACACGTTCACGCTCGGTGGACATTGTGCTGCCCACGGATGAACAGGCGCGCTATAAAGCTTTAGCGATGGCTGGTACGACTGCCATGTATGCTGATGGGTATGTTGGCCTTCTTGTTGTTGTTGCATGTGTTGCGCTTCCATTTATTAAAGTTTTTCCTGCACCATTTTGTTGTTTTTGTTTTCGATCCCAGCAAATAATTTAATATTATTGTGGGTTTCATATTTTAACTTATTTTTTATATATCGTTACCTTAACATAGAAAGGCCCTAACTCATTAGTTATCTGATTCAAAGTTTTTTGTATATTTAGGTAGAAGAACATCTAATGCTAGGAACACAACTGCGACGAACGACGAATTTATGGTCGCGAATATTCGTCGCCAAAAACAAAACACATTGGCGTATATGAAAATGCACACAATCGTGGCGTTGGTCGAAGTTCGTCATACTAAGCGAAAGTTGAAATAGATTTATTTCTAATTGTTTCGTCAACGAACGACGAACAAATCAATATAAACTGACCAGGTTTCATATACTCAAACTGGTTTTTTGTGGAAAAACATAGTTCACTACTGTATTGCTGCATGTAGCACTAAAATTTTCAATACATACTAAAAATGCATTCACTAATTCACAAAAATGTATCATTCGGACGACTTTTTATTAATTTTGAACACTTTTTATAATATAGTTTTTCTTTCTATTTCCCACTTTTTCATATGGTCACCCCATCAGCTGTTAAATGAATATAATAATTTATTTACAGACAAAAAATTTTTCAGAAAATAATTACAAAAAGGAATTTCAATAATTATCCCGGTGGACAACACCGGGGTAATTATTGAGTGTGTAAACAATCTGGCTGGCATCAGAGGTTACAATGATTTAAAAACCAAATATTAAAATTCTGTCTGCTTATTATTTTAATTTATTCGTCGTTATTGTGTTTCATACGACGAATATATAGAGCGATTTTTTACCAACGAATTCGTCGTACTAAGCGAAATTCGTCGTTCGTCCCAGTTGTGTTCCTAGCATAAGATATAAAAAAAAATACAAAAATTTCGCTTTAAAAATAATGAGTTAGGGCATTTCTATATTAAGGTAACGATATATATTTTCAGTTAAAATTTCTAGTTTCTATTTTTTTTTTATTATTATTTTTGCTGTTATAAAGGGTTTTTTTTAAAGATCAACAATTTTAATTTTATGCCTTTAACTTTCCAATATTATTTCGATCCCGTGGCCTCCGCGACCACAGTCTAAATGCTGTAAACTGAATTTCCAATTTTTTGAGCAGTCGCTTTCCGCCAACAATCCGTTGAATGTTGTGTTTTAACATTTGAATTGTTCTTGGTTTGCCCGTATAGACAAGTCAGATGACTAACATATCGGTAAGCACTGACTGATTAACACAACCAACGCTTCATCTTTAATTAAATGTACAAGTGCGTCTCTACTCATAGTAAAATTGTAAATTAATATAAAAAATCTCAAATCAGCTGACTTATAAATCAGTGTTGCCAATTCAAAAAGCAAACACCCTTTATGTTGTCGTTGATATTTTTTATTGTTTGGCTGTCATTTGCAGCATTCTCATGCTGTTCTGTTTGAAATATCATTAATTCATTTTAATTTTTATGTCGAATTTGTCCAGCAAACTGTGAATGCATTCGGCCATTCTTTTGCTGCTAAATTTTTATTTGTTTTTTATATCTTTGACAATAAGGAAAATTGGTATGATTTCGTCGTTTGTAGTGAAGCAGTTTTAAACTTTAATTAAATTGGTTTGTCGCAAAATTTATTCACATTGTCTTGGGTATCCATTGAATGTGTATAGTTTGCAAATGTTTATAAAGTTATTCATTTATTAAAACTATTCCCCTTATTCTGTAACAACCATCAGTTTCAAATTAAAAAAGCATATACACGAGATGTACACGAGAGTACACTCATAGTTATACAGAAGTAGAAGGTGTACACGATGAAAGAAAGACAATGTCTATAGTGTATTCAAGGTGTACATTGCATTCAAGGTGTCCATTGAATTTTCTTATACATTTCTGAGATCTATGATACACAGCGAGATTGAACCGCATAGTTTCTTAAGGCCTCGATGACTTTCCTACTATCCGTGAATATACGAACTGTTAGTCTGTTATCAATTTCTTTTCTTTTTTCCAATTTCCAAAGTTAACGTCATGCACTGTTCTTGCGAATAACAGAAGTTTTTAAAATATTTTAAGTTCTAGGGCACTTAAGAAAACACCCTCTACTAGACTTAATATCATTAAACAAATGCTTAAATCGTGTCCAAAACATTATATAATTGTTATGTCCATATAACGTACGCACTTAAGAGAGAATGGCTTGTGAAGTTAAACAAGTTGTCCTTGAATAAACAACCAGCAAATAGATTTAAATGGAATACAAAAGCAGAAAACTTATTAATTCAACAATTAGGCAAAAGTTTATAGCAATTTTTTTTGTAAATAAAATTGAAACAGTGAAAAAGGATATTCAATAGCAAAAATATGTGTTAAACTTAAACTATAGGAAATAATTTCATATTTAAAAAAAACTAATTTAATACTCTTATATTAATGTTGCAATTATCGCTGCAACATACAGGAAATCTAATGAACAAATTAAAATTTATTTAAATTGTATTACAGGATGTTAATTTCCCAACAGGCTATAGGTTCAAATCTGCGAAACTGCAAATTATTTTTTATTTATTTTTATTTTTAATAAATGAACGTGATTGCATTCTATTTATTAATTTTTTTGAGAGTGGAATATTAAGAATATTTTTCATAGTCATTAAACCAGCGAAAGAAATACATGGAATATTGGGAATATTAATTGTCAGGGTTGGGGAATTTCGTACTAACCAAAAATGTAATAACTTAATAATATGAATGTGATAACTTCTCATATTCAATTTTCGTTAAAATATTGGTTAAATAGTTGATATTCCTACTAACTAGCAGAGCTGTAATTGAATGATTCATTTTCACTTTTTAATTCATCATGAATTATAAAATTTTAATTCATTCATTTTTGTAAAAATTTGAATTGAATTAAACTTTTAATGAATTCAAAAACGAGCTAAAAAAATTTGAATTCATTCATTTTCCAAAGTAAAGAATTGAATCGAAATATGAATGAATTCATTATGAACAGAACTTTTTGAATGCATTCAATTCGGTACAAAAACGAATTGAATTAAAATTTAACTTAACTCTTTAGCGGCTTAGAAGAGGAATTACAATTCTTCTTGTTCATTATTATTTTATTTTTTAGAATGTTTGATAATTAATATTATATTAATCGAAACTAAATTTTTTGAATTATGAAAATTGGGAATGACCGATGCTATAAACAACACACATTAAATACCACTTATGTAATCAGTAATATTCCAGCTTTTATTAAAAGATAAGTACATATACAGAACAGAATTAAAAAAAAACTAGAAATCAGACCTAACGAGAAAATAATTTAAGAATTTATTATTCTGTGCTTAACATTTTAAAGGAATCATTTACTTTAAGCAACAGCAATTTTTCAAAGTTTTCGTCTGAAAGTGTGCCACGCTTAGGTGCATTTAACATTGTGGCATACGAGAATAACCTTTCCACAGCGGCGGACGATGGCAATGGAGTATTATACCTAAGAAACGCAGTTTTAATTAGCGGATATTTATTCAGCATACTTAGAGATTTTGAGGTATCAGCTAAATATGCTAAGAATTCTGCTTCCCAGTGCGATTCTGTTCCACTTAACTGATGTTTGGGCGATTCTAAAACGTAACAAAAATTACATATCGACTCTATACAAAGTGACACGTTCTAATATATTTAAACAACAACGTGCATACAAAATGCAAAAAAGTCTTACCAATAATAGAAAAATTAATGAAGGCGGAAATATTTTCTTCAGGGGTGTTTTCCTCCTCTATTCCCTCAACCATTGCACCAACTGCATCTTTAGCTATGTTTATAACTTTGACTTCGGTTGCCACATTAAAATCGGTGTTTAGTGCCTTAGCCCATAGGGATTTTACTGCAGGACACAAAATAGAGTTTTAAAGTTTTTGGGATAAACAGCATCATCATCGTTCAGGGATTCATCCATTGAAAATAATCGTTTGCTTCTTTAGGTCATGCCTTCAATTTCATTCAAACTTGGAGACAAAGAAATTTGCAAATATTTTACTCTAAAATTTTAATTGAACAGCATAAATTTGAAGCAAAAATTAAAGATAAAAACAATTACTTACCACGTTATACAAAGGTTTCCTTAATAAAGATTATTTTTTTAATTTATTTTTTTACAAATTTTTACTACTATTTTTTCCAATCAATATTGAGGTAAAAAATTATATTTGCTTAAATTTGTATTTAAGTTTTTCATCGAAAAATTTTTTGCTAAACAAATTTTCATACACTGCAAAAAGATGCAAATTGTGATCTTTGTTTTTCTAAAACAACAAATGAATGAAAAAAATGAATTGCAATTCACTCCATAAACCTATAATGAATTCATTCAAATTTCAATTCAATTCATTATTTTGATGAAATGAATGCATTCAAAAGTTGTTATATTAAAATGAATTCATTAATTTTTTAATTCAACTCATATTTTTGGGAAAGGAATGAATTCAAATATGTTTACTTTTATTGTGAATTCAATCAAATATTAATTCAATTCATATTTCCGGTAAAATGAATTAATTCAAATCATTTTAAAAAGTTCCTTGAATGATTCACAGAATCATTCAAAAAAGAATCATTCGTTTACAGCTTTGCTAACTAGCACCACTTGCAAAAGTGGAAAAATTGAACAAAGAACGCTGATGAGATGGCGTAGCGGCCTCGAAATCAGTACTGATCCGTTCTGCTGGTTTAATGACTATGAAAAATATTCTTAATATTCCACTCTCGAAAAAATTAATAAATAGAATGCAATCACGTTCATTTATTAAAAATAAAAATAAATAAAAAATAATTTGCAGTTTCGCAGATTTGAACCTATAGCCCGTCGGGAAATTAACATCCTGTAATACAATTTACATAAACAAAAAGGTTCACTATTAAAATAAAAATTCATACATTAATTTAAAATTTATTTATTTGAAAAGTATAGCAGAATGCTATAACGGGATCTCAGAGAGCCTACTTGAATGCTTGTGGGTTACAGGCAGCCACGTAAAGCATAGAAGAATGCTATAGTTTTTTACATCACTGTGCAAACACAATCCAGGCGACATGGGCACATAACTGCTTGATGCATAAGTCTATGCCTATGTTGTAGTTGTTAGCCTCAACAGCAAATATTGTGGTATTTTTTTCTTATTACATTTGTCATCATTTAGGTCCACAAAATACGACGGACGCTTAAGCTTTCATATTTACAATAATCTACTTTTTGATAGAATAATCAGTCACAAGCACAACAACAATTTATTTAACAAATCTAATAAATGAGGGAAAATTAAATAGATTTAGTTAAATAGAATCTATTAGAAGCCCAGTTACTTAAATAAACATCGATTCACAAAGATTTTGGCATAATAATACGAGTGCTCAGCATGAAGAAATGATGATGTAAATGGATGTTGTAAAACTGAATAAATTTCATTACATTAATATAGTTTTTATCGCATGTGTTTTTGTGAGGAACATTTTTTTTTGTATTCTTTATTTGTTTTTATAAATAGAAACTTAAGTAATTCAGCCACCATGTAGGCTGAATAATATTAATGCGGAGGTCAATGAACCTTCTAAATATTACGAAGTGCGTGAAAATGTGTAGAATAGAACACATTTTCGTGCAAGTAAATGAAAATTCGGGCAAAAACAGATGACAGTTTTTGAACATGGAAATATGATTGTGAACTTGACATTTTAAAAGGGGCAGCCAAGCAAAATCTTTGCTTATCAGTAAATTAAAAATACCTCGTAACCGGTAAAAAATTCACTATGAGTTTTTTTTTTATCTCAAAAGATTTCCTTCTGCATTCGAATATTATTCATCCCCTTTCGTGAATAGCTAGAGGAATTTTTGTTCATGTGAAATTTTTCTCCCATTTCAAGGGAAAATGCTATCGTGAATCTCCCATGAAAAATTATTCCTGTTATCAGTTCTCAGTGAATGTGAAAAAGGGAAGAAACTCCAAACAATATAAATAATCAAAGAAACTTGTGCTGAAAAATGTACACAAAAAAGAAAAATATAGCTAAAAGAAATTTAAAAAAATACATATATAGCTAAATATTTAAGGCTTAATTTATAAAAAAAAATTAATTTATATCGGGTTAATAGGACTTTTTTTAAACAAAAATTATTATTAATCAATTATGTATTAATAAAAAAAAAAAAAATTTTTAGAATGCCCCTTTGTTTACTAATGTTGTTTTCTTTTCTAAAAAATAATGCTGCATTTTTTTGCACTTTGCAATTGAAAAATGGCAACATTTTGGAATGTGGAAATAAGAAATTTATTAAAAATTAATCTAACATCCTTGACGAAAATGTATTTTGGTCTTAAAGCTGCTTCAAGTTGTGTTTTATTAAAAAAAGTGGAAAAATGTTACCTCTTTTATATAAAGAAATTGCCATTAGTAAAATTATTTGCCTTTTTTTGTAAAAAAAAATAAAATTTTTTTTTGGTCAGTTTTAAGACCCTAATTCTGTATGCCAATAGATGACGTCGTTAATGAATTTTATATGGAAAGCAAAAACTAATTTGCAAAATATGTAAAAATTTATTTATATTCTGCACACAATTTTTTACGCCGAACATAACGAACACACAACGAAATTCATGATTTGCAACATGTTTAAACAAGTTATTGTGAATGATAAAGGAGGGGCTTTAACAGACTGAACTACTGGCAAATTGATAAACTGTTAAATTTTTTTCAGAAAATAAATCACCATAAGTTAGTTATTTAATTTTTATGTGGTCCCAACTAAAGAAATAATTCTTCATAAAATTTAGAAGTGCAGCAATAATTTGTTAAGTTTCACAAAATCGCAGGCAATCGATTTGTTTTTTTTTTTTTTGCTGAGCAAAATATCAATTTATGAATTATTAACATAAAATTTTTAAACTTTAATATTCAAATTATAATAAAAACTATTGTTGACATTTTCTTTCTACTGTATTCCTCAACAAAAAGTAAGTAAATAAATTAAAGGGAAAAGTAGAAAAAACTCGCTGGGAACAAATCATTCACCATAAGGGGAATTTAATTTTAGCATGAAGTATAGAGTGGGCAAATTTGAGGTTAGGAAGTAAATTGGCTGTCAAATAATGAAATGTCAAAGAATTAAGCTGTCATCATTTGACATTTATTTAGTAAAAAGTTGGGAAATTTTAACCCTGCAATGCTACACTCTTAAAAAAAAAATTTAATATTAAATTTAATTAAGATTTATAGGCTAATTGTTCGAAATTTGTTGTTCTGCTCTGCTGTGTAAGTTGAATAAAACTGATGTTGACTTTCCTTTGTGCCTTGGAATATTTATCATGTCTTTCTGTGATTTAAAAACAAATTTCGAACAATTAGCCTATGAATCTTAATTCAATTTAATATAGCAATATAAATGTTCGTTAAAATTCTTACTACATAAAATTTTAATTGTGAAAATTTTGTGTTTGAAAAATTGAAAAAAACAAGACATTTTTCAACAAAATGATCTTTAGTGCTGAACACCATTTTCAATTAGGCGATTATGTGAGCAAACAAAATTATCGCATATGGGGCTCACAAAATCCGCAAACAGACCTAGAAAAACCATTACATGCAAAGAAAGTCACCACATGTTGTGGTTTGTGGTCAGGTGGCATCACTGGGCCGTATTTTTTCGAAAGTGGGCGAGGAAACGCCGTCACCTTGAATAATCAGCGATTTTTTGTTTTCACGATTGGCTAATGTTAACATCAGTGACCTCTGGTTTCAGCATTCCGGCCAATTAATTCAGTTATTGCTACAGAAATTTTCCAGTCGCGTAGTTTCTCGAATTGGCGATGTCAATTAGCAATCGTCTTTGTGATTTAGCGTCCCTGGATTATTTTCTCTGGGGCCATTTGAAAGGCCGGATTTCAAGTGAATAAACTACAAACAACTGGCGCTTTGAAAGATGAAGTTTAGCCTGCATGAACGTCATAAGCGAAGTTTTGTTACAAAATGTGGCTAAAAATTTTGTGAAAAGTGTGGATGTCTGCATTAAGTGTTAAAAGTGAACATTTGCCAGGCATCATATTCCATTATTATTAATTCCCATAGTTTTACTTTTCATTGGTATTAATAAAACAGAGTTGGTCACAAAAAAGTGTACTTTTAAGCCAATTTACTTCCTAACCTCAAATTTGTCCACCCTTTATTTCACGGGGATTGCAAATTTAGAAAAAAAAAGGGGGAAAATTTTGAGGGATTGGGTTGCTTAATTAATGTTGTTCATTAATTTGAGATTTTTTTTTTTTTTTTTTTTTAATTTATTATATTCCGATTTTGAGCAAAATTATTTTTAAATCCTAAAAGACGATTTAAGAACCGGCAAATCGTTCAATGAATTGCGTTCTTTAGCAAATAATAGACAACGCGGTAAATAGTCTAGTTCCTGATGCGATAAGCGTCCTATAAAAATCGTATTATATATTCTAATGAATTCCTTCAATCAATTCTCATTCAGTTAATAGTATTATCAATGCAAGCACGTGGCACTTGATAACCTTCACCATAAAATAAAATGTGATGAACATATTTTTCAGTTCAAGTTCATAACTATTTGCACAAGTTAATACCACATTTTCAGTCTTCAGCAAATAAAGAAATTAAGTTCTAACGGCCCTGAAAACCAAAGGATAATAAAACCTTTACAATATGTTTGACACTCAAACCTTCATTTAATTGAAGCAACTCATTTTTTTTTGTCATTGTTTTTATAGTCCATAAAGTAGTCGTGAAATACGTATAAATACACACCCACAGTTCTGCTCGTGTTACCAAAATTTCTAAATTTATCGCATCTTCGAAATTTTCTTTTATTTTTAAAAAGAAAAAAGTCAAATTAATGTACTCCCAAATCTGATTTAATATCTTGTATAAAATAAATATTGTATTTCCAAAAACTTTTATTTCATTTATTAAGCTCTTAATATTTTTGTTTTTTTTTACATATTGAATTTTTATCAATATCTTCTGAAAATTACTTTTTAACTTATTCACGCCAAGCAAATAAATGCCTAAAACAAAATTTTATGGCCCAATTATATGACTTTTCTAGATGAGTTTCTTATTTGCCACAACTTGTTGCTGAGTGTTGTTTGTTGTCCACCACCTCCTGGTGCAAACATTAATTTAGATAAAGGCAGATAAATGTTGTGTCGGACAACTGTTTGCTGATGTATGACGGCAATAAAAGCTGAATGATGAAGTCATAAATTGTTTTAAGACACGCCGGCATATGGAAAAATTACAGAAATCATTTTTTCTTGCTTTTTATTATTATCATTATATTTATTTTTAAGACGTTGTTTCATAGAAAAAAACATTTTTTTCAACATTTTAATAATCTATAGGTTTAGAAATTTGTTAAATACAAGAATTAATTCAAAGAAAAAAATTCAACATAATTTTTGAACCGACCTCGTACACATAGTTGAAAATAATGCTGTCTCCAGAATTATTTTGAAAGCGGTGTCACCAAAACGTCAATGATGAATATCCATTGCAATGTGTACAACAGTGGTGGCATTTTGATCGTGTCTACTGCCTTTTAAGTAGAAAAGAACATCCGCTAAATTACACGGCTACAGAAAAATCACTGAAAATCATTCCAACACAGAACTAATTCACACCTTTTCAGCCTTGTATTCATAAAAATATACTTTTTAAAAATATTTTTCTAAAACATATTTTTTTAAAACATATTCCTAAAATATATTTTTCTAAAAAATATTTCTTTCAAAATATTTTCCTAAAAAATATTTGTAAAAAATATTTCTAAAAAATATTTTTTTAAAAGGAGTGTTCTAAAAAAAAATTTTTAGGAATATTTTTCAAAAAGAAAAAATTTTTTTAAAAATATTTTTTTAAGAAATATTTTTTTAAAAATATTTTTCTAAATAATATTTTTTAAAAAATATTTTTCTAAAAAACATTTTTCTAAAAAATTATTTTTTAAAAACATTTTTCTGAGAAAATTTTTTTTTAAAAATTCCACTAATTCACACCTTTTCAGCCTTGCATTCATAAAAATATACTTTTTAAAAAATATTTTTCTAAAACATATTTTTTTAAAACATATTCCTAAAAAATATTTTTCTTAAAAATATTTCTTTAAAAATATTTTCCTAAAAAATATTTCTAAAAAATATTTTTTAAAAGGAGTGTTCTAAAAAAAATTTTTAGGAATATTTAAAAAAAAAACATTTTTTTAAAAATATTTTTCTAAGAAATATTTTTTTAAAAATATTTTTCTAAATAATATTTTTTTTTAAATATTTTTCTAAAAAACATTTTCCTAACAAATGATAATTTAAAAACATTTTCCTAAGAAATATTTTTTAAAAAAATATTTTTCTAAAAAATTCCACTAACTCACACCTTTTCAGCCTTGTATTCATAAAAATATACTTTTTAAAAAATATTTTTCTAAACATATTTTTTTAAAACATATTTCTAAAAAATATTTTTCTAAAAATATTTTTCTAAGAAATATTTTTTTAAAAATATTTTTCTAAACACTTTTTTAAAATATTTTTCTTAAAAATATTTTTCAAAAATATTTTTCTTAAAAATATTTAAAAAATAAATAATTTTTAAAAAATTTATTTTTATAAAAATATTTTAAAAAAATAATTTTAAAAAATATTTTTTAAAAAAATATTTTTTAGGAAAATATTTTTAAGAAA
Source organism: Linnaemya tessellans (assembly GCA_951800035.1). Taxonomy (NCBI): domain Eukaryota; kingdom Metazoa; phylum Arthropoda; class Insecta; order Diptera; family Tachinidae; genus Linnaemya; species Linnaemya tessellans. The sequence continues at coordinate 12,892,640 of OX637536.1, forward strand.
AATATTGTTTTAAAATATGTATATTTTTTTTTAAATATTTAACAAATAAATATTTGGTTTAAGAAACCAGAAGAATTTAACAAATAAATAATTTTTAAAAAATTAATTTCTATAAAAATATTTAAAAAAAATAATTTTAAAAAATATTTTTAAGAAAAATATTGTTTTAAAATATTTTTTTAAATTATTTTTTTAAAATATTTTTTAGAAAAATATTTCTTAAAAATATTATATAAACAAATATTTTTTCAAAATATTTTTATAAAAATTAATTTTTTAAAAATATTTTTTTAAAAATTATTAATTTTTTAAATATTTTTATAAACAATTTTTTTATTATTTTTATAAAAATAACTTTTCAAAAATTTATTTTTAATGTATTAAAACTTAAAAACAGATTTGCTGATAGTCATTAAAGGAACTATATTCACTTTAAAAAACTTATTATTCTCAATTATTTATTTTGACTGCAAACAACAATAATTAATTTTAAATATTTAATTTTTAAAAATTTATATGTTTCAATATTTTTAGTTTATTTTCAGCTTTAAATTTTTAAAACAACTTTTAATGCTTTAAATGCAACGAATTATTTTCTTAACTTATTTCAATAATTTTGTACTTATTTCTACCTTTTTTTTCTCCAATCTTCGAATGTGGTTCATTTTGTGGTTCTTGAAATGGTTTGTTTGTTATTTCTAATTTATTTTATTTTTTTGCAAATATTTTCCCTTTAATTCATTTCACGTTTAATGCTTTCATATACAAATTTTTTTGTATATCTTTTTTGTTAAATCATCTTTGTATGTCTTCTGCTTTATTAACAAAACATGTATGGGAAAAATATTCATAAAATATTTCTTTCTTTTTCTCATTTTTTTACAGGTACGTTCAAAATTCTTTTCACATATTTTGCCAAATTTCTACCGTTTTTTTTATTATTACATTTATTATTAAGTGTTTTAATAAATATGGAAATTTTCGTCATCACCAGAACGAGTTTCAGAGGAGGGTTTGAATGTGTTTAAATATTTTTATGATGCCGGCATAAAGTGATAAGTACCAGAGGCAGAGTTTATTGTCTGTTGTGTGTTAAGTCTGATATAAAAAAATTTATATAATTTTTTTTTTTTCAAAAATTATTATCCTTATGAACTGTGCATTTTACTTTAAGATGTTTTTCAAAAGTACAGCAAATTTAATTGTTAATAATGATTTTTCTGCGAATTTTCTTGGTTATAACGAGAAAGTATTTTTTTTAATTTATTTTATGAAAAACATTAGTGACAGATAAAGATTTTATAATTTAGAATTGGCAATAACTTATAAAAACTTATTACACTGTACAACAAAATAAAACGGCCTTTTCATGAAAAGGACTTAAAAGTGGGGGAATTGGAGGGTTCAAATGTTTTTATAAAAGTCTAATTCACGACTGTTATGGGAAATTCCCATTCCCAGGAAATTCGTATTGTGAATTTTTTGACAGTAAAAGCTCTATTGTGAATTATTTGCAAGTAATATTTTCCACTGTAAACTATTTATTGGAACTTTATAAATAAAGTGTGTAAAAGCGAAAACTGCAGATTTTATGCAAGAATAAAAAATTGTTATTGTGTAAAAATTAAACAATACAGATTTTGGGTAAAAATTGAAATATAAACATATTTCGAAGAAATTAATAGTGAGTCGCTGAAGTGAAAGGGGATTGTGTCCTCAGACAATCGATTTATTTAAATTTTTAATTTAATTAATTTGTTTTTTAAATAATTGTTTTTTTAACAATTGGCGGGAGTAAACATTGGCGTTGCCATATTTTATATGCTTGTGAATAAGCTGTCACAAAAATTTTGTTATAGAAAATATTCACAATAGCAAATCAAAATCTTTTGAAGTCGTTTTTCATGGTAACAGTTCGTAACAAGGGTGATTTATAACTCTCTGAATACTACAAAGATTAAAATTTTATAAAAATGACAGAAGCAAGTTACAATGGACAATTCTTAACAAGTACAAAATTAACCTTTTTTGACAGATTTGAAATTTTGACTTTTTTGCAGAACATTTCTATCAGATGAGTTGATGTTCAAGTGAAGTGTTAGGCACTTTTTCAAGAGAGGGGAAAATCTGAAACAAATAACAGTTAATAGTAGGGTAGCCACTTCTATAGAATCATTAAAGTATTGACGCACCCTGGGGAATGTTCAAATAAAATTTGAGAAATTTTAAGCGAACTTCAGACACTTTTTCCGAAGAGCATAAATTGCCAGTGAATAGCATTAAACATTAAAGTTAGAATTCGTTTAATATTCTTTATTATTCGTTTATTATTATTTCCCGGTTACTTTCAATTCAAAATTGAATATTTTGGAACACTATTATCCCTATCAAAACAAGTTTCCCTAGATACTGGATCAATAAAAAATTCTTAGACACACTTATTTGGCACGTCGTTAATAAAGGCTATTCAATTGTGGATCAAAAATTTAAATTTTTCTAGCCGAATATCTCCTAAACTGTAAACGGAAACTTATAAACATGGTTGAACCCCATTTTTTTACTCCTTTTTTTTCTTTTTTTGTTGCTCTTGCCTATAAAAAATTTCACCTACAAAAATATAATCATAAAAATTAGCTTGTTGTGAGGTAACAAATAAATATGTTTAATAAATAAATTCCTAAGAATATCTGACATACACGTAAAGAGTCTCATAAATATTAATGATTGTGCAAAATATACGAACTTGCCTCTTCACATTTCGCCTTGTTGCAAGTGAAAGATATGAAAGCGACAATATTTTTAAAATAAAATTCTATCACTCATCGCATTAAAATCTCTTTAATCCAATATTATTATATTAAAAATTTTAACATGTACTCAAGTCCCTTAAAAAATAGAAAAAAGAAAAACAAAAATAAATAAATAAAACAAAAACAAATAAAATCTATGCACACACATGCATACAAGTAACATCTTGGAAGCTATAATTCTTGGGTTAAATATTAATCTTCTGTTAAGGATTTGTAAATTATATTCTCGTGCCTGATACTCTTAAAGATCTACTTAACAGGAAAGCCACAACGTTATTAAATATTCAAAATGTAGAAAAGAACACAAACGCCAAATTAAAGTTAAAAAAACAGCACAAACATACAAATACATAGTATTCATATTTCCACGTGTAATAGAGACGTTTACCTAAAAATGTTTTATATCGTATGTTTGTATTTTTTAGCTTCTCACTAAAAAAAATTTAGAATTAAAAAAAAAATTCGAGGAATTATTGGTTTTACCCCATTTTGGAAAAAAATCGAGTTTTTACCACATCCCGACGTTCCGAGTTCTTGGGAGTCCTCCCTAACTACTCCTAAGGGGATGCCACTACTCCAAAGTAAACCTATTGACGACTGTCTCCCAAATCACCACTTTTGTTTACTATTTTGGTGACCATGTGGCGATATTGTCAATAAAGCCTTTGGTTGAGGAAAACAAAAGTTATAGCGGCAGCACATGACTGAAATAATTTAGACATTTTTTTTTTAAATAAAAATACTTTTAAGAATCAGTGCCTTTTAGCCTTTTAACTTTTTTTTACTATTTATTTTTTAATAAAACTGCATTTCCATTATTGTAATAATTTTTGAAAAATATCAAAAGTGAAGACTAGAATTACTAAAATGTACTAGTGAAATACTAGTTGCAATGTCTACATATGGTCCCATAATAAGTACCTCTGCAGTCAAGCATTATTAAAATGTACTAGTGAATTACTGGTTGAAATGTCTACATATGGTCCCAAAGGAACTACCTCAGTGATATATTTTCAATGACAAGCACGAGTGAAATGTCTATATATCTATTAGCATCGTTTGGGATATTATAAGTCACTAGTAAGTCAGTACGGTTTCACTATTTACATTTTCTGCAGGGCATGTCTGTATGTACCCTGAAATCTCAAAAAAGTGGTAATAAAAAATTTTTTTTTTCAAATATTTTTTTTTAGTAACATTTAAACGATCGGTGAGATGAATTCCTTTCGTTTGATGTCGAAAGAAATTTTCATATAAATATTACAAATTTCATTCCATAGCGAATGCCGTAATTTGAAATCGGTTGATGTGTTCGTGAGATATCGTGAAGGAAAAAAATTCGCAAAAAACTTGATTTTTTTAACACCGCAATTATACAGTCGAAACCGCTTTAGCGCAACACGCTTTACTGAAAAAAATCGGATTACTAAAAGCGATACAAATCCGCGCACTGATTTTAAATGCAGCTAGCCTTATTCACATCGCTTTAGCGAAACATCGCTTTAGTGAAAATATCGTATTACTGAAACCCAAAAGAAAGCCCACAACTACGTTTTGTATAAAACTTACTTCGCTTTAGTGAAAAAATAAACAATGACAAATTTATTTATTAGAAATCGATTGCATAACTTAAGGCTGAAAAAACTGTTTATGTTTTGTCCGTTAAAAAATTAAATGGCAAAATGTATTTGTCCTTTTCGCTCTTACGTACTTTATTGTCAATTTCTATTACATTGTCAATGCAAGTGGCTAGACATTTGAGAGGAATTCGTGAAAAATTTCAACAACAAAATGAATAATTCTATGAATAATTTTTTTTAGTAAAATTTTTACGTTAAATTGGCGTAAAAATATATACAGAATTGATAGAAAAAATATAGTTTTACTGATTTTAAGCAGAATGCTTAACTGTAACAAATTTCAGTAATCCGAACTACGTTTTAGAGAAAAAAATCGGATAACTGAAAAAATTGGCTTTTGGTTATTTCCAATAAAACGGAGTCCACTTTATATCTTATCAATAAGTTTTCTCGTTCCTTTTATAGGACTCATAAAAACGACATTCATCACCGCTAATCACGTGGCAAGAGGTTGATTCATTTAAAAGTTATAGCAGTTTGTAAATTAATATAATAGGGTTTTATCAAACTCATATTAGCTTAAGGGTGAATCGTGATTATATGTTATTAATATAACGCGTGCATGCGTGAGCATGTTACAAAAATTTAGAACCGTGCGTGATAGTGCGTGATTTTTAATGCGTATAAATGACTTTAAGTCAACTGTTATATATATTTTTATTTTTTATTTTTTTGTAGAACCAGAGGGCAAATTACTGCATTCCATTTAAATTTAGTGGGTGCTGTTGGCTGAAGTAGTAGAACACAAGGCTATGAAGCGGAGGGTCGTGAGTTCGAGCCCGCGCTGAGTCATGAAATATTGTGCTGAATTCTTCTGATCAGCATTAGTGCGTGGTTGTGTTAGTTGTTGCCAGCCTGTTTCAATCATGAAGGCATAGTCACTGTGGGCACTGATCATAATTGGCAGTGACTGACACTATCATGTACTAAAAAGCAGAGTAACAGCACCCACGTTCGTCGGCCCTGTAGCAAAAATTAGCCGGCGAAGTAAAAAGTTGTAGAAAAAAAACTGTCTATCTTCTCATCTTTCCTAATCTGTCACGTCAATACTATCCCCTCGTTTTCAGTTCCGGCGCAATGCATTGCATATATAGGGGTCATCCCCTGAGTGCTGGTCCAAGATGAAAAAAAAAAAAATAAAATTTTATTGAAATTTCGATCGATATCGAGTGCGAGTAATTTGGCTCCTGCATTCAGGTTATGCCCCCGGACCTGACAAAGAAAAATAAAAAATTCGCTGTAACCATTTTGTTCTTAACTTGTTAAATGACAATCTCCTTGACTTGCAAGCCTGCTATTTGAAAAATATATTGGTCCTAAACCTTTTCTGCCAGCTATATAATCGTATTATCATAAAATAGTAACAAGTCTGGCCAAATAAATTCGCTGGCTGGACAACACACAATTGTATTTTTCATTTACCTTTTTTTCCCAAACCATTTTATAAATAAAACAATTGATTATAAGGAAAAACTTAATTTAATGTGCGTGTGTACATTAAAATTGTTATAAATGGCCAATTTTATTGCCTGTTAAATATATAAATTTCTTGCGGCCAATTAGCCCAGGGACATGTGCCACTTTCATGTTAAACTGAACTACTTTCAACATGTCTTTTACTATTTTGGCAGCATTTTCCAATTCCCCCCGCAGCTATTCTGCCAAAAGCAAAATATTGTATTTAATACCTTTTTTCTCTATCGGTAACAGGAAAAGGAGGATAAAGAATAATACCCAAAACGGCTTCAAATTAAATAAAATCTTGTGGGCAAAATAACCAACAACAAAGCGGAAGACGGCAAATATGCTTCGCTTTAATGGTCGTAAATCGTGCCCACGACGATACGTAATGAAGAAGACGTTTTTAAGTTGGTTGCCGCGTTGTCGTTTGGGTTATTTCCAAGCAGAATAGGGGGAAATTTTTTACTAAGTTGTTTTGGCAACCCAAAACAGGAAATTGTTATTATTGTTTAATTAAATTTAATGGGCATTTTAGACGATATCAAAATTAGCAATAAATTGCTGGCAGCAATCAAACAAAATTTTAACAAAAAAAAAACTCTAACGAGTAATTGCAGACATTTTTTTTTTCCTCTACTTAATTTTTTTTAATATAGTTGCGGCAACCTTGTATTCTGTGTTTGTTTTTTTCCTTTCCTAATTTTATTGTTTGAAAGGTAATTCTTGGGTGTTGGAAAAAATAGGTTTTATGGAAAATATGTGAGCATGATTCTAACACTCTTCCAAACATAAACTACCAGTCCGTCCACACATATTGTCACGTACGTGTCATCTACAAATTTATTATATTTATTAAACGGAAAATATATGGATGAGAGGTGCTACGAAAAGAAATGTTTAGCAAAATGTGTGAAGAAACAAACGTGCACACACACACAAAAGTTGTTGTGAATTCGTCCAGCCAGTTATCATATCATTTTCGTGGAAAGTGTAGAGCAAAATTAAACCACATTTTCGTAAAAACAATTTTTTTTTATTTTACAAAAATTCGTTAAAAAGGTGAAAATGATTTTTCTGATTTTATGAACTCAAGTTCAATACTTTGGATCTTTTTTGTCATAAAAATATATTAATTGCTTAACAAAATCACTAAAAACAAAATTAAAAATTGTTTGCTTTTGTAGAGGTTATTTGAGTTCTTCTTAGGGGAACTTTTTCCCTCTCGCCCGATTTAAGCCAGTTGCGAACTCGTACTGTGCTATGTATTTATACTGAATTTCAAAGGTCAAGATGTATTTATACTGAATTTCAAGGGTCAAGATGTATTTATACTGAATTTCAAGGGTCAGGATGTATTTATACTGAATTTCAAGGGTCAAGATGTATTTATACTAAATTTCAAGGGTCGGGCTGGTTTTGCTTGGACTGAATCGTGATTTCCACAGACGGACGGACATGGCTAGATCGTCCTAGATTTCATCACTGATCAAGAATATATAAACTTTATGGGGTCTTGGGGGATATTTCGCTGCGTTACATACGGAATGACAAACTGAATATACCGTCCAATTCTTTTTTTTTTTTACGAAGTTCCTTATGGGACGATGCGGAGGGGTACCCTAACCGGGAAAAAACGTCCGTAACGTAACGTAAGATTTTTTGTTTCTAAATCAATGTTTAAGCCGTATGAGTAATACGATTCCATACAAACAAATATTAATCATACGCAGTCGTGCCGTGTCACAATTCAATTTCGTTTGGGAACAAAATTGATTCTGTTGTATTTTCGTTGGTCGGCGAAAAAAAAATCATAATCGCCCCTATTATGAATGACGACATGGACGCGTTATCAAGACGACAGCAAAAGATTGTCGCTTGTCCACTCTTTTGCGACAGCAACTGACTACTATTGACATGTTCTATCGATATTATATGCCCTAGAGAATGATAAGAAATCATCAAGAGTAATTAATTGTTATCGACAACTTGCAGACAAGTGATAATTTTTTGCTGTCGAGTTGATGTGATGTCGACGTCGCCATTCATAATAGGGGTGAATAAATAAAAATGTATACCCGCGAATAATTATTTTCTTTATACCTGGAAGAGAACTTAAAATTAATATTTTTATAATAAGGAAATTTGTTCCTATCCGGTATCCCACATCTTTTTTTTTTTTTTGTGGGTATGAAAAATTTATAAAAATTTTCTTTATTAAAAAATTACCATTTTATTAGTCTAATTGTAAAGCGAAGTATTTCTTTTATTTTTTTTTAAGTACTTTTGGCTAAAGTTCGTGAGTTCGATTCCCTAGTCAGTTATGAAATATAATTTTTGTGACTTCCATTAGTACGCTGTAGCGTAAATCGTAGTCGTTCTAATTCATTAACGAAAGTATAGTCGCTCAACAGTACTGACTACGACCCACATTATGGCGCACTAAAGAGTGTATTGCAGTAGCCCCCTACCCATCTCCATAACTGTTGCTTAAAAAACAAATAGAATAAACGAATTTTCTTATCAAAATTTTTACATTTTTTAAACAAACATTTTTGGGCCAAAAAATTTTATAAACGTTGCCCGGTAGCGTTCATCATTAGCAGTAAAGTTCCTTCCTGCGTTGTATTTGAAAAAGTACATTCCAATGATGTCACCGGGACATAATCCTCACGAAACAGTGCACTTTTCGCTGAACACACGAAGTGCTCGATGCACTTTTTTTAACCGCGCATGAATTTTGATAATGAAATTCCGTCATTTCATGGCCAAATCGCAGACCGAACTGAACATGTTTGACAGCAACATGTTACATGAAAACAGCTGAGCGGCTAGAAAACAGTGTTGGCAAAAAGCCTGGTGCTAAAAAAATTTCCCCTTTAAAATTGTTTATCTCTTTCCACTTGTGAAATGTGTGGTTTTCCATAAACTACGAGGCGAATATTGATTCTACTTCTTCTTCTTCTTCTTTTTTTTTTTTTTTTGTTTGTTTGTTAAATAACGCAATAAGAATTTAATCTTGATATATTAAATATATTGAAAGATACAAAGCTATCACAATGTAACAGCTTTTACCCTTGTCTGTTTTTGAAACATCTGATTCTATAAAAGAAGGTGTCAAACACATGTCACTCACTCACTCTTCCATTAATATTATTTGCCACTGTAATTAACTTATAGAGGGTCATGTTTATCAATTTAGTTGGGTTTGCTTCTTTTAGCTGTTTGCCTATCTGTAATTCAGTTTGTTGCTGTATTCAGGTAATCCACAAACAAAATAACACAACATTCTACTTAAATGTGTAAAATTGTATAGATAAAATTTTTGGTCGAAAAGTTTAAATCTTTTTTTTTTTTTTTTTTTTTAGCACTTAAAAGTCTAATATTTATGCCACATACTTGTATGTGTGTGTGTGATCTGTTTCTATTTTTTTAGGATAATGACATTTTTTTCTACGCAGTAGATGCAGAGAAAACCTTAAAATAATAATAAAGGGTGTTTTTTTATGAAGTTTTTTTTTATACGAATCACTCTGTTGTCTGACAGCTGTTTTGACAGTTTAAAGTGACGTCTCTACTCAGTATTGTTTGGCAAATCATCCTGAACAGGTTAACTCCAGAAGAACGCTTCCAAATCGTGGAAATTTATTTTCAAAAACAGTGTTCAATTAAAAATGTTTATCCGCTTTTTTACCGCAAAATTATCTTCAGTGATGAGGCGCATTTTTGGTTGAATGGATGGATTGTCAACAAGCAAAATTGCCGTATTTGGAGCAAAGATAATCCACACGCCGTTCAAGAATTACCAATGCAACCCGATAAATGCAGTGTTTGGTGCGGTCTATGGGCTGGTGGAATCATCGGTCTTTATTTCTTTAAAAATGAGGAAGGACGACGCGTTACCGTGAATGGAAATCGATACAGAATCATGATGAATGAATTTTTGGTGCCAAAACTTCAAGATATGGATGTAAACGAAATGTGGTTTCAACAGGATGGTGCCACTTGTCTGTCATACTGCGGGCGAAACAATGGACTTATTGAAAGAACATTTCAACGACAACATTATTTCGAGAAATGGACCGGTGAATTGGCCTCCGCGTTCGTGTGATTTGACGCCACTCGATTTTTTTTTGTGGGGATACCTGAAATCTTTGATTTACGTGGATAAACCAGCAACGATTGACGCTTTGGAAACCAGTATCCAACGTGTCATTGCTGAAATACGCCCTCAAATGCTTGAAAAGGTGGTCGAAAATTGGACCTCCAGAATGACCTTTGTGCAAAATAGTCGTGGTGGCCATATAAATGACAAGAAATTATATACCAAATAAAAAATTTTTTTTGGCCATTTCATAATTTGGCATGTGTTTTATTTAAATTTCAAATCAGCAAGCTCTTATAAAAACACCCTTTAAAATTTTAAAGTCTAATCCGAGATAAAAAGTTAATTTCTTATTCAAGGTCAAAGGAAATTTCTTCATTTTTTTAGATGTTATTTTTTAGGCAAATAAATTTAAAATTAAAAAAAACCTTTATCGAAATTGACCGATCTTGACCTCCCATATCCGACTAAAAAAAACTCCTCTGGGGTGTAGAAAGGGAAGCTTCATAAGAACTCAAAATGTCGAGGTCTGCTGAAAACACGATTTTTTTTTCAAAACGGGGCAAAACTAATCACTTTCAGATTTTTTTTGAAAATTTACAAATTTTTTTTACCTGGGAGCAGCGCTCAGGGCATTACTCCTACATACGCAGTGCATTGCGCCGGAACTAGAAAAGAAGGGGATAGTATATTGGGAGGACAGATGAAGACATATGAGAAGAATTCGACACAATTTTCATGACTGAACTCAGGACCCTCCGCTTCATAGGCTAGTGTTGTCAGCCAACAATTAACGTCAAGTTAAAAAACAAACTGCTAAATTTCAAAGGGCGACAGGACATGTCCTAAGCATGACAACAAATTAATCTCTAAATTTATATATTAAACCTTAATATTTATATATTAGCTTAAACTGCTGTTAATATTTAACTAGATATTGTGAATTCGTTCCTTAAAATGCTAAAGTAACAAAATGTTGTCTCCATACGGTCGCGTAAAATTCTTCCATTTTAGCTAAACTTTTTATTACATTATGAGCAATTTTTATAAATTGCTGTTAACAAGTGAATATTTTTAGCAAACTTTCCTTAAATAAATGAACAATATTTTTTTTTTAAATGCATTTGATTTTTTTTCGTTGTCTTGCAATTGTAACAAAAGTGTATTTTAATAGCATTAATTTTCCAATTTAATTACATGTTTATAAAATATTTATTGAATTGAATGCGTTGGTTTTTTTTCGCGGAGAAAAACGAAATAAATAAAATAAAATGTATGATAATTCCTTTTCATGGGTATTAATTAAATTGAAAATTAAATTAAGTGGAAAGTACAGGCGAGTGCATAAAATATTAACACGATTGGGGAATAGGCAGGCAGTATAAATAAATAGGGGTATAAATAAATAAATGCAAAATATATAAGAATTTTTCAAAAAAAGAAAAAAAAAATGCATGTATGTATATATTACAGAAGTATGTCGGTGCAGAGTATCAGAGTTCGAAATAGTGTACATATTTTATCCTCTATACACACAAGTTTACATCAACGACATTGAAAAACATGACATTGGAAAATGTATGCATGCCTCACTTTATACACAAAAAAATCTTGAGTGTACAGTACTGTGCATCATACCTCAAGTGTATACATTGAAGACATTGAATACATTGAATTCACTTTATGTAGGTATGCACATTTGCGGAGATGATAACATTGTATTTGTTTTGTAACTTCCTAAAATTAATGTGTGTGTGTGTGTGCGCAGTAAAAGCAAACACTGAAAATATTATACATGCCCACTAGTTTCAAATTAAAAAAGTATATACACGAGATGTACACTAGAGTACACTCATAGTTATACTCAAGAAGAAGGTGTACACTATGAAAGAAAGACAATAGTGTATTCAAGGTGTACATTGTAATAAAGGTGTACATTAAATTTTGTTGTACATTTCTGAGATCTCTGCAGAGTACACAGGATTCGGCTTAACCAAATATAGCACTTTTACTTGTTTCGTTATTAGACTATTTTTAGTAATGCAACAATCTCTAAAAATATTTTTAGTTATTTTTAACATGCGACAATTATAATTTTTTTTATAATTCAATAAAAATATTATTGATACCCGATGCCATTTTATACGAATATTTCTGTTCTGCCTTTTTAGATTTGATTTTATTGCCATCGGAATTTATGGTTAATTAAAATAAGATGGCTAAAATATTTCTTTATTCTAAGTAAATTTATAATTTAATTTCGATACGTTTGAGTATAGGGAGGACATTAAAATATTTGTTTTTTTATAACTAAATAGAGAGTGAATTATAAAGAAAATTGCCATCCATTTGCATCATGACATGGCTGCCATAAAACTATTTTTTGTACGTTTGTCCTAGTTTTTAATTTGGAAAAAAATTTAGTATCATGAAATTATTTATTATATTAAATTTATTCATATTAAAGTTTAAAGAAAGTAAAACTAGACCTGAAATTGTGCCCAATACGGCACAAAATGTAGAAAAATGTGTTCTAAGATCAGCCACCAAAAAGTGAATATACAAAAAAAGTAACAAATACAGAAAAAAAAATTAAAAAATAATTAAAATAAAAAAGATTTAAAAATAAAGGAGGTAAAAAATAAACAATAAAAAAAGGCAAAAAAGAAAAAGGGTAAAAAAACCAAAAATAGAAAAGGCAAAAAATAAAAAAGGTAAACAATAAAAAAAATGTTAAAATATGTAAAAAATAAAAAAGGCAAAAATAAAAAACTGTAAAAATTAAAAAAGGTAAAAAAACAAAAAAAAAAAATTTAAAACTAAAAAAGGGTAAAAAATAAAAGAAGGCAAAAACTAAAAACGCAAGAAATAAAAAAATGTAAAAGAATAAAAAAAATAAATGTATAATAAAAAAAGGTAAAAAATAAAAAAGGTAAACAATAAAAAAAAGGTTACAAAAATGTAAAAAATAAAAAAGGCAGAAAATAAAAAAGGTAAACAATAAAAAAAGGTTCAAAAAATTTAAAAAATAAAAAAGGCAAAAATAAAAAACTAAAAAATAAAAAAGGTAAAAAACAAAAAAAATTTAAAAACTAAAAAAGGATAAAAAATAAAAGAAGCCGAAAAATAAAAACGCAAGAAATAAAAAAATGTAAAAGAATAAAAAAAATTTATAATAAAAAAGAGTAAAAAATAAAAAAAAAATTAAAATAAAAGAGGGTAAAAAAATAAAAAAAGGCAAAAAATAAAAAGCGCAGGGAAATAAAAAACATATAAATAAAATAAATTTAAACAATAACAAGTAAAAACATTATATTCGACCTGGTCGAATCTTAAATACCCTACAAATATTTAGTAAGTAAATTTAAAATGTTTAAGTTGGTGGGACAGAGAGTTCCTTTAAGACATTTCAGTACCCAATTTTAAATCTCTATTATGACAGAGTCATTCCGGGAAGGGCCGTGGGGGAGACGTTTCACCTCTGCAAAATCAGAGAACATCTCAGCTTCTTATAGGCTAAAGGAATAAAAATTTTTCAATATTTACATTATTTTTGCATATAATATCGTACGTCAACGCCCACTAAAGGGGGCGGGGTCTAAAAATACACTATATCATGTTTTCCACAGACGAACGTATGGGCTTTGCTAGATCGTCTGAGACTTTATCACTGATAAAGAATATATATACTTTATGGGGTCCAATTCTCTTGGGAGGGTATTAAAAGTGTATTTTGGCTGGGTCACTCTGGCGAGGGCTGTGAGGGAGACATTTCACCTTTGTCATAAAACTTTAAAAATAAACGTTTGGGATAATTATATACAAAATAAAAAAAAAATTTATAGGGTCATTTAAGGGGGGAGGAGGGGGTAGGGTAGAGTAGTACCAGGTTACGTCTCAGCTTCGTCATTAAAGCGTAAAAAATGTTATTTTTAACAATTTGTTGAATTTTAACAGTATTTTGGCATATAATAACGCCCACTAAAGGGTGCGTGGTCCAAAATTTAATTTTTTGGTTTTATGGCTCCAAGTTTAATGTGTGTCTTTGACATAAAAATATATCATTTGCCTAACAAAATTCCAAAAAAAAACTGATGATGTTGCTTTTTAGAGTTTTATTCAGTTCTTCTTAGGGGAACTTTTTTCCCCTCTTGCCCGATTTAGCCCACCTTCGAATTTGACCTGGGCTATCCTTCAGGATATATTTACATCAAATTTCAAGGGTGTTGGCTCTTTTCGTTTGGACTGAGTCGTGATTTCCACAGACGGATGGACGGACGGTCATGTTCAGATCGTCTTAGATTTCATCACTGATCAAGAATATATATACTTTATGGGGTCTCAGATGGATATTTCGCTGCGTTACAAACGGAAGGACAAAGTAAATGTACCCTCCATATTCTTTTTTTGGAGGGTATAAAAAGGTAAAAAAAATACAAAAGGCAAAAAATTAAAAAAGGTAAAAAATAGAAAAAATAAAAACGAGGCAAAAAATAAAAAAAGGCAAAAAATAAAAAAAGGCAAAAAATAAAAAAGGGCAAAAAGGCAAAAAATAAAAAAGGCAAAAAATAAAAAAAGGCAAAAAATAAAAAAGGCAAAAAGGCAAAAAATAAAAAAAGGCAAACAATAAAAAATTTTAAAAAATGTTAAAAAGGTAAAAAAAAAAATTTTAAAAATAAAAACAGCAAAAAAAAAAAACAAGAAATATTAAAAAAGGCAAAAAATAAAAAAAAAATTAAAAAAAGGGTAAAAATTAAAAACGCAGAAAATAATAAAATAAAATAAACTTAAAACTTAAACATAATAAAAAAAGTTAAATACTAAAATTTTATAAAACTAAAATTCTTCTAAATGTCCAAAACTGATAAATATCTTATTTGTGTTTGCAAAAGTGGAATGATAAAAAATCAGTTATGGCATAATTGCTATTCCCCTGTCCTTAATCTTATCCTTTAAATAAATTAAATTTCATAAGCCTTTTAAAAAAATTATTAACTATTGAGGCCAATTAAAAGATGGCCTCATTTAAAAGATCGCTAAAACTGTTCATTTGTTCTAATTCAATAATCATATTCAGATCCTGGCGCGTATTAAATTATTATTATGAGAATGCAAAAACAAAAACATCTGCGTGTCTAGTCTATATTTTTATTTAGAACCCGCTAAAAATAAACATTTTAAATTAGCGAATGTTCAATTGTTTATTTTTTCTTTCTTCGTTATTTCTTAAGCACACATGTGCACAATTATTTTTAAACAATAAAAATATGACTCTAAAAATATCGGCCAAACAAATAAGAAAAAAGTGCTATAAACGTGTACATGAGAGACGAGGCGTACATTAAGAACGTTTGCAATTTCAGAAAATAAAACAACAGTAATTGACAAGGAGTAGGATCAAACAAATTTTACCAGTCATTTCTATAAATTTTTCTGCAATATTTTCTTTATCAATTTTTTAAATTTAAAACATTAATTTTAAGTTCAAGGGAAACTTTAGTCAAGTTTTGAGCTCGTTTTTAGTTCCTTTTCTTACTTTAACTTACAGCACGTATCGAATGCGAATAATAATAAATATATATTTTAGCAGCAAAAAATTTGAATTTTTTTGTTTCTTATTTTTAAAAACGCCTCAACAACTTTCATACACACCTTTCCATAATATTTCCTTTAATCCCTCTAATATTTTTCTATTTAAAAACACAAGGATTACCCATCACCATTTGCAAACTTGCATTATGCTGCAGGCAAATATCTTTGTGGGGGTCATAAAACTAATGCCCTGAGCGGATATGGAAACATTAACAGCAACAGCAGCAAAAGAAAAAAAAAACAAAAACAAAAACAAAAACAAAAAAGAACAAGAGCCATCATAACCGCAAAAATAAAACAACAGTCAGTAATAATAACGAGCCACAACCACACCACAGGGATGGGAGTTTGCAATTTATTTTGTTGCTAAATTTAATTATTACTATTACACATTTTTTTTTGTGGCATTAAAAATTAAATTTTTTTGAAATGTATTTTTGTATTCAGACAAAATGTTGCAACTGTGGGATTAACAGTCAAATATACAAAAAATACAATTTATATATTTTTAAAATAGTTAATTTTTGATAACCATTAAAATTATTTCGGTTTGAAGTTAAGCAATTGTATTGCCACGAAATTAGATTTTTAAGCTAAATTAAGCTTTTTAAATATCACAAACTGATTCTTGAATAACAAGTAAAAAAGGCCGCTACCCCAAGGATCTTTTGTGCCGGCCAAATAATCACTGTAGTACATTAAGAGAAGGAATAAAGTCAGGAGCCCACAAAATAGCTCCAAGGAACAAGAAATTAGCCGGCGAAGCAAAAGGTTGAAGTATTTATACAAAATTTCCCTGTCTTCTCATCTATCTTTATCTGTCCTCTCAATACTATCCCCTCCTGTCTAGTTCCAGGGCAATGCGCTGCATATGTTGGTACTCATCCCCTTATGCAATTCTCGTATGCTTTTTATAACCTTCAAAAAAGAATATGGAGCGTATATTCACTTTGTCATTCCGTTTGTAATGCAGCGAAATATCCATCTGAGACCCCATAAAGTATATATATTCTTGATCAGTGATGAAATCTAAGACGATCTGAGCATGTCCGCCCGTCAGAATTGGGCGCTCAGAACATGCTGACGCTATGCTGGGTGCCTGGCCATAAGGGCGATGCTGGGAACGAACGGGCTGACTGTCTAGCGAATAGAGGAGCCCATCGTAGATTCATAGGACCGGAACCCTTCTTTGGCATCTCAGGAGGATATGTCAAGGAACAGATTGACTCCTGGGCTAGAGTGGAGTTTAATCGCCACTGGAAAGCCCTTCACGGCCTAAGACAGGCAAAGCGTTTCAGAACAAATCCCAAAAATTAATGCTGATGGACAAGAATGACCTCAGATTATTAACGGGTTGGTTTACAGGACACTGCGGTCTCAGACGACACCAGTTCATCATGGGCAACTCTGAGACCAAATTGTGTAGGCTCTGCGAGGCAGAGGAGGAGACATCGGAGCACGTACTCTGTGACTGTCCGGCAGCGGCGTCGTGTAGGAGGAGATTCCTCGGAGGCAATTTTATGACTCCGAGGGAGGTGTACGATATATCACCAGGTAGAATAATTCCCCTAAGAAGAACTAAACTAACCTCTAAAAAACAACATAATTTTGAAAATTTTGTTTGTAACTTTGTTAAACAAATTATATATTTTTATGCCAAAAGAAATTAAAAAAAAATTAATTATTGGACCCCGCCCGTTTTAGTGGGCGTTATTATATGCAAATATAGTGTAAAAATTTAACAAATCGTCTTACTTATACCTACATTCCTTAAAAATGCAATTTTTAAGCTTTAAAGACGAAGCTGAGACGTAACCTGGTACTCACTTCTCTGCCCTACCCCTCCTCCCCCTTTGCCCTCTAAATGACCCTATTAAAAAAAATAAATAAATAAATAAATTTTACATTTAATTACTCCGAAAATTTATTTTCGAAGTTTTATGGCAAAGGTGAAATGTCTCCCCCACCGGCCCTTGTCAGAGAGACCCCGGCAAATTACAGTTTTAATACCCTCCAAAGATAATTGGACCACATAAAGCATATATATATATATTCTTGATCAGTGATGAAGTCTGAGACGATCTAGCAAAGCCCATACGTTCGTCTGTGGAAAACATGATATTGTCTATTTTTGAACCCCACCCCCTTTAGTGGGCGTTGACATACGATATTATATGCAAAAATAGAGTAAATATTCAACAATTTGTACTTCTTAAGCCTATAAGAAGCCGAGATGTTCTTTGTTATTGCAGAGGTGAAACGTCTCCCTTACAGCCCTTCCCGGAATGACTCTGTCATAATAGAGATTTAAAATTGGGTACTGAAATGTCTTAAATGAACCCTCTGTCCCACCAAGTTAAACGTTTTAAATTTACTTACTAAATATTTGGAGGGTATTTAAGATTCGACCCGGTCGAATATAACGTTTTTACTTGTTTTTTTTCGAGTAAAATTTTTATAAATAAAAACTGTTTTCATATGCAACAGAATTAGAATTATGTAGTGATAAGCAAAAATACACTTGGGTACTGATGATGAAAGTGTAGCGGCTTTCGAAAACAGCTGTTCTGCTCTGCTGTGTAATTTGAATAATTAATAAACTGATGCTGATTTTCCTTTATGCCTGGCAACATTTATCATGTCTTTCTGAATTTAAAACAGATAGCCTCTAAATTTAAATTCAATTTAATACAGCAAAATAATTTTCCTTTTCTATATAATTCTTATAACTTTCACAGACACTTCTTCAGCACTCTTTTTGTTTTATATTTCGATTAGATTCAGTTAAAATTTAAACAGGCTTAAATTAAGGCAAATTAAATCCATTATTACCAATTCCATTTAAAATTTTATTTATTTCAACTTCAACCTGTCCTAACACAACATCTTATTTCTTTTTTTATACAAATTTTGCTTTCACTTTGGCAAGTGACTCTGAATTGTATGATTTTATGTTTTACATTTAAGAGGCAATAAATTTTATTTTATTTATTTGTTTATATGCAAACACACACAGAAACACATTTACATATTTCTGCTGTAGAAAAAAAAACATTCTATTTGATATAAAAATAAACATGAAAATAAAAGGAAGAACATGAACACAATTCAATTTAAAGAGCAGAAAGCAACAACAAAATTTTCCATGTTGATGCAGGACGTTTAGGAACAGAAGGGGAATTTTGATGACAAAATGGGAATGTAGTTGATGATAAGAGGATTTGAAATGTCGGGCAAATCAGGTTTATATTTATAAATTTTTACAATAAAATTCTTAAAGACCAAAACAAAGTTTGACTAAACAAAAGTACAGAAACGGTTAAATCAAAATTTATTATCGGGTATAAGTATTGAATTTTTTTTACTCGGATTACCCCTACAGGAGAAAATAGTATTTTGGGGCTACAGATGAAGAACAAAATAAGAAGATAGAGAATTTTTTTTTTCACTTCAAAAACTAAATGAATCTAGATGAATCTTTATTTTAGAACAAGTATTTTGCATTCAGTGTAAATCAAATTGTCCAAAATGGCTCGCCGGCTGAATGTCACTGTTTAAAAAATAACATGAAATCCAGCATGATCACGCATGATCTCAAATATATGACTGGCTGAAGTGGACTTCTAGGACGAAGATAGAGAAATTGTTCTCTCTTTAAGTCATAAATATGATTTATGATGGAAATGCTTGTTTTTCTTTCAAAGTAGCGGACGGGACAGCTCAAAAGATAAGACTGAGCCATGCATGATCGCGCATGATCTCAAATATATCATTGGCTGAAGTGGACTTTGAGGACGAATATTGAAAATCGATGTCGTTTTAAGTCACTAGTATGATTTATGATGGAAATGCTTGGTTTTTTTCAAATCAGCAGTCTGGACTGATCAGAAGACATTAATGAGCGATGCATGATCACGCATGATCGCGTATGTACCATTGACTGAAGTGGACTTCGAGAACGAAGGTAGAGATATCGATCCCGGTTTACGTCATTAAGATGATTTATGATGGAAATGCTTGGTTTTTTCCAAAGGCCTACGAAGGACTGTGCTGTTCCTCTACTCTTGAGTACATGATAGTGTCGATCGCTGCCAATTATCTTCAGGCTGACAACAACTAACACATGCACTAGTGCTGATCAGAAGAATTCGACACAATATTCATGCCTGAGCATGGGGTTGAGGAACTCAGAACCCTCGTTTTCATAATCTCGTATTGCAAAGTCCTTTTGATTTATTAAAACAAAAAATAAAAAAACAAATTATTAAGCGTTTCGACTGCTTTGAGAGGGACACGTTTGTTAGTCACGTATTGCTGGCTTCGCCCATATTGAGATCGCCATGCTCGTCCTACCGAGTAGACTATTCGCAATGTGATGCAGTAAACGGTCGACCTAGAAAGAAACGCTAGATCAGCCGAAAAGCCACTGATCGTGGGAGTCTGCCAGAGTATCAGAGACAGTCGATTTAGTGTCTCTCACAAGATCTCAGTCTTTCACAGAGCACAATTTAGAGACTTTTACGCCGGGAGTTGGGCCTGCCACCCGTACAAAATTCAATTGTTGTAGAAACTGAAGATCAAGGACTATAAACAATGGCGTGTTTTCGCTGAATGGCCTCGGGAGCAGTTGGAAAATGACTCTAATGTTTGATTGAAAAAACAGCTTCAGTGGGGAGGCCCATTTCTGGATGAATGATTACGTGAACAAAAGAAATTGCCGAATTTTGGGGTGATACCAATTCACTAAGATTTACCAGAGAGAGAAAGAGAGTGAACGGGAGAGAGAGAAAGAGAGTGAACGGGAGAGAGGGAGATCGATAGGGGAGATACAGAGAGTGATAGGGGGGAGAGAGAGTGATAGGGGGAGAGAGAGTGATAGGGGGAGAGAGAGTGATCGGGGAGACCATCCATTACTGTCATCGGCGAACGCTATAGGTCAATGAATATCAAACGCTTTTCGCCTGCGTTGTATGATTTGGGCTCCAATTACATTTGGTGTCACAGCGTTAAGTTTTGGAAGGCATTAAGTGTCATACTGAATATTTTGCACGAGATATTTACGGGCTTCTCAGTTGGAGGTGATATGAACTGGCCACCAAGATCGTGCGATTTGACCCTCTTAGACTTTTGACATTTTCTTAAGTATGCGAATAAGTCACAAACTACAACGATCCTCAAAGCCAACATAAGGCATGCCATCGCCTAAATTTAGCCTGATTTATGAGTGCAGAGTCTTGGAAAATTTTACATCTCAGATTTATTGCACCCAGAAAACACGTGGCTTAAATTTTTTACAACGTGCCACAGATAATGACATCAATAGGTCTTTCAAATGAATAACAAATTTCAATGATATCTCACACTCACTTGATTTAATTTAAATTTAAATACAGAAACCACACTTAATGGAAAACCCTTTAGTGCAAAATAAAATTTCTTTTTAAATAGGCTTAAAAACTTCTTAGTCACAAAACTTTGTTTTTTTTTTTTTTTTTTTTTTACTTTGACATCATGCTTGAACTAGATTATTTTTAGCACTGCAACTAACAATTCATTTTCACATTTACGTTAAATGATTTGTGAAAAATTACTAATTTGAAGAAACATGTTTATCTAAAAAAAAAAAAAAAAAAAAAAAAAAAAAATCACTCAGTAGAATTTCACAAAATTACGCGCAAACTGATGGATCATGTGCATTTAATAAATCGATTTAAATATTTAAAACATTTGCAGTTGTAAATTTATTCGCAGCGATTTAATGTCATAATTTATTTGCCCAAAACCGAAGACAACTTAATTTCTTATTAAATGAAAAATACTAGAAATTTATTTTAAAATTTCAACTACAATTTGTCTTGATATTGAACAAAAAAAAACCAGCAGATTTTTCTGATAACTTAATGGTAATCAAATGAAGAAAATAAATTAAAAATTTCGTCGTCGCTACACTGGCATCAGTATGTGTGTCTGCACATGCAATTAATGTTAAAAATAAATTTCTTTAATGAAATAAATGAAAGAAAATCAATTTGAACGCATCGATGTCAACATCATGCACCTACAGAAAAAATAAAAAAAAAAAGTAAAAACCAAAATACGAGAACTCGTAAAACAACAAACTTAAGAAGAAAACAAATCACGAAATGGCTCATGTGCAACTGGCAAATGAATGCATTTGGATGGCAAGTGACACACACACACACATTGAATTTTAGTGGGATGAAAAAAAAACCAAATAGAAAAGCAAGTTTTGATTAAAGCTGAAAGCAAAATGTAAACAAAATTCTCTAGTATTTTCGAATGCAAATTAATTTGTTTTTTTTTTTTTCGTCTTCATTTTTATGAACAAGAAATTTCTGGCGAATTTCTCAAGTCTCCTCCTAGTCATTTGATATGAAGTAAATAAATATTTTTGTTGCTGTAGTAATGAACTTGAAAACAAGCCCCTTTTTTATTCAAGATCGCTATTTCACACTTTTGAAAAACATGTTTTTTTCTTATTCAAGCAAATTACTTGTAGCCCCCTTCTTTGCAGTCTTTAGAATCCATCAGTTTGACATCCTCGATGCAGAGTGCTTTTGTACTGCAATAGAGCAAGAGAAGAGAGAATGAATGATGATGCAGAGTATTGCCAGATATAATTTTGTTAATCCCCTTATTTAAACAATCTTGGAAAATTAACTTTCAACACTTTCAATAATATTAATCGATTAAATTGTATTGAATATTGACTTTTATTTTAGAAATAATTTTTTAATCTTCAAGTATTTTTACTAAAAATAATTTGTTTTAATATTTATTTATATTTTCAATATTTTGCCACTCCTGGGAATTATTTTTATACCCTCCAAAACATACATGGAGGGTATATTCACTTTGTCATTCCGTTTGTAAGGCAGCGAAATATCCCTCTGAGACCCCATAAAATATAAATATATATATATATATATATATATATATATATATATATATATATATATATATATTCTTGATCAGTGATGACATCTAAGACGATCTGAGCATGTCCGTCCATTTGTCCGTCCGTCTGTAGAAATCATGATTCAGTTCAAACGAAAAGAGCTAGACTCTTGAAATTCGGTATAAATATATCTTAAAGGATAGCACAGGTTAAGTTCGGAGATGGGCTAAATCGGGCAAGAGGGAAAAAAGTTCCCCTAAGAAGAACTAAACCAACCTCTAAAAAAAACACCATAATTTTTAAAGTTTTTTTGTAATTTTGTTAAGCAAATGATATATTTTTAAATTAAAGAAGGTCCAACGCGTTAAACTTGGAGCCATAAAATAAAAAATAAAATTTTCGACCCCGCCCCCTTTAGTGGGCGTTATTATATGCAAAAATAGTATAAAAATTTAACAAATTGCTCTACTTAAGACTACATTCCTTAAAAATAAAATTTTTAAGCTTTAATGACGAAGTAACCTGGCACTACTCTGCCCCATCCCCTTCTAACCCTTTGCCCCTAAATGACCCTATCAAAAAAAAAATATTTTAATTTTGTATATAATTATCCCAAACATTTATTTTTAGAGTTTTATGACAAAGGTGAAATGTCTTCCCCACAGCCCTTGCCAGAGCGACCCTGGCAAAATACAGTTTTAATATCCTCCAAAGAGAATTAGACCCCATAAAGTATATAGTATATTTTCTTGATCAGTGATGAAGTCTAAGACGGTCTAGCAATGCCCATACGTTCGTCTGTGGAAAACATGATATTGTCTATTTTTGAACCCCGCCCCCTTTTGTGGGCGTACGTTCACGTACGATATTATATAAAGCAACTCTGTACAACCAAGTTAAACATTTTAAATTTACTTACTAAATATTTGGAGGGTATTTAAGATTCGACCCGGTCGAATATAACGTTTTTACTTGTTTTTATTATTATTTTTGGAAAAAAAATATAAGCAATATTTTCCTGAAATAGTCACCCAAATGGGTGGCGAAATATTATAAATATAAAAAAAAATTTTTTTTTTATATAAAAATACCTCAATCTTAAAAAATTATTACTAAAATAATAAAATAATAAAAAAGAATAAATAAAAATCAATCGTTGAATATTGACTTTCGATAAAAAAAACAAGAGTATTAAAATACACAATTGAATTGATGATAATCTGGTCCAAAGACCGCACTATCACACTTATTGAATGTTTTCTGTCCTAGATCTGGCAACACCTAGTGGATCTGCCATAGATCTCGCAATTAACTTAAGCTCTATAAGACTCTACTAACGCAAGTAAACAGAGATAATTAAGCAAAACGACTAATTTCATCGCAACACAAAAGTTTGCAGTTAAAATTACATCTTCTATTCCATTATACAAATCAATACACTCACAGAGAATATGAATGTGTCATCTTCCAAGAATAAACCTGGTTACTTTCCCACAAGCAATAATTCAATCCGAAATTATCAGAAAGAAAAGCTGTAACCAGCTGTAGATCATTCCCGGTAAGATCTAAAATATAATACAAGAATACAAACTGCCTCAGACACGAAGAAGCATGACAAGCCTCGTTTGGAGTCATAACTTATACTCCCAGATCTTCTATATAAAAACGGCAAACATTTTGTGGTACAATTTTAAGGATCTTATAGTCCACCTATTTTGATCAAAAGTGCCTGGTTTAAAAGGTATTTTTATGTAGTGATGCACAATAATTTTAAATATTCATTTTTTAAATATTCATCTGTGGTATTTGGGCCAACTACGGGCTGTTCTAATACACAGAAATACACAAAAGGTGAAAAGTCGCTATGAATGTTAAACAAAATCTAAAAAAACGCTATATAAATCATTAAAGAAAAGTATTGCCGCAATTTGCTGCACAATTAATTTAATACAGTCTTCGCTATATCCCACTGGCATCGCCAAGTGTGAATTGCACGTCCTCTTCTATGGCTGTCCTGCAGACTCCCTTTAATAAACTAATTAAATATATACAAAATACTTTTCAAAATAATCACAACTAAGATTAATATTTATCACTTAAGTAGCACTACTGCACAAAAACTATTGTAAAAATGTAGTTCTAGTTTTATTATAGACCACAAGTGTGGCAGCTCTGAAGGCAAGAAAAAAAACTGTAATTCACGTTTTTGTTCGGTTAAAACAAAACCGCCAAATAACAAAAAGAGAGTGGGAAACATTTTCGGAGGACGTCATATAAAACAAGATCAAATTTTTTTTACACTGAACAGCTAAGTACAAACTTGGGCCCGCCTGGAAATATCTAGAGAAAAAATTACAGTTATTTAGCAAGAAGAGTAAAGCTCAGAAATCTATACTGATAATAAAAAAATAAATTTTTTTAGTCTGTTATCTAAAACCGTGTGCGGATTTAATTGATATAAATTTTTCTAAAATGGCGCCACAGTACAAAAAGGCAATATTAACTTTAACTTTCTGTCTTTACACAAGTTTTTAAAGTTTTCACGAACTGGACTTAAAACAGTTTTAGTGAAATTTCCCAGTTTTAATACACGAATAAAAAATGTTAGGAAAGTTTTGCATATTTTCGGAGTAACTGACGGCGTATTATTTTCTATGAAATATGTATACAGAAATTAAAAAAAAAATCATTCCGAAAAATTTTTTTCATTTTGTTTTCAAAATACGGCATCATTTCCTCTTTCCAAAAGTAGTCGGATTCGGTAACTTGGCTGCATAAACTTTTAAGTTAATTTGTGATATTTAGGAGTTTTCGGAATTTGGTTTCAATAATTTAATTATTAGTG
The DNA here is from genome assembly GCA_951800035.1 of Linnaemya tessellans. Taxonomy (NCBI): domain Eukaryota; kingdom Metazoa; phylum Arthropoda; class Insecta; order Diptera; family Tachinidae; genus Linnaemya; species Linnaemya tessellans. The sequence goes on from OX637536.1 coordinate 12,918,009, forward strand.
GAGGTTTAGCACAATTTTGAATTAGTTTTTGGAAATTGTGTAGCAAAAAATTTTTTTTGAATATTTCAGATTTTCTTGGAATATAGGATATTTTTGGGGATTTTCAGAATCATCAAGGAATTTGATATTCTGAGAATTTTAAATTTTTTCGGAATAATTTTATAAACTTTTAGGTTAATCTTGTGATATTTAGGAGTTTTCGGAATATTTTTCCATATTTTTAAATCGTTTAATTTTTAGTGGTAGTTGAAATTTCCTTCCGAAAAAATTTTTCCTTTTTGTTTTCAAAATACGGAATCAATTTCTCTTTCCAAAAGGAATCGGATTCGGTAACAAATACTTTAAATACTTTTAAGTTAATTTTCGGAATATTTTTCTATTTTCTTTTTTCTTTATTTAATTTTTAGTGGAGGTTTGGTACAATTTTGAATACTTTTTTGAAAGTTGTGTAGCAACCAGGTTTTTCGAATAAAGGAGATTTTTTTGGAATTTTTAGAGTCTTCAGGGAATTTAATATTCAGGGAATTTCAAATTTTTTCGAACCAATTTAATAACTTTTAAGTTAATTTTGTGATATTTAGAAGTTTTCGGAATATTTTTCCATGTTTTTAATAATTAAATTTTTAGTGGAGGTTTAGTACAAATTTCAAATGTTTTTTAGAAATTGTGCAGCAAAAAAAATGTTTTTGGGAATTACAGGCGTTTTTTGGGATTTTCAGAATCTTCAAGGAATTAATTAATCTTGTGATATTTAGGAGTTTTCGGAATATTTTTCCATTTTTTTAATAAATAAATTTTTAGTGGAGGAGGTTTAGTACAATTTTCAAATGTTTTTTTGGAAATTGTGTAACAAATAAATTTCTTTTGAAGAGTTTCAGGTTTTCTTGGAATAGAGGAGATTTTTGGTATTTTCAGAATCTTCAAGGAATTTGTTATCCTGAGAATTTTAAATTTTTTCGGACTAACTTTATAAACGTTTATGTTGATTTTGCGATATTTAGGAGTTTTCGGAATATTTTTCATATTTTTTACATTTAATTTTTAGTGGAAGTTTAGTACAATTTTGAATTATCTTTTGGAAATTGTGTAACAAATAAATGTCTTTCGTAGAATTGTAGGTTTTCTTGGAATAAAGGAGATTTTTAGGGATTTCCAAAATCTTCAGGGAATTTGATATTCTGAGAATTTAAAATTTTTTCGGAGTAACTTTAGTTTCTTTGCTGTTTGCTTGCCAAACTTTTTTATGAAATTAGGAAGCATTCAACTTTATTTAGCTGCTTTTTGGATTTTTTCGGAGTTTTTAATTTTTTCGGAGTTTTAAATTTTTTTCGGAATAACTTGGATTTTTAGGAGTTTCAAAAATTTTTCACTACTAGTGTTTTTATTCAACTTTTTAGCAGTTTCGGCACACAATATAATTTTCTATACTACACACCTGAAATAATCCCAACACGATCGCACGAATGCTTGGTGAAACAAATTATACCCTATTTACCATCAGCACACAACGTGAATAGAAAGATAATTCTCTCTTACACTGGCGGCGACAAATATTATACAGTCACAACAGATACAAAAGAACATTTTTTCACGAAACGAAAAAAAAAGTATCTAACAGATTGACGAGTGTAAATGCTTCAGTATCATGCCGTGCATATAAACAATAACATCGTCGTGGTGTTTGGTGTGTGTAAAAATTTAAGAATTCGGATAAAAAGATATATTTTTTTTATTAAAATAAATATCACAAAAGTGATTATTTAACCAGCTTTTGAGCACATAGTGATAAAGAATCTCTAACACATTTCTAATGCCATCAAATAAATAATTACAACAGAGGATTATGTGATCTTTGATCTTTAAAAAGAAATGCTACAAAAATATATTTTATTAAACAAAACAACAACAACAACAACAACAAAATCATAAATAATATTAAGCCACATTTGCATGTAAATTATGGCCGAAAAGAGAAATAAATTTTAGAAAAAAATCCAATATTTAAATGAAATTTAAATTGAAAGAAAAATATAGGTAAATATTTTTAAAAATACAGCAAAAGAAAAATAATGTAAATAATGATATCATTAAAATTAAAAATAAGTTAAAGTCTGTTTAAACGGGTGTACACACAAACAACTCAACCGAAATAAAAGCAGCTGAAATTAATATTTATTAAATTCACTGAAGTGAATGAAGCATTCAAAAAGTCAAGCAGCGTATTAATTTAAAAACTCATACAATGTACGCGTATGCACGGCTACTTAAGAGAACAATGGCAGTGGTGAGTCAAACAATGGATCATCATCATTCCCCACTGTCCAAATTGTCGATGAAGTTGATGATGATGATGATTATGATGTTGATAATGATGCCGTCGCATCCTAATTTGCATGACACACAAACAAAACGTTGTTAACAGTGTAATAAAATACTACAGCAACAATAACAATGGCAATTACCTATTATTATTAAAATAATAATAATAAAATAAGTAAACAAATAAGCAAAGAATTTTAAATTGTTAAATAAAAGATACGAGACTTTTCAAGATTTATTTTTTCAGGTCTACTTGTTTGACTACAAAAATATTTGTGTTCTTTTTAATACCCGCGATAAGAACAGAAAAATTTGTTCAAAATCTGTTTAATACGCAGTCAATTACAAAACAACAACCTTTTGAGTGTAAAAGATAAAATTTTTAAAGTTTTCCTTATTTAGAGAAGAGTATGGCAAAAGGCAGTCTGTGCTTAATTTCAAAACAGCTTGAATAGTCGGAAGTGTTGTTGTTATTATAATAAACCGGGTGCTTTTTTTACCACTGCATGAGAACGATCGATAACGATAACTGTGGTTTGACACGTGAGAAAGTTTGGCAAAGTCAACTTTTCAACTTTTAAATGCAGAACAAAAAATTGTAGAAATTTACTTTGAATAATAAAAAAAACCTTTTCGCAAAGTTCGAAAAAAAGCTTTTTGTCCATTTGACGGTCAACATAATCGCTCTAATTTTACTCTCCTCAATCCAAAGCAAAGAAATTTGCGTGCCACAGAACATATTGCCGCAGCATATTGAAGAAGACACCGAAATGTCGATTCGTCGTCATCCGTCAACTTGTTGGCGTTTGTCCTTCGAGTACCTGGAAAAGTTTACTTAAGGATCTTGGCCTACGTGTCTATAAAATACAGCTCGTGCAGGCATTGAAATTAAACGACAATCGTCTGCGTTGCATTTTTATGAGTATTTTTATCCAAGAGCTGAATTTTTTGTAGAGGAAATTTTTTAGTTTTTTTTTTTTTTTTTTTTTTTTTAGGAGTAGGACCAGAACTCAGGGGATGTCCCCTATATATGCAATGCATTGCGCTGGAACTGAAAACGAGGGGATAGTACTGAGGGGACAGATTAGGAAAGATGAGAAGATAGACAGTTTTTTTTTTTTTTTTTTTTTTTTTTGTTGTAGCTATTTCAACCTTTTTTACCTCGCCGGCTAGTTTTTGCTACAGGGCCGACGAAGGTGGGTGCTGCTACTCTGCTTTTAGTACATGATTGGGTCAGTCGCTGCCAGTAATTGTCCAGTGATCAGTACTATGCCTTCATCACTGAAAACAGGCTGGTAACAACTAACACAACCACGCACTAATGCTGATCAGAAGAATTCAACACAATATTTCATGACTCAGCGGGGGCTCGAACTCAGGACTCTCCGCTTCATAGTCTCGTGTTCTACTACTTCAGCCAACAGCACCCACAGTTAAGCGAATTGGCCGTATAAGAATCACCATCCATTAAAATTGACTGTTTGGAGTGATTAATACGCAGGCGGCAGTCCTTATTTCTTTCAAAATGAGGAAATATATGCCGTAAATGGCGAATGCTGCCTGAATTTTCATTTCCAAAAATTAAACGGCTGCATATGAAAGATATTTAATTCCAGGAAAGCCTGCTAAACAAAGCGCTTAACAATAGATTAATTGAAAAATCAATATAGTGACAGCTACGGTTCCGCAAATGATCCTGTTCGGCAGATCTCTCATTCATGCGATTTAATTCCTTAAACCATTGGAAGCCAATACTCAAGACATCATTGACGCCTTACGTTCACATATGTTGGAAAATATAAAAAAAAAATACACCGGAAATCATATTTAAAAAAGAAGCTGCAGTGAGGCTGTGGCGAATCTTAAATACCCTTCACAATTGTATTTCTCCTTTCTTTCTAAAACAGAAAATAGTTCTTATTCACTAAAAAAAAAACCAAAATACGGTACTTATTTGGTTACTTGTATGTACCAAAAAAATTCCGATTTCCCAACCCTGGAATGAAATTTTAAATTTTTTACGCGAATGTAATTCTTCCTGAAGTATAAAAAGCGTTTCATCCAACAACAACAAAATTTTAATTAAAGTTAGGAACTTATTTGGTTACTTGTATGTACCAACAAAATTCCGATTTCCCAACCCTGGAATGCAATTTTTAATTTTTTAAGCGAATGTAATTCTTCCTGAAGTATAAAAAGCGTTTAATCCAACAACAAAAAATTAAAATTAAAATTAGGAACTTATTTGGTTACGTTTACGTACAAAAAATTTAAATTTTCCAACCCTGGAGTTGAATTTTCAATATTTTTGGTTTTTAATAACAATTTAATTTTCCGCGAAATATAAAATAGGTTTAATGCACTGAAAAATCCAAAATTAGGAACTTTTTTGGCTACTTTTATGTACCAAACATATTTCGATTTTCCAACCCTGGAATACAATTTTTAATATTTTTTTATTTTTAACACAAATATATTTCTTCCTGAATTACAGAAAAAGTTTAATTTACTTAAAAAAAAACAAAATTAAGAACTATTTATATATAGAAAATATTTAGATTTTCGAACCCTGGAGTAAAATTTTTAATTTTTTTTTTGCCGGTTAATGCCAATTGAATTTTTCCTAAAGATTTTATACTTCACTAAAAAGTAAAAAATTAGAAACTAATTTTTTTTACTTTTATGTACAAAAAATCTGGTTTTCCACCCCTGGAATCGAATTTTTAATTGTTTGGTTTTTGCACAAATGGAATTCTCCTTGAAGTATACAAAATTTTTAATTCTCAAAAAAAAAAAATTAGGAACTTCTTTGGTTACTTTTACACAAAAAAAAATTTCGATTTTCTAACCCTGGAATATAATATTTAATTTTTTTGATTTTTATTATCAATTTAATTCTTCCTGAAGTATAAAATAGGTATAGTTCACTAAAAAAAACAAAATTGGGAGCTAATGTGTATACTTTTACACGCCAAAAAATTTCGATTTTCCAACCCTGGAATCGAATATCTAATTTTGTTGGTTTCTAGTACAAATTTAATTCTTCCTGAAGTATAAAATAGGTTAAATTCACCAAAAAATAAAAATAAAAAATTAGGAATTTATATAGCTATTTTTATATAACAAGCATATTTCGATTTTCCAACCCTGGAATCGAATATCTAATTTTGTTGCTTTCCAGTACAATTTTAATTCTTCCTGAAGTATAAAATAGGTTAAATTCACAAAAAAAAAAATTTGGAATTTATATAGCTATTTTTATATAACAAACATATTTCGATTTTCGAACCCTGGAATCGAATATATAATTTTGTTGGTTTCTAGTACAAATTTAATCCTTCCTGAAGTATAAAATAGGTTAAATTCACCAAAAAAATATTAGGAATTTATATATCTATTTTTATATAACAAACATATTTCGATTTTCGAACCCTGGAATCGAATATATAATTTTGTTGGTTTCTAGTACAAATTTAATCCTTCCTGAAGTATATAATAGGTTAAATTCACTAAAAAAATATTAGGAATTTATATAGCTATTTTTATATAACAAACATATTTCGATTTTCGAACCCTGGAATCGAATATCTAATTTTGTTGGTTTCTAGTACAAAATTTAATTCTTCCTGAAATATAAAATAGGTTAAATTCACAAAAAAAAAACAAAATTAGGAATTTTAATAGCTATTTTTATATAACAAACATATTTCGATTTTCGAACCCTGGAACACAGGGACAATGAGTTTTATTTAGAGTGTGTTATTTTTGGTGTAGAAAAAACAGAAAATTAGTAGAATGAAAATCGATTAGGGCAAAATTTTTGCAAGTTTCTAATGTCACAGTGGAAATAATATGAATCCAATTATACATATGTTAGGCGTTGCCACATTTTATCGATTTCATCACCAATACGTCAAACAGATAAAGGGCCCCACACACATCGTTCTTTTTGAACAGTTTTAACTGTACGGTTAAAACTGTTTGTGTGTGGCCAAAAACCGACGTTCTTTTGGAACGTGCAAAAAATCTGTCGCGTCTTGATTTTAACCGTCGGTTTTCACACGTGTTCGTTCAAAACTCCTTGTGTGTGGGCCAAACAATAAAGAAGGACAGCTTTTGCCAGTGTTAAATACTGAAAATGTAAAAATTGCTGATTCGCATGTTTACATACATTTCCATAAATTCTTTGTTTTGTTTTGATTATTGCAAAGAAGAAAAGAACGTATAGTGTGTGGGCATGGTCGTTGTATGTACAGTTTTACCCGTTCAATTAAAACTGTTCAAAAGAACGAAGTGTGTGCGCCCACCTTAAGGATAATTATAAAAGCGTTAAGAACATGAGAAACATACGGGATAATTTAAAAACGAAATTTGATTTTTAATTCTTAACCGCTACTGCGTAAAAGAAAACCTTGAAATAGCGTCAGATAGAGTAAAGCAAGTGAATAAAAATTGAACACTGACGATAGATAGTCTCAATTTAGCGTGTCTAATGAAAAAATTAAATATTTAGATTTAATTGAACTACAGGAATTTTAATAAATGTTAAAAAGTGGATGTTAAGCATATTTGCGGTCACTGGTCTTCTTGTTTGCAATAGCAATTACCATGGAATTCCAAGGTTAAATTTTATTCTTTTTATACCCTCCAAAAAAGAATTTGGAGGGTATATTCACTTTGTCATTCCGTTTGTAACGCATCGAAATATCCATCTCAGACCCCATAAAGTATATATATTCTTGATCAGTGATGAAATCTAAGACGAACTGAGCATGTCCGTCCGTCCGTCTGTGGAAATCACGATTCAGTCCAAACGAAAAGAGCTAGACTCTTGAAATTTGGCATAAATATATTTTGAAGCTTAGAGCAGGTTAAGTTCGAAGATGGGCTAAATCGGGCAAGAGGGAAAAAAGTTCCCCTAAGAAGAACTAAACCAAGTTTAAAGTTTTTTGGTTATTTTGTTAAGCAAATGATATATTTTTATATCAAATACGGTCCAACGCCTTAAACTTGGAGCCATAAAATAAAATAAAAATATTTTTTGACCCCGCCCACTTTAGTGGGCGTTATTATAGGCAAAAATAGCATAAAAATTTAACAAATTGTTTTACTTAAGCCTACATTCCTTAAAAATAACATTTTTAAGCTTTAATGACGAAGCTGAGACGAAACCTGGTACTACTCTGCCCTACCCCCTCCTTCCCCTTCGCCACCTAAATGACCCTACCAAAAAAAATTTTTTTTTTTTTTAAATTTTGTATATAATCATCCCAAGCATTTATCTTTAGAGTTTTATGACTGCCGATTTCTGCCCTACCCCCTTCTCTTCCTTTGCTCCCCAAATGACCCTACCAAAAGAAAATGTTTTTTTTTTCAAATTTTGTATATAATCATCCCAAGCATTTATCTTTAGAGTTTTATGGCTGCCTGTTGCTGCCCTACCCCCTCCTCCCCCTTTGCCCGCAAAATGACCCTATTAAAAATGAAAAAAAATTTTTTTTTAATTTTGTGTATAATCATCCCAAGCATTTATTTTTAGAGTTTTACGACAAAGGTGAAATATATCCCCCACAGCCCTTGCCAGAGCGAACCCGCCAACATACAGTTTTTATACCCAAAGAGAATTGGACCCTATAAAGTAAATATGTATATTCTTGATTAGTGATGAAGTTTAAGACGGTCTAGCAATGCCCATACGTTCGTCTGTGGAAAACATGATATTGTCTATTTTTAAACCCGCCCCCTTCAGTAGGCGTTGACGTACGATATTATATAAAGGAACCCTGTGCCACCAAGTTAAACATTTTAAATTCACTTGCTAAATATTTGGAGGGTATTTAAGAATCGACCCGGTCGAATATAACGTTTTTACTTGTTTTTTTTTTTAGAATTAAATGACAAAATAAAATTTTACTTTTACAAAAAATATTGTATTGCAAGCTCAGAAGTTTTAGAAATAATATCCATAAATAAATTTTTAATCTTTCACATATTTACGAAAATCGGTTAAAATTAGTCTCTGAACTGAAATTGATCGGAAACATTTTATATTTGATATTAAAAAGTTCACTACAAGTAAATACAACCCTGCAAAATTTACTCCACAGTTAATCAAAGCTGCCATATAACGGCCCAAAAGTCACCAGGAATAGGAAAAATCAAATAACTTTGTAAAATAGAATTAAAAATCATACGATTAATTATAAATTAACCTTAACACCTATTTGATTGGCTTCAAGTTTATAATTGAATAATATTTAAAATAAATTTGAGTTTAAAAAATAACAAAAAAGAAAAATCCCTTTATTTTATGGCAGACAGATAGGCAGACAAAACCAATTACAGAGCCAACTATTCAGTTTCAAAAAAATAAATAAAATCTAAAAAAAAAGAAAATCAATTTCAATTTAATTTGATTTGATATTCATTTATTCCGTAAATTTAGGCCAAACAAAAAGAAAAGAACATAAAAACAATCTCACAGACAATAAGAAAAACGGCCACTTTATGCTGTTTGCAATTATTTGTTCTGCTCAAGCCAAAAGTAGCAACGAAAGAGTAAAGATCCAATCAAAATCACATTTCAGTAATTTTTCGTCAATTAAATTTAAAAAAAAAAAATATGTCTTCAAAAAGATAATTTAATAAAAACAATTTGATTTCTGCTACTGCACGCAACAATAAATACCCTTTTATTTATTTGCATATTCCCTTGCACCCCCGAGTCCTTTTCGGTCTAAGTATTAAAATTTTTCCAGCGAAAAAAAATTGTGTTTCTTTTTTAATATTGAAAATAATATATTTTGAACTGTTTGTCAGTTAGTTTATGCTGTGGTTTCCATACCGCTACCCTCTTTCATCCTTCCAGCTGCTCGTGACAACTTTGCACCAAACACTCAGTCACGTAATTCCGTTGGTAATTGACTATTTTAACAAGTGGGCTGTTGAATGTCGATCCGTCCGACTGTAGGTTTGTCCGTTTTGTTTTTCTCTGTCTTATTTATTTATCTTATGGTTTATTAAAAATATTCAAACAAAACAAAAGAGCACATAAATTTTTAATGTTGCGACATCTGTGCCAGTTTAAAAATATAAATGTGCGAAAAATTTACAGATTTTGCAAAAAATAAACAAGAAAATATATAATTTTAAAATAATATTTTTAAAATATATATAGAAAAGGTGAAACAAGTAGTTTAACGAAAACGTTTCGTTTCGTGTTATAACACAAATAAATTTACAAACATTTTTATAATTTACTTAATAGTTTCTACAGAAAAATGGGAGAATTTCATTTATTAAAATTAATAATTTTATTTTGTTTTTTATAAAAGCATGAATATTTAATAATTTTATTTATAAAAGCATTTGTATATTGAAATGTAAACTAGAATAGTTTATGTGATCCAAGCGGCTCCATTTAAAGCTAAACCATTTCATTAAGATTAACATGCACGATAAACAGCTTAAGTTAGATCAGCCTGCAGAATGAACCGATTTATGTAGCACAGAATGAGAAGTTAACCCGTTGATATGGACCAGCATGAAAAGCAAAACATTCAATTCCAACCGGCAAGTAATTCGGTTCATTTCAAATAGCGTGCCACATGAAGCGGTATATTTCGAAAAGTGAACTGAATAATCGGTTTATTTTGAATAGAATGAAATGTATAGTTTTATTTCGGGTAGTCTAGCAAAGCATGCCGGTTCATTTCGAATATTATGTCAGATGAACATTCATTTTGATTATCGTAATAAATATACTAGTTAATTTTGAAAATCACGACGCTTTTCTAATAGCGTGACAAATGAACCGGTTGGTTTCGAATTCCACTACTAATGAATCGCATCATTTCGAATAGCAAACAAACGAAGTGGGCTCATTTCGAAAAACTTAACAAATTTACCGTTTCATTTCAAATAGCGTTGCTAAAGTATGTATTCATTTCGAATAGCGAGGCCAATGAACCGGCTTATATCGTAGTAAGACAAATATGGAGGGGATTATTTTTAATAGCATGGCAAATGAACCGGTTCATTTTGAATAGTGTGGCAAACGAACCGGTTTGTTCCTAATCGCATGAAATATTAACCGGTTCGTTTTAAATCATGCAGCAAGTGAACCGGTTAATTTCGAATAATGTGGCATATGAACCGGTTCGTTTTGAATGGCGTGATAAATTAACTGGATTCGTTTTGAATCATGCGGCAAACGAACCGGTTCGTTTCGAATAGCATGACAAATAAACCGGTTCATTTCTAGTAGCGTGGCAAACGAACCACTTCATTTTGACTGGTGTGGCGAATGACCTGGTTCGTTTCGAACAGCTAGACATATTAACCTGTTTGCTTTAAATCATGTGGCAAATAAACCGGTTCGTTTCGAACATTGTGGCAAATAAACCGGTTCGTTTCGAACCTTGTGGCAAATAAACCGGTTCGTTTTGAATCATGTTGCAAGTGAACCGGTTAATTTTGAATAATGTGGCATATGAACCGGTTCGTTTCAAATGACGTGACAAATTAACTGGTTCGTTTTGAGTCATGTGGCAAACGAACCGGTTCGTTTCCCATAGCATGACAAATAAACCGGTTCATTTCTATTAGCGTGGCAAACGAACCGCTTAGTTTCGATTAGTGTGGCAAATGAACCGGTTCGTTCCGAACAGCGAGACAAATTAACCGGTTTGCTTTGAATCATGTGGCAAATAAACCGGTTCGTTTCGAACCTTGTGGCAAATAAACCGGTTCCTTTTGAATCATGTTGCAAGTGAACCGGTTCATTTCATATAATGTGGCAAATGAAACGGATCGTTTCAAACCTTGTGGCAAATAAACCGGTTCATTTCGAACAGTGTGGCAATTAAACCGGTTCATTACGAATACTGTATCAAGTGACTCGCAACATTTTGAATAGAGTGCCAAGTGTTACGCTTCATTTCAAATAGTGTGGCAAGTGAACCGGTTCATTTGGAATAGCGAGCCACATGAACAGTTTTATTTGCCATAGCGTAGCAAATGTACCAGTTAACTTCTAGTAGCTTAATAAATATAACGGTTAATTTCTAATATCATGCCAGCTAAAACGTTTCATATTGAATAGCACGATAAATGAACCGGCTCACATGCAATAGCTTAACAATTGTACCGGTGCATTTGGAACATTATGACAAATTATGCATGTCTGCTTGCATATTGAAAAAAAAAATTATTGCAAGTTAATCTGTTTTGCATAAAAACGGCAATAAACTCATTTTACACAATTCAATAAAAATAAATTCAAAATAAGTGTTATACGTCATACCTGCACTTAATTTGAGCGGCAATAAATCAAGAAAATGAAAATTTTAAATCAATATTTATTACACAAACGTCATAATGCGGCTGCAAACATTTGTTTGCTCTACAAAAAAAAATTATTTTTTACACAATTTGTTATTTATTTTATTTTTCTGTTTGTAATTTATTAGTTGTTCTGTTAATTATTCTTACAAAATAAATTTCATTTGCGTCGATGCATTGAAATGAAATTTACTTTCTTTTTATATAAGAGAAACGAAAGAAGGCTATTCTGAAATAATTTCATTAATAAAATATTGATTTATTTACTTGTTCAATAGAATGGGATTGGATGCTACAATATATTTTTTCAAGCTAACTTTTATTTTATACAATTGACTTTAACAATTTTCAGTTAATGCCAAATTCTTATTTTAAATGTTTGCAATTTAGCGTGCGATATGTTTTAAGTAATAGCAAATTGTTTCTAGTGAAACTGCAGCCATTTGCGTCATAGCGTTTGTGATAAATTTTATACCTCAGGCAACAAGTTAAATTAAAAATGGCAACAATAAAATAAAAGAATTTTAATGAGAAAATAAAAAAAAATATATGAAAATAATTTTATTTAAATCAGTTTATTTGTTTTAGACCACTTTGACCTCGAAATTATCGGCGTTTATTGTTAAATATTATTTTTAACATTTTCTTTAATTCCCTTTGATTTTATTTCCCCAAAAAAAAAGTTTGAGTAAAATGCTAACGTTTTTTCTCGTTGTATTTTCTTAAAAACTTTAGCTCATTAGATACTTTACACTCGCTGTTTATTTGCAAAATCCTTTTACTTTAATGCCACCTTTCATTACGCTTCAATTGCGTTCAAAAAAAGTTTTCCGAACATAAAAACCGCTAACGAATTTGTAACATTTGTTTACTTTTTTTCTGGTTGTGTTTCCTAATTAAATGATTTGAAATATTAGAGTTTTGTTTTTGCACATCTAGAGATGCTACGAAATAATTTAAAACTTTTTAATTAAGCCAAAGGTTCTTTCCTACAAAATTAGTAACATTTCATCGCATAAGACATTTAAGAATGTAATGCAGCAAATTTTGGGATTTTAATTAGAAAATTGTATTATTGGAAATATTAAGGCACGGCACGTGTTCTGCAGTCATGGTAATGGCAATGAACACAATATTCATTGTGTATCTTTGGATATGAGTGCCGGTGGGTAGCAGATATCATTTCAGATTTTTTTGTTTAGGAAGTAATTCGAATTATTTGCTACATAAAATGTTTTAACAAATTTGAGTTGTTTATTTAAATTAGTTTTTAATAGCTTCACGAAAAATGTTAGCAAACTTTCATAATGTTTAGTAAAAAATTTTAGTTTTTTTTTTAATTTTATTTTAACTGGACAGGGTTTATTCGTTTACAATTTAATCTTCTTAATGTACAATTTAATTACATTTTAGTTAATCAAATAGGAGTAGATAATAATAATTATATGGTATTCACACTGGCAGTTACTTTTATAGTCTTGTTTAATTGAATCACTTAATTGGATCCAATATTTAGTGTTCGTGATATTTCCACCGAATCAGTTTACTTTTATTGATACTCAAAATGCTGTTTCATGCTTTACTAAATGTAGCAATGCATTTTCCTAAGCGACCTTCGTAATTGTTCATGTTGTTGAAATAATCTATTCAGTTTTTACGCTACTGCAAATGAACCGATAAATTTTTCATGATTTTCTAAAAAAGTCAAAGTAATTTTCGGCTATTCGAAATGAACCAATTTAATTCTTCATGCTATTCAAAATGAAATGATTGATTTTTCATGCTATTCCATATATACCGATCAATTTCCATTTTCTTTGAAATGAACCGATTCAGTTTTCGGACTATTCCAAATAAACCAATTCATATTTTATCCTATTCCGAATAAACCGATTCAGTTTTCGAACTATTCCAAATAAACCGATTCATGTTTTAAGCTATTTCAAATGAACCGATTCAGTTTTCGGACTATTCCCAATGAACCGATTCATTTTTTATGCTATTCCAGATGAACCGATTCAGTTTTCGGACTATTCCAAATAAAGCAATTCATATTTTATCCTATTCCGAATAAACCGATTCAGTTTTCGAACTATTCCAAATGAACCGATTCATTTTTAATGCTATTCCAGATGAACCGATTCAGTTTTCGGACTATTCCAAATGAACCGATTAATTTTTTATGTTATTCCGAGTGAACCGATTCAGTTTTCGGACTGTTCCATATAAACCAATTAATTTTTTATACTATTCCGAAAGAACCGATTCAGTTTTCGAACTATTCCAACTAAAGCGATTTATTTTTTATGCTATTCCAAATGAAACGATTCAGTTCTCGGACCATTCCAAACATACCGGTTCATTTTTTATCCTATTCCGAATGAACCGATTCAGTTTTCGGACTATTCCAAATAAACCAACTAATTTTTTATGCTATTCCGAATGAACCGAATCAGTTTACGGGCTATTCCAAATAAACCAATTCATATTTTATCCTATTCCGAATAAACCGATTCAGTTTTCGAACTATTCCAAATAAACCGATTCATTTTTCATGCTATTCCGAATGAGCCGATTCAGTTTTCGGTCTATTCCAAATAAACCGATTCATTTTTTGTGCTATTCCGAAAAAACCGATTCAGTTTTCGGACTATTCCAACTAAACCGATTCATTTTTTATGCTATTCCAAACGAACCGATTCATTTTTCATGCTATTGCACATGAACCGATCAATTTCCATTTTATTCGAAATGAACCGATACCCTTTTCGGACTATTTCAAATAAACCGATTTAATTTTCATGCTATTCCAAATGAACCGATTTGTTTTTCTAACTGGTGTAAATGAATCTGTAAATTTTCCCACTGTTTTATATGAACCGGTTCATTTTTTGCAGTGGTCTAAATGAATGAAACTTAATTTCGCACTATTTTGAGCGAACATGTTAATTTTCTAAACCATTCCGAATAAACCGGTTCATTTTGAAGTACTATTTTGAATAAAGCGGTTTATTTTTCATATAATTTACGACGACCCGGGTAATTTTTTTGTGATATTCTGAACGAATCTATTTATTTTTGATGTCATGCCGAATAAACCGAATGAATCGGTACAGTTTCTAAATTATTCTACATAAGCCGCTTCATGTATTTTTCACTAGCCTAAAAGAATCGGTACTTCTTTTATATTATTTTAAGCGAAAGTGTTTAATTTCCCTAACATTCTAAATAAAAAGGTTAATTTCTCATACTATTTTGAACCGTTTCAATTTACATATTATTTGGAAGCAATCGGTTAATGCTATTCTTAATTTTTATACTAGATATTACATGGAAAGAAATTACTGCCCGTCTTTTTTAACTGATTTTATATTTCACAGCGTGTTGCATACGAAACGGTTAAGAGTTTTGGAGTCATATTTAACCGTATTCAAGAATATTTGGGCAGTTTTCATTTTTCTTGCCGTCAGTTAAAGGTTTTTCAATGATAAATAAAAAGATTTGTCCACCTGCCATTTATTCCAAATAATCCGCTTTATTTGTTACTTTTCCCAGTTTTATTATTTTATTATCTCTTTAAAAACGAATAAAAGGAAAAAAGAGAAAAAGAAAAATACTTTTCTTACTATTCCATCAATTATTAAATTGAGTTCCTAGATATTTTCTACGGCTTATTTCAATAGAATTTTCATAAATGAAATGAAAATATGGCGATGAGGTCTACTTAACCTATTTTTTTGCAAAAATTGTTGAAAAAAATAATATGTAATAATAAAGAACAAAAACGAAATGCCAAAAACAGCTTGCAGCAATTAATGTGGGTAATTGTGGAAATTATTTAATAAGCAAGTCCTTAAGAGAACGAAAGAAGAAAAACAGTAAAAGAAGCCAATAGTGAGTGAGTTTATTCGCAGTTAAATTAAATTGTATTTAAGCATTTAACCGGCATCAAACTGCTTGAATGAGTTTTCTTTTTTTTTTTTTTTTTTTGCTAGAGATATTATCGTGATTAAGAATCATATGCAATTCCAAGAAGGAGAAGATTTATTAACGACCAAATTTTTTTAATCACGTAAGATTAAAACAAAAGCTCACGATACCATTTTTTTCGTTACTTTTCGCCATCAATATTGTTGAAAAAAAGTTTCAAGTCTGGCAATTTATACAACATGTTGAAAACAATCTAGAGCACATGCAAGTGATTGAAAAATTTATATATATATATATATGACTCCAGATTATATTTAATTCACTTCATTCACGTGAGCGGCGTCCATCTTTATTTTTCAGTGCATGAATAATGTGGCCAAGAATATTTCTTTCTCAGCGTTGTGAATATTCTCAACCCACAATATGTGTGTAGCATTAAGGATAACAATGCCGCACAGTGTTTGGCCACATTCAGTAAATCGGCCAAATTTGAACATTTACTTTAGATAAAGTGTAACAATGCGTTGATGAAGAATGAAATTAAAAAAAATGGGAATTTTAAGAAAAATATATAACAAGCCACTTTTTACATTTAATAGATTTATAGGGTGTTTCATAGAAAAATTTACATACTCACATTATTATATGAATCGCCCTGCAAAATATAGCTGGCCTAGTACAATTTTTTTTCTTTGTGAAAAGTTACTCAACACAAGAATAGTAAAATTAAATAAAAACAAGTAAAAACGTTATATTCGACCGGGTCGAATCTTAAATACCCTCCAAATATTTAGTAAGTGAATTTAAAATGTTTAACTTGGTGGGACAGAGTTCTTTTATATAATATCGTACGTCAACGCCTACTGAAGGGGGCGGGTTTAAAAATAGACAATATCATGTTTTCCACAGACGAACGTATGGGCATTGCTAGACCGTCCTAAACTTCATCACTGATCCAGAATATACATATTTACTTTATAGGGTCCAATTCTTTTTGGAGGGTATAAAAACTTTATTTTGGCGGGGTCGCTCTGGCGAGGGCTGTGGGGGAAATATTTCACCTTTGTCATAAAACTCTAAAAATAAATGCTTGGGATAATTATATACAAAATTAAAATTTCTTTTTTTTTTGATAGGGTCATTTAGAGGGCAAAGGGGGAGGGGGGGTAGGGCAGAAACAGGTAGACATAAAACTCTAAAAATAAATGCTTGGGATGATTATACACAAAATTAAAATATATTTTTATTTATTTTTAATAGGGTCATTTAGCGGGCAAAGGGGGAGGAGGGGGTAGGGCAGCAACAGTCAGTCATAAAACTCTAAAGATAAATGCTTGGGATGATTATATACAAAATTTAAAAAAAAATTTTTTTTTTTTTGGTAGGGTCATTTGGGGGGCAAAGGAAGAGGAGGGGGTAGGGCAGAAATCGGCAGTCATAAAACTCTAAAGATAAATGCTTGGGATGATTATATACAAAATTTAAAAAATTTTTTTTTTGGTAGGGTAATTTAGGGGGCGAAGGGGAAGGAGGGGGTAGGGCAGAGTAGTACCAGGTTTCGTCTCAGCTTCGTCATTAAAGCTTAAAAATGTTATTTTTAAGGAATGTAGGCTTAAGTAAAACAATTTGTTAAATTTTTAGGCTATTTTTGCCTATAATAACGACCACTAAAGTGGGCGGGGTCAAAAGATATTTTTATTTTATTTTATGGCTCCAAGTTTAAGGCGTTGGACCGTATTTGACATAAAAATATATCATTTGCTTAACAAAATAACCAAAAAAACTTTAAAAATTATGTTGTTTTTTCTGGGTTGGTTTAGTTTTTCTTAGGGGAACTTTTTTCCCTCTTGCCCGATTTAGCCCATCTTCGAACTTAACCTGCTCTAAGCTTCAAAATATATTTATGTAAAATTTCAAGAGTCTAGCTCTTTTCGTTTGGACTGAATCGTGATTTCCACAGACGGACGGACGGACGGACGGACATGCTCAGTTCGTCTTAGATTTCATCACTGATCAAGAATATATATACTTTATGGGGTCTGAGATGGATATTTCGATGCGTTACAACCGGAATGATAAAGTGAATATACCCTCCAAATTCTTTTTTGGAGGGTATAAAAATTATATGTGATTTATAAAAAGTACCTTTTTAAAGCCCGACAGAACTTACAAAAGAGTTAACTATGAGTATCATACTGCACCTTGTATTTGGCGTTTATATATCGATATCGATCGAAATTTCAGTACATTTTATATACAAAATATCGAGCGATATCGAATGCCGTAATTTGCCTCCAGGTTTATTTGAAAAATCAGTCATTTATTCCCACAACTTCAGTAAAGAAGATCATGTTTAAGTTAATGGTTTTATTTACAAACAAAATTACGTCATATGAAGGAAACCAATTCACAATGGAAGTGAAGTGAAACCAATTCACAATGGAAGTGAAGTGAAACCAATTCACAATAGATGCCACATACTCTCATTGTACCCAGTGTTGTTATATAGGCTAATTGTTCGAAAATTTGTGTAAATTCGAGTAAAACAGCTGTTTCCGAAAGCCGCCACACTTTCATCATCAGTACTCATGGGCATTTTGTTTGTCACCACTTTTTAGGTGGGTCAGCTGAATATGATAACAGTTTCTTATTTATATAAAATTTATTATTGAATTGCTTACGACAACTGTATCCAACATTTTTCTGAATGGTTTTGTAGGACTTATAGAAATAAAAATTACACAATTAGCTGATGGCAAGACATGGACCTGGAGTATTTCAAACAAATCTGTTTCTTGTGATTTATTTAATATTTTTTATTTGCCCAAAACACTGTGGTCTTGTTCTTTAAAAGGTTATTGTTTTTATTTCTTTTGTCTGGAAAAAAAAAACATTTCTTTTTTCATTTCACTTTCTTTATATTTTCTTTTTGGGGTTTTCAGCATCCTTAGCCGCCTGTAATATACTCGTCGCAATATTGTTTATATTTCATTAATGAAAATTTATGTTGGGCTTTGAGTTTTTATTTATTTGTTTTTTGTTTTTTTTATTATTGTTGTTTTTGTTGTTTGGGGTTAATTTGATTATGTGCAAAATGTATAAATATTTTTATTCAGTGAATTGCCATTAATATAAATGAACTCTTGAAATTCCAATCATAAATATATTAAAGTTTAAATACTGGGGATATTTGAGAACAAATAACATGTTTTATGTAGTACGAGTGGCATATACAGGTGAACAAGTAGGTATTAAAAGATCTCGTGCGATTTCAATTATTTATGCTGCTCATGGGGGTTTTCAAATTTCTAACCTCATGTGGGGTAAGAATTACTGCCTTTACAAATTGTTAGCACGTCTCGTCAGAGAAAATTTTTTAACGCTTGAACTCTTCGTTGTATAGCATTTTTTGTAAAATGGGGCGAAAAATTACACGTAAAAATAAAATATTCTAAAGTCGTAAGCAGCTCTAAAGCTAAGATCACATTATCGGCGCAATGTACCGATTTTCGTCGGCCCACTGAAATAAAGTTATAAGTAATAAGCTAAATTTGCCTTATTTGTCAACTAATTGAAATATAAGGAAAAATTTTTTTTTTATCTTGGACCAGCACTCAGGGGATGACCCTCATATATGCAATGCATTGCGCCGGAACTGAAAACGAGGGGATAGTATTGAGGGGACAGATTAGGAAAGATGAGAAGATAGACAGTTTTTTTTTCAACTTTTTACTTCGCCGGCTAATTTTTGCTACAGGGCCGACGAAGGTGGGTGCTGTTACTCTGCTTTTAGTACATGATAGTGTCAGTCACTGCCAATTATGATCAGTGCCCACAGTGACTATGCCTTTATGATTGAAACAGGCTGACAACAACTAACACAACCACGCACTAATGCTGATCAGAAGAATTCAACACAATATTTCATGACTTAGCGCAGGCTTGAACTCACGACCCTCCGCTTCATAGTCTCGTGTTCTACTACTTCAGCCAACAGCACCACACTGCATTGGTAATAAAGCCATATAGACTTATTCCAGAATTAATTGAGAAATAATGGAATTTTGGTTTAGTACTTATGACTTTATTGCAGTGAGCCGACAAAAATCGGTACATTGCGCCGATAGTGTGATCTTAGCTTAAGACAGTTATCAAGCCACTTTGGCAATTATTTTTTAGGTACAGTCAGATCACGGATCGTTTACTGTCTTTCGAGAGTTTTGCAGGTCCCTCGGACTTGTTAATGTCTATGCCGCAGACAACATATTACACATGCTTATGCTTGGTTTTTACCATGTTTTCACTATGTGATTTTTGTTGTCAAATTGTCCAAATTGTTGGCAATTGTATGAAAACGGGTTGTCATATGGCGTCATCTATGTTTGCATAACTGACTGCAAACATAGATGACGCCATATGACAACCCGTTTTCATACAATTGCCAACAATTTGGACAATTTGACAACAAAAATGACATAGTGAAAACCAAGCATTAGCCTGGAACAAGGCAATTTTTAGTGACAAATTATTTGGAACATCTCGGATAAATAGAATTAATGTTATCTTATATAAAAACGCCATACATGTTTTTGTGGTACACTTTTAATTATCTTATGGGCCACTAATGCTCATGAAACTGATCTGGTTAAAAAGGTATTTTAGCAGAGATATGGACAATGGTAAACTTTGATATATTTGTGCAGATATTACAAAAAATTGCACGGGGGCAAAATTGAGTACATGCGAGATTTTTTGTTACTAATTGTTTATTTCATACAATTTTGTTGTTTTCCACTTAATGCTAGGAACACAACTGCGACGAATTTTTGGTCGCGAATATTCGTCGCCAAAAAAAAAATTTGGTGTATATGAAAATGCACACAATCGTGGCGTTGGTCGAAATTCGTCATACTCAGCGAAAGTTGAAATAGATTTATTTCTAATTGTTCCGTCAGCGAACGACGAACAAAACAGTATCAGGTGACCAGGTTTCATATACTCAAACTGGTTTTTTGTGGAAAAACATAGTTTGCTACTGTATTGTTGCATGTGGCACGAACATTTTCTGTGCAAACCAAAAATTCATTCACTTATTCACAAAAATGTATTATTCGGACGACTTTTTATTAATTTTGAACACTTTTTATAAAATAGTATTTCTTCGTATCTCCTACTTTTTCATATGGTCACCCCATCAGCTGTTAAATGAAAAGAATTATTTATTTACAGAAAAAATTTTCAGAAAATAATTACAAAAAGGAATTTGTTCTGGGAAAAAATGGACACCACCGGGGTTATTATTGAATGTCTAAAGAATGTGGCATCAGAGGATTACAAAGATTTTTAACAAAATTAAAATTTTTTTTGTTCATTATTTTAATTTATTCGTCGTAATTGTGTTTCATACGACGAATTTATAGAGCGAATTTTTACCAACGAATTCGTCGTACTGAACGAAATTCGTCGTTCGTCCCAGTTGTGTTCCTACCATGAAATAGATTTATTTCCAATTGTTTCGTCAGCGAACGACGAACAAAACAGTATCAGGTGACCAGGTTTCATATACTCGAACTGGTTTTTTTTTTTGTGGAAAAACATATTTGACTGTAGCACAAAAATTTTCACTGAATACTAAAAATACATCCACCAATTCACAAAAATCTATCTTTCGGACAAGGTTTTATTACTTTCGAACACCTTCTTTAATATAAGCCCAATTCACAATCCTGTGCAAATGGTCTTGCATTATAGCATTTGCAAATTGAGAGAGTATTTGAGAGCATTTTCAATGTATTTTGTTGGTGTAGAGTACAATTATTTTGCAAATGCAATGATGCACGACCATTTGCACAAGATTGTGAATTGGGCTATAGTATTTCTGCCTACTTCCTACTTTTTCATATGGTCACCCCATCAGCCGTTAAATGAAGAGAATATTTTATTTACAAAAGAAACATTTTTCAGAAAATAATTACAAAAATAAGTTTGTTCTGAAGAAAATGGACACCACCGAGGTAATTATCGAATGTCTGAACAATTTGGCATCAGGAGATTACAAAGATTATTAACAAAAATTTTTTTTCTTCATAATGTTAATTTATTCGTCGGTATTGTGTTTCATACGAAGAATTTATAGAGCGTATTTTTACCTACGAATTCGTCATATTGAACGAAATTCGTCGTTCGTCCCAATTGTGTTCCTACCATAATCTGGCAAATTGTATTATTTTAGTTTTTATTTTGTATATAATAAAAAGTGCTGAAAGTATAAACATGTACTCATTTGTGCCGCCCACTGTATATAAAACACACACTTTTTTCTGGTACACTTTTAATTATCTCAACGACCACCAATCTTTGTAAAGTTTATGTGGTTTAAAAGGTATTTTTGTTAAGATATGCACAATAGAAATATCATAGATACGATAAATACGATACACATTTTTGTGCTACACTTATAATTATCTCATCGTCCTTTAATATTAATGAAATTTATATGGTAAATTTTTTTTTCTAAATTCTTAGTAAAAAAAAGTAGGATTTAGCTTGAAAAGCAACAACAAATACTTTCTTAGTCATTTTAGCAAAAACACATACAGTCTACTCCGCTTTACTGGAAATAAGCAAAACCCAATTTTTTCAGTTATCCGATTTTTTCTCTAAAACATAGTTCGGATTACTGAAATTTGTTACAGTTAAGCGTACTGCTTAAAATCAGTAAAACAATATTTTTTTATATCAATTCTGTATATTTTTTACGTCAGTTTAACGTAAAAATTTTACTAAAAAATTATTCATAGAATTATTCATTTTGTTGTTGAAATTTTTCACGATTTCCTCGAAAATGTCTAGCAAGTGGCATTGACAATGTCTATACATACATAATTGAAAAATACAATAAAGTACGTAAGAGCGAAAAGGACAAATAAATTTAGCAATTTAATTTTTTAACGGACAAAACATGCACAATTTTTTCAGCCTTAATTTATGCAATCGATTTCTAATAAATAAAATTTGTCATTATTTATTTTTTCACTAAAGCGAATTACGTTTCATCCAAAACGTAGTTGTGGGCTTGCTTTTGGTTTTCAGTAATACGATATTTTCAGTAAAGCGATGTTTCGCTAAAACGAAGTGAATAAGACTAGCTGCGTTTAAAATCAGTGCGGGGATTTGTATCTCTTTCAGTAATGCGATTTTTTTCAATAAAGCGATGTTTCGCTAAAACGACGTGAATAAGGCTAGCTGCGTTTAAAATCATTGCAGGGATTTGTATCTCTTTTAGTAGTACGATTTTTTTCAGTAAAGCGTGTTTCGCTAAAACGAAGTGAATAAGGCTAGTTGCATTTAATATCAGTACGGGGATTTGTATCTCTTTCAGTAATACGATTTTTTACAGTAAAGCGATGTTTCGCTAAAACGAAGTGAATAACGCTAGCTGCGTTTAAAATCATTGCGGGGATTTGTATCTCTTTCAGTAATACGATTTTTTTCAATAAAGCGATGTTTCGCTAAAACGAAGTGAATAAGGCTAGCTGCATTTAAAATCAGTGCGGGGATTTGTATCTTTTTCAGTAATACGATTTTTTTCAGTAAAGCGTGTTGCGCTAAAGCGGATTCGACTGTATATAAAAGTTCTAATTGTCCGGGATAATTTTTTTAGTTCTCTGAAAAATCAATTACTTTAAATTACTTGTTAACTGGAACTCGACAAAAATTTTATTTATAAAAAGCGATAAAATTTAGTCGTATGGTTGATGATGGAAACTTTGTCCAGCAACTCTGTACAGACCTATAAGGAATATTTGCGAATTGGTTTTGGTCCTGGCGATCGTCTGTTATATCAAAAATTATCCTGGATTTACAAGAACACCAGACTGTTTCTTTCGATTTGCTGCAATAAAAAATTCGACATAAATTTAAGAAAGCAAAATATGTGAGTTATTAAAAAAATCAGTATTTTTCAAAAACAAAAAAAAATCGTAAATATTTTAAATCATTGACAAGGAAATGCCATTAACAGAATTGTCTGATAAATCTTGTGGAAAAAAGTCAGTGTCTCTTGCCTTGTGTTATTTATAGCAAAAAAAATATTAAGACCCCCAAAAATATTATCACTTTTCTTTTCATTTCTTTCAGCACTTTATTTCCATCATTAGAATAATGATATTTAAAAAGTAATTAGTTGAAGTAAAGATATTTATATCATAATTTGTTATAAGGTCGTCTTAATTATATTTCTCCTTGAGAAAAGTTAAACAACAATAACAACAAAAACTAATTCAACTGCTTATTCAGCTTCCTTTAGTTGTTTTCTTTTTCTCTGTCCAATTTTCATTCTCTTCGGTGTGTGTGTTTTGTCTCTTTAGCTTTCGTTTAATTAGATAATGACACATTAAATGTCAAATCAAGCGTAACCACCCATTAATCAGTGAACCATTGCCAACGCAACAGCAACAACATCTTTACCAGCTAATCATTAATGCTCATTGAATTAATTACTTTGAGGTTAGAAATTGCAATCAGTAACTAAAATGAGGGATATTTTTTTTTTCAAAGACAGGCCGCATTTAGTTTGGAATTAAGACGCAAATGTGCGAGGGAATTTTTTTCTTCACTAAGTAAAACTGTTTTAAATAAAATTTTTAATATATTTTTAAATTTCCGCTTGAAGCAAGAGAAGTAATAAAATTTTTTGTTGAGAAATTTCTTGAAGGCTGCATTACATTTGATTATAAGCATAAAAAAATACAAAAAAAAAACATTTTAAAAATATGAAAACTTATTTTAACTGCTAATCTCTAAAAATTGATGGACAAAGGTCGTGTTTTTGAGAGGTGGTTTAAGTTTAAACCTAATTTAACAAAGCCTGAAACTCTGATCTTTCCAGCAAACTGCGATTTTTTTTATTATTCCATTAAGGCCACACATTTTAAGCAAAACTAAGCTGTTCCGTAAAAATTTTGTATAAAAACTTGATAATAGCGGCAAAAATCTGTTTTCAGATTAACTAAACCTAGTTTAACTGAGATCCCAAAAATCCGGCCTTAATTGTCAATTAAGGCCGGATTTAAAGTAAAGAACAGTTATTTAGAGTAACCACTAATCGGTTAACCGATTGAATGTTGTTCATATATCACGGGCAAAATTTAATTAAAGAAAACAAGCAAAAAAAATTGTTGGTAAAACTATTTCAATAATTGTCTCACAGAGAAGATAATGGGTAATTTTTTAAGAGCTCTTGCATTTGATTTAAAAAAAAACATACGATTTAGAGAAACGAGTGAGATTTCCTTTAGAGTCCATAGAACGATCTATTTAATTCATTATTTAAAGATGATTTCAGTCAAATATTGACCGAGGCTACACTCCAAATGTTTATACGTTGGGTTTAATTTTGTCATACTCTCTGCACCATATGGGGCGGTATGTCACGAATAAATTCTTCAATATTGGCTTACAGTGCGTCAACTGTAGCGCTTTTCTCTCTAAAAGCAAGAGCCTTAATATAGCCTTACAAAACATAGTGTAAAGGAGTTAGGTTAGGTTGAAGAGAGGGGCGTAAGCAGGAGCTGTCCCAATCGGCCGGTATCTCAGGAATAAATCTTTCATTATTGGCTTCCAGTGCGTCAACTGTAGCGCTTTTCTCTCTAAGGGCATGAGTTTTAAATAGACTTACAAAAAATAGCCTAAAGGGGTCAGGTTAGGTTGAAGAGAGAGGCGTAAGCAGGAGCTGTCCCAATCCGCCGGTATCTCAGGAATAAATCTTTCATTATTGGCTTCCAGTGCGTCAATTGTAGCGCTTTTCTCTCTAAGGGCATGAGTTTTAATATAGACTTACAAAAAATAATCTAAAGGAGTTAAAGTGCAAGATCTAGGCGGTCAATTGATCGCCTCCAAACGTAAAATAAACTGTTCACCGAGCCTGCCTCTCAATTGATCCATTGTTTCGTGTTCTCTATGGCATGTGGCACGCTCTTGTAGAAACCACATGTCAGCCAATTGCAGCTCTTCTATTGTGAGCAAAAAAAAATTGTTTATAATCATCGTAAGGTAGCGCTCGCCACTCACAGTAACGTGCCAGCCTATCTTCTTTGCAAAAAAACGCTTCAATCTAACAGTGCATTTTTCCCGGTGCATTAGAAGTTTTTCCTCCTGCCTGCTCTTCACACCCAATACGGAAATTTTGCTTGTTCCATTGAACCAGAAATGAATACGATGCGCTTCCTTAATCGAGCATTAATTTTGATAATAAAATTCCATTATCTGCAAGAGTTGTTCTTTTATAAATCGATTCAAGATTAAATTATAGACCAAACTGAACATGTTTAACCATAACGTTACACGAAAACAGCTGAGCTGCCTAAAACAGTGTTGCCAAAAAGAAAGTTATTAAAAAAAATTACCCAATATATAAATAACGCCACTGGTATTAAATTGCCATCTCTGCAACATGGTTAAACTAGCCAGCAAAAAAAAAAACAAACTACGACAATATAAACAAAAACAAAAAAAAAAACAAACTACGACAATATAAACAAAAACAAAAAAAGCACGAAATACAGACGCTATTGGGGAGAGTGAAATTGGGACACTTTAATTAGATTTTATACACAATTATGTGACTATCTATAGTTTTTATTGTGGGATGAAATAACAATTATTTTTATGACACCGAGTTTCGTGGTAGAAAATAAACACTCGCATACACGTACACACGTACATAATTGTACATTTTACTCTACTCAATTCATGTCTAACCCTTATCTGCGGCAATTCCCTTTGCATGTTAATTCCAAGTCCCGTGTGTAATTTATATGTAAATTTTGATTTATAAGATCTTTTGTTGCTATTGAAAAATTGTTTTGTTCGGAAGTAGGTGTACAAGTAATTATCAGTACTCGCAAGTGGTTTTTAAAAATAGCATTTAATTAAAAAAAGAATACTTTTATATGTAAGAAGTTTTAAATTTTTGTACCAGATATTAAAGTATAAAATTTAGAAGTTTAAAAAAAACTTAAGAAATCAATAAAAGAACAACTAAACCAAAGAAGTTAAGAAAAATTGATGTGTTAACTTCAGTATTTTTTCCTTTAATTAAAGAAGAGTTTATTCAATTAAAATAGTTCATTAACCATTCAAATTGCTCTCCATTACAATTGTAATTGAAGCAATTACATTCGTAATTGAAGCAATTTAGTTCGTAATTGAATCAAATGATAAAAATTATATTCTGTTAATAGTTTGGGCAATTCGAAACAATTATTTGAATCATTGTACATAAAATTTTCGTCATGCATTGGATTTCAATAACATATTTAATTGAATTTACGTTCCCGGTAATTAAAGCAATTACATTCGTAATTGAAGCAATTACATTCGTAATTGAAGCAATTACATTCGTAATTGAAGCAATTTCATTCGTAATTGAATTAAATGATAAAAATTATATTCTGTTAATAGTTTGGGGAATTAAAAAAAATATTTGAATCATGATACATAGAATTTTCGTCATGCATTGGATTTCAATAACATATTTAATTGAATTTACGTTTTCGGTAATTGAAGCAATTACATTCGTAATTCAAGCAATTTCATTCGTAATTGAAGCAATTTCATTCGTAATTGAATTAAATGATAAAAATTATATTCTGTTAATAGTTTGGGGAATTAAAAAATATATTTGAATCATGATACATAGAATTTTCGTCATGCATTGGATTTCAATAACATATTTAATTGAATTTACGTTCCCGGTAATTAAAGCAATTACACTCGTAATTGAAGCAATTACATTCGTAATTGAAGCAATTTCATTCGTAATTGAATTAAATGATAAAAATTATATTCTGTTAATAGTTTGGGGAATTAAAAAATATATTTGAATCATGATACATAGAATTTTCGTCATGCATTGAATTTCAATAACATATTTAATTGAATTTACGTTTTCGGTAATTGAAGCAATTACATTCGTAATTCAAGCAATTTCATTCGTAATTGAAGCAATTTCATTCGTCATTGAATCAAATGATAAAAATTATATTCTGTTAATAGTTTGAGGAATTCAAAGCAATTATTTGAGTCATGGTACATAGAATTTTCGTCATGCATTGGATTTTAATAACATATTTAATTGAATTTACGTTTTCGGTAATTGTAATCATATTTTATTTTTTTTTCTACGTTTTATAGCGTTATAAGAAAAAGATAAAGCATTTTGCCGTATTAGAAATCTTAAAACCACTAATATTTTTATAAAAAAATGATTTCATAATTTTAGGTAGTTTTCGATTTGAAATGTCACATCTGAAATTAATTTAAAAATATATCAAAAATTACATCAAAGCGACCATTACAGGACCGACTAAGATATTTTTTCTATTATAAAAATTTTTACTAAAATATTTTTCAGTGAAGAGACTTTTTGTACAAGGAAAATTTATTTTGAAAAATCTTGATTTTTCATGTTTGAACTTGATTTTTGCTTTGTTTATGCATGATTGTTTGGAAAAAAGAAATGGAAAAACTTTGTCAAAGTATATTTTGAATGAATTTTTTTTATATTTTAATACCAAAAAATTTTAAAATTTTAAAAAAGTCGGAAAGTTATTGGTTTTACTCCGTTTAACAAAAATCGAGTTTTCACCAGATCTTGACGTTCTAAGTCCTGGGCTGCTCTTTCTCTGCTCTTTACTACATCATAGTATAGCTTTGTTCAGTGACCAGTGCTATGCCATCCTCACTGAAACAGGCAGACAACAACTAACAAAAACACGACCTAAACCTGATCACAAGAATTCAACACAAAAATTCATGACTGGGCGTGGAGTCGAATTCAGGGACTGTCGACTTCATAGTCTCCCTTCAGCCAACAGCAATTTGATATCATTTTTATACTCACTCCTATCGTGAATAACAAGGGGAATTTTTGTTCACATGAAATTTTTATTCCACTCGAAGCGAAAAATGGTATCGTGAATCTCCCGTGAGAAATCATTCCCGCTATCAGTTCTCAGTGAATGCAAAAAAAGAGAAGAAGCCGAAAACAACATGAAAAATCAAAGAATTTGTGTTGAAAAATTTAAGTTTATGCAATAATTTAAAAAAATTTTAAAAAAGTATGACTAAATATTTAATAGTCAAATAATTTGAATACATTTTGAAAACCAGACAAAA
Source organism: Linnaemya tessellans (assembly GCA_951800035.1). Taxonomy (NCBI): domain Eukaryota; kingdom Metazoa; phylum Arthropoda; class Insecta; order Diptera; family Tachinidae; genus Linnaemya; species Linnaemya tessellans. Next base: position 12,946,779 of record OX637536.1, read on the forward strand.
CAAATTAAAAATATTCTTAATCTTTAGAATTGGAGCAATAAGTTGTACAAAGACGCAGGGAATTTATTTCTTGTAAAAAATATAAGTTTGTGTCCTATCAACGTGTCTTGCCACTAAAATAAAATTTTTAAAATCTAATATTCGAATTATAATAGAAAATACTTACATTTTCTACTCTATTCCCCAGCACTAAGTGAATAAATTAAAGGGAAAAGTGAAAAACCTGGCGGGGAAAAAATCACTCACAATAAGGGGAATTTAATTTTAGCATGAAATCATTTACGGGGAATTTTTTCATGATTGCAATTTTAGGGAAAAGGGAAAAATTTCGAGGAAAAATTATTCATGATAGGGGTGATTATTTTCATTGCAGTAAAAACTGGGAAACTTTTCGATTTATTTGAAGAAAAAATAAATAAAAGTGTAGGGTAACCAATATTCGCTCTAACTGGCCATTGATTTAAAATATATAATTTCATATTTGCTTTGTCTCTCGTATCTTATTTGAAATAAACAATTAAATCATTTTAATAACACCAACAAGCCACAGCAATTAAACTGTAGAAAAGGTAAAACGGGCAAAACAGTGTTAGAGCAGTACGATTCGGACAAATAATTGAGATAAAAACAAAATCCAGCCGAACGAAACAAGAACACGAAATACCTCACAAAAACAAAAACACACTAATTATAGCACAATGATAAAAATTGAAGCGGAAAAATATGGGGAAAAAAAAGTATTAAATTCAACACACATTAAACGAAAAACTAAATGAAAATCATATGCTGGAAAAATTTTAATAACAAAATGTGAATTAAAGTGGAAATTAATGAGAAAAAGTGCAGCACGTGAAATATGATCAATTAAAAACCGATTAATTATTACAAAACCAGCACAATAATTTAAAATAAAAATCACCCCTGTTAAATCATTGCAATACCGATGTTTATTAAATATATAACCATAGAAGATTTGACTTGTATGACAGCAGAGAACAATAAATGTCATGCAATGACTACTACAACAACGGAAACAGCAGCAACTTGCAATGTTGTCAGCACTGCAGCCACAGTGTCTTCGACAGTGCTAACAACAACACCAAGCTTAGAAGTGACAATGCAAGCTAATTGCCCGCGCATTGCTCGCATTACCATTAACCGATCGACCCAAACCAATTTCCTCTTGGCCAATCACAACAGCGACATCTTTGAAAATCGCAGCATGACCAGCAACAGCAGCAGCAGTAACAGCATCAACAATATCGGCAATGTTGGTAGCACTGGTTCACCATGTGCTGGCACGTTGAAAACAAGCAGCAGCAGTTGTAGCGATAGCACAACCAGCAGTGACAGTCATGTAGACATTATGTCCTTGGAACAACTTTTGCTGGCCGTGCATGAAGAAACCGATGACGATGGCGGACTATCCGATGTCATACCACTGCCGCCACGGGCACACCATCATCATTATCACTGTCACAGCAATAAGAACAGAAACAATAACAGTGGCGAGGGTGATGGTGAGGGTGGTGGTGGTGGTGGTGGTGATGGCAGCGACTGTGAAGAATGTTTAAATTCCTGTTGTTCATGTTCAGAAAATGAAAAGTCACCTGCCTCATACGTCAACAACAACAACAATCAGACTACGCGGCGTTTTCGCCGCTCATCGGTGGGCATGCAAAGAAAATCGGCATTCCGTCAAAGAAAATTAGATTCGTTGGGCGCCTTACGTCGCCAGCGGTAAGTCTCTCTTGCTTGTTCGCTCAAATAAATATTGCTAAAGGTCGGCGAAAATGTTGTTGTTCAGCCAAAGTTCTGACTACGGAATTTTTATCAAACTATTTTTTTTTTAATATAAGAAAATAAAAATTAGGACCACGTTTAAAAATACAACGCTGAGAAAAGAAATGATTTAAAAAATTATGTACAAACTTCGCAGTAATTTCAGAAATCGTTGATAAATAGTACAACCAAAAAATCGGTTAAATTTTGTTGAAATTCGTGTGCGATCATAACGATTATAAATTTTATTTTAAAAATTACATTTTAATCACTATTTCTGGTAGTTTATTTTTCGCTTCGAAAACTAGAGTTATTTTCTAAGTTTTATTCATTTTTTATTTTCATTTATTCCTCAGGATATAAAAGTTGCTTCTCGATTTTTATTTATTCCTTAGAGAATAAAGGATTCAAAAATCAAAAAAAAACTTTTGTTTTCTAAGGAATAAATAAAAATCAAGAAATAACTTTTATTTTCTTAAGAATAAATAAAAATCTGGAAATAACTTTTATTTTCTGAGGAATAAATAAAAATCAAGAAATAACTTTTATTTTGTGAGGAATAAATAAAAATCAAGAAATAACTTTTATTTTCTTAAGAATAAATAAAAATCAAGAAATAACTTTTATTTTGTGGGGAATAAATAAAAATCAAAATATAACTTTTATTTGCTCAGGAAAAAATAAAAATCAAAAAATAACTTTTATTTTTTTAGGAATAAATAAAAATCAAGAAATAACTTTTTATTTTCTTAGGAATAAATGAAAATCAAGAAATAACTTTTATTTTCTGTGGAATAAATAAAACTCGAGATATAAGTTTTATTTTCTTAAGAATAAATGAAAATCAAGAAATAACTTTTATTTTGTGAGGAATAAATAAAAATCATGAAATAACCTTTATTTTGTGAGGAATAAATAAAAATCTAGAAATAACTCTTATTTTCTCAGGAATAAATAAAAATCAAGAAATAACTTTTATTTTTGGAAAACAAATAAAAATCAAAAAATAAATTTTATTTTCTGGGGAATAAATAAAAATCAAGAAATAACTTGTTTTCAAATATCAGGAAATAACTTTTATTTTTTTAAGAATAAATAAAAATCATAAAATAACTTTTATTTTCTTACAAATAGATAAATATCAAGAAATAACTTTTATTTTCTGGGGAATAAATAAAAATCAAGAAATAACTTTTATTTTGTGCGGAATAAATAAAAATCAAGAAATAACTTTTATTTTTTTAAGAATAAATAAAAATCAAAAAATAACTTTTATTTTGTGGGGAATAAATAAAAATCAAGAAATAACTTTTAATTTTTGGAAAACAAATAAAAATCAAAAAATAACTTTTATTTTCTGGGGAATAAATAAAAATCAAGAAATAACTTATTTTCAAATATCAGGAAATAACTTTTATTTTTTTAAGAATACATAAAAATCATAAAATAACTTTATTTTCTTACAAATAGATAAATATCAAGAAATAACTTTTATTTTCTGGGGAATAAATAAAAATCAAGAAATAACTTTTATTTTGTGCGGAATAAATAAAAACCTAGAAATAACTTTTATTTTGTGGGGAATAAATAAAAATCAAAAAATAACTTTAATTTGCTTAGGAACAAAAAAAATTCAAGAAATAACTTGTATTTTCTGAGGAATAAATGAAAATCAAGAAATAACTTTTATTTTGTAAGAAACAAATAAAAATCATGAAATAACTTTTATCTTCTTAGGAATAAATAAAACACACAAAATAACTTTTATTTTGTGAGGAACAAATAAATATCATGAAATAACTTTTATTTTCTGAGGAATAAATAAAAATCAAGAAATAACTGTTATTTTCAAATATCAAGAAGTAACTTTTATTTTTTTAAGAATAAATAAAAATTATAAAATAACTTTTATTTTCTTAGGAATAAATAAAAATCAAGAAATAACTTTTATTTTCTGGAGAATAAATAAAAATCAAGAAATAACTTTTATTTTCTGGAGAATAAATAAAAATCAAGAAATAACTTTTATTTTCTGGAGAATAAATAAAAATCAAGAAATAACTTTTATTTTCTGGAGAATAAATAAAAATCAAGAAATATCTTTTATTTTCTGGAGAATAAATAAAAATCAAGAATTAACTTTTATTTTCTTAGGAATAAATAAAAATCAAAAAATAACTTTTATTTGCTTAGGAGCAAATAAAAATCATAAAATAACTTTTATTTTCTGGAGAATAAATAAAAATCAAAAAACGACTTTTATTTTCTGAGAAATAAATAACGATCATGAAATAACTTTTAATTTGTGAGGAACAAATAAAAATCATGAAATAACTTCTATTTTCTGAGTAATAAATAAAAATCCGAAAATAACTCTTATTTTCTAAGCAAAAAATAAAACGCAGGAAATAAAAAGTAAAATGTAATTTTTAAAATAAAACTTAATAATCTTAAGGTCTCTAACGAATTCATAAAAACTCTTAAGTATGTGCAGGTAGTCCCTGTAACAGGGATTAATTTGGTTTAGTCCTTGTACACGTAAAACAAATTTTTTAATTCCATTTTTTTAGTTTTAATTTGGAAACTAGTCGTTGTATACGATCCCTGTAATTCCTTAATATTTATTTTGTTTTAAATAAATAAATTTGAAAAATAAAACAATTTACAAATAGTTCGGCCGAACTTTGATGACATGACTCATGTTCGGCTTCAGATGCGGTCATGTGAAAAATCATGTTCGGCCGGCCACTAATCATTACGGTTAATTCTGAGCAATTCTGTTGGTCTGCTATGAAAATAGACTTCCAATCAAGTTTATTGCAGCAATTCAATGAGATTTTATTTTTTGAAGAATTTAATTTTTTTTTGTTCAAATTTTAATTTCCTTTTGATTATAAATTTAATTATATATTTCTTGGTTTGCATTTTCTCTAGAATATCTTCCCTATAATTGTGGCTGTGAAATTTTGCTGCGGCTACTTTGTGCAATCAAGCGAAAAATTCATTACAAATGCTTGAATATAAATTACAATAGCAAATAAACATTAAAATATTAGAGAAGAATTTTTAAGAAAATAAAATATTTTTTTTTGATCAAATTAGAAAATTTAAATTTTTAACTAAATAAAATTTAATTTTATAGCAAAAATTTTTTAAATTGTGAGCCGAGTATATCTGCTTTGCAATTTAATGAAAAATTCGGAACTAAGAGTATCTAAAAATAATTCGTGTTTTTTTAATAAAATTACTTTGATATAATTTGATTGCTGCTTTTCACCAATATTTATAGCCTGGCTTATTCGTAAAATATATTTCTGTTTTATAAAGAGTTTATGAAACAAATTTTGTATGGAAACCCGTTTTTTTTTTAATTTTATAATCACAAAAATATTTTTTATGCATAAGAGCATTAAACTTTTAATATAAACTGACAAACGCACAATAAAATTAAAATGATGTTGACGAAATATTTCCATATTGAAAAGAAACTATTGATTCAAAACTGCCTCTTGCATTGTTTTCTTCATGTACCCATAAAATGTTTTCAATTTATATTTTTCAGAAGAACTAGTGCCAGCACTGGCATAAGAAGACCCATACGCATTGTACCCGATTGGACGGAAAATGCCATACAGGGTGAACATTATTGGAAACCATCGTCAGCTTCGGGTGATCTATGTTGTCTGAATGAAGAATGTATTGTAAGTAAAATATATAAAATTTTATCCAAATCCCCGTCCGAGTACATACAGAAATTCTCAGCCATATGTATTTGTGTATGCACAGGCATTTATTTTATAAAATGCTCGTTATCACTTAATTCCTTTGCGATGGTTGTCTGCTTATCATAAATACAAAATTTTTATATTAAAAAATGTTTGTCAGTGCGAACGACAATAGATAGAGAGCTGAATTTTGGTGTGTGTATGTGTGTGTCCTCCTTCACTTATGAAGGGATTTTTAAAAATTTTGTAATTCGGAAACTATGACAGATGGTTAAATTTATATATTTGGTAAATGTTTTTTAGCACTTAATTTTTTAATTGTAATCGCGTTGCTTCTTTTTTCCCAAATTTTCCAAAACATTTGAAGTGGTTATTGATACCACAGACAGATTAAAAATTCTATATGTAAAAAGGGCCTAAAAATGGGTACATTTTTTTCACTTCATACACCTTCTAAAGTATTGAACAAAGCCGGAAACAAAGCCTTTTGGCACATTCGTCTCTTCTGGAAAGAATCTCGAATATATTTTGACTCTTTCTGAAAACTCGCAGTTGTAAGTACCTTTTCATTAATGATTAAGAACCCATTTACATACGTGTAACAATAATTTTGAAAAAGTACTTTTTTGAAAAAGGTACTTTTTTCAAAAAGGTACTTTTTTCAAAAAGGTACTTTTTTCAAAAAGGTACTTTTTTCAAAAAGGTACTTTTTTTGAATAAGGTTATTTTTTTAAACAATGTACTTTTTTTAAAAAAGGTACTTTTTTTTAAAAGGTATTTTTTTAGAAGGGTACTTCCTTTTTGAAAAAGGTACTTCCTTTTTGAAAAAAGTACTTCCTTTTTGAAAAAAGTACTTCCTTTTTGAAAAAGGAACCTCCTTTTTGAAAAAGGTACTTCCTTTTTGAACAAGTTACTTCCTTTTTGAAAAAGTTACTTCCTTTTTTAAAAAGGTACCTTTTTTTAGAAAGGTACCTTTTTTAGAAAGGTACCTTTTTTAAAAATGTAATTCCTTTTTTAAAAAGGTACTTCCTTTTTTAATAGGTACTTTTTTATAAAGGTACTTCCTTTTTTAAAAAGGTACTTTTTTTTAAAAGGTATTTTTTAGAAAGGTACTTCCTTTTTTAGAAAGGTACTTCCTTTTTTAAAAAGGCCCCTTTTTTTAAAGGTACTTGTTTAAAAAGGTACTTCCATTTTTAAAAATGTGCTTCCTTTTAAAAAGGTATCTTTTTAAAAAGGTATCTTTTTAAAAAGGTACTTCTTTTTAAAAAAGGTACTTTTTCAAAAAACTACTTTCTATGCTATGAAAAGAGTAAGTACTCTTAAAAAAACTACTTTCACAAAAATTCTTTTCTTAGAAAGCTGTTTTTTGAAAAAGGTACTTCTTTTTAAAAAGGTACTTTTTCAAAAAACTACTTTTTGGAAAAAGAACTTTTTTTTTAGAAAAATACTTTAAAAAAAGATTAAACCTTTTGAAAAAAGTACTTTTAATAAAAAGTGCTGTATAAAAAAATTTCTTTTAAATATTCTCGTACTTTTTGAAAGAAGGTACTTTTAGGAAAAAATTATTTTCTTAGAAAGGTGCTTTTTGGAAGAGGTACTTTTTTGAAAACGTACGTTTTTAAACAAAGCAGTTTTTGGAAAATTAACCTTTTTTTAGAATAATACATATAAAAATTAAACCTTCTGAAAAAAATATTTGTTTTTAAAGTATTTTCTTAAAACAATATTTACCTAAAATATACTCGTACTTTTGGGGAAAAAATCATTTTCTTAGAAAGGAGCTTTTCGAAAAAGGAACTTTTTTTAAAGAGGTACTTTTTCAAAGAAAGTACCTTTTTTGAAGAGGTACTTTTTCAAAGAAAGTACTTTTTCTTAGAAAAGTGGAAAAAGTACTTCCTTTTAAGAAGGTACTTTTTTAAAAAGGTACTTTTTCAAAAAAGTAGTTTTTAAAAAAATAACTTTTTTAGAAAAAGTCTTTAAACCTTTTGAAAAAACTACTTTTTATACGCTTATGATACGCGATATCTAATTTCTCACTCCTTTTTCTGTTGTAAAATTGAGTTTCAACCAAAAAACTGATTTTTAGCAAACGGGTACCCCTTTCCTAAAAAATTGTAAAAAAAATTTTCTCCTAAATGCATGCGATTTGAGATTTTTCGGAAGCTTCTTCGCATTTGAAACTCCATTCAATACTTGCTTTTTAGAAATAAACTCCTTTTGGGCAAAATTCGATAAAATTATGTTTCAACCAAAAAATTGATTTTTAGCAAAGGGATACCCCTTTCCTAAAAAATTGGTAAAAAAATGTTTCTCTTAAATGCATGCGATTTGAGATTTTTCGGAAGCTTCTTCACATTTGAAACTCCTTTCAATACTTGCTTTTTAGAAATAAACGCCTTTTGGGCAAAATTGGGTAAAATTGTGTTTCAACCAAAAAATTGATTTTTAGCAAAGGGGTACGTACCTCTTTCCTAAAAAATTGGTAAAAAAAATTGTCTCTTAAATGCATGCGATTTGAAATTTTTCGGAAGCTTCTTCGCATTTGAAACTCCTTTCAATACTTGCTTTTTAGAAATAAACTTCTTTTGGGCAAAATTGGGTAAAATTGTGTTTCAACCAAAAAATTGTTTTTTAGCAAAGGGGTATTCCTGTTCTACTTTTTTTTTTTTTTTTTTTTTAATTTTAGCATTTCTAATTGTTTGGTTTAATTCTGTTAAAAGATTTTATATTATTAAAGTTTCAAGGATTCTAAAAAAGTACTTTTTTCAAAAAAAGTACTTTTTTCAAAAAAAGTACTTAAAAAACTACTTTTAAGTAGTTTTTATAAAACTGTTTAAAAAACTACTTTAAAAGTACTTTTTATAAAACTTTTTAAAAAACTACTTTAAAAGTACTTTTTATAAAATATTTTCTTAGAATATACTTTTTGAGAAAAGTACTTTTAGGAAAAAGTTTATATTTAAAGTAAATTTTTTATATATCTTAAACTATTAAGCAATGAGGTCAGTTTTTATACAAAATTATTAAATTATTATTATATTTTCCAATATATCTTCACACGTTGTGACGATATTTGTTTTGTCCCCCTGAAGAAGTTACACAAAGTGTAACCAAATATTGGAAAATACATATAATAAGTTAATAATTTGGTATAAAAACTTACCTTATTGCTTAATAATTTAATATATGTAAAAAAATTTAAAAAAATGGAAATAAAATAGTTATTACAAAACAAATTTTTAATCGAACTTTTTTCCACAATTTCACAAAGTACTTAAATGCAATTACATATCAGATTACGAATAACATTATTTTTCATGTTTTAATTATTAAATGTTAAATTATTAAGCACACATACGGAGACTAAAGTAAAGTTGATGTTAAGAGATTTAAAAGCGTTTTATTTTTCTCCCCCCCTGTTAATATTTGATTTAAATGCAAATGAAAAAACTGACGCTTATGTTTGTTGATAAAATTAATTCAACACATCTTACGAGCAGCAGCATGTCAATTTTAATGCGCATATTTTTGCTTAAAAGGAATTTTTAATTTATGGTTTTTAATTTACTTTTTTTGAAGTTGTCAATGGCGTTTGTTGTGAAATATAAAAATGAAATATTAAATAATTGTATAAGTACTCGCACGGCACGACGAAACGGAAATGTCATGGAAATAAATTATTATTGGAAATTTATCAGATATGACAAAGTATTTAAGGTTGAAATTAATTTAATAAATACTTCCCGACTGGTGAATGATTGTTTATTGATTTTATTTAAAGGATTTGCCATGCGAGTATTAAAAGGCAATCAACTTGGGGTTATTTTTTTGAAACGATCAGACAAATTTAAGTGAAGAGAATTGAAATCAAGCAATAAAAGAAGCAAGAAGAGTTTAATTAAGCAGCTCTTATAAAATAGTCTGTGAGAAAAATTATTTTGGCTTAAATGTTTAGGATTTAAGTGACTCCTCTGTTTAGTTTTTATAAAATTTTACTTACAAAAATTTCCTTCACTTATTGTAGATGTTGGAGAAACCGAAAGCACGCCATAGTACGCGATATCTAATTTCTCAGTTTTTTTGTAGATCTGTTCTAGGGTTGCCATCCGTCCTCTTATCCCCGGACACCGTCTTTTTTTTATATCGTCGGGGTCCGTCCTCCTCCTTTTTTAACAAGTGTCCGGGGTTGTCCTACTTTTTGCAGCTTTTACATTTTCAAAATATCAAAACTGCTAAATTTTCGCTCATAAGTAGCCAAGCTAAAATTTTAAAAACAAAACACCCAAAATAATTTACAAATAACACAGATATCGTACGAATCAATTTTCATTCGAAATTGTGAAACAGCCAGAAAAAATCACTATTTTGAACAAAAAAGTGCTATATGTGATGCGTTAGAGACTGCGTTGGCATCACTGTATGAATTGGCAAGCACTTTATGAATATTTGAAAAAATGTGATAGACATGTATTGAAATGAATATAAATTTTTTAAATAAAAATAAGTAATTTTGTTATTGTTGAAATATTATAAATAATTTTTAAATTGGTATCCTGAAGAAGATATCGAGAGGATATTGAAATATTGATATAATTATAAAATAAATAGTTTTATAGTTATTATTTTATAAAAATAAGCCTCAAGCTCAATATTAATTAAAATAAAAAGTAATTTTGATGTGTTAACATCTATACGCGCGCCTCTAGGGCAGTAAACTATCAGTTTCAATACATACGCAAGTGTAAGTGTAAGAGTTTGTTTGTTTGTTGTTGTTGCTTGGCAGTCGGTATTGAAAGTGATTATTGGGCGATTTTCATATAATTTTCCCACGCGATTTTCTCCGGAAATTCATAGCCGATTTTATTAATTTTTGGATTAAAACGCTAGTGCGGGTTTCGACGAAGAGTTTAGGCCAAAAATTAAGGCGATTCTATATCGGCGAGCGGAGATTTAAGTGTTTTAATTCGGAGTATTAATTTGAAGTAATATTAAAAAAGTGTTTTATGTTGATCTTCGGTTTTGTCTTATGCATAGCAAAGAGAATAGTGACGTGGTTATACGTACATATATAAAAATGAGATAGCAAGACAGCAACGTTTGTAGCTTATGTACAAACATAACAATGTATGTATGTATGTATGTACATTTGACTGTTGCTTTGCATTCTCTTTGTTTTTTGTGGGTTTAATATAAAATAAATAAAAAATACTTTATATTAACGCTACCTCCGGGTTTTTGGGGGTTGTGTTCATAGAAATCGAACAGGTACCGTGTAACAAAAAGGTGTTAACACATCGCCCGTGAGTTCGAACACTCATTGATTTTTTTTTTTTTATTTTTGTATTTGAATTTTAGGCAAAAAAAAAGAGTCCTCTTTTTTGAGTCAAATGTCCTCTTTCTTTAAGGTCGTTGTCCTCCTTTTCTAAAATTGGAAATGGCAACCCTAATCTCTTCCAACCTATAAAATCTTGTTATGCCATAATAGTCCAGTTCTAATTTTTTTAAATTTTTATCATTTCTAATTGTTCCTTTTAGTTCTGTTAAACTATTGTTTGTGTTATTAAACTTTCAAGGATTCTAAAGCAAGTCCTTGTAAAAAAACTTATTTAAAAAATTACTGCTTTTAAAAGAAACTAATTTAGGCAAATAGAAATTAATGATAAAGTTTCTTCTTTTACATAAAAAAAAATAAATAAAATATTTAAATAAAATTTGTTAATAAGCAGCCAAAACACCAAACAGTTCCTACTGCATTCACTCACAATCGTTCACACATAATTATCTATATAAAAATCTGCCATTAAAATAAAATATCCGTATAATAATAAACGAGTATAAATAATTTTTATGCATATTTCTTCAATTCTGTCTGTTGTGATGCCGCTGATTAAATAAACATGGAAAAACCACTTGTAATCCACAAGTGGTGCTTCTGCCAGAGATATTGTTGGGCATGCAATTTTGTTTATAATAAAAATCATTAACGAAATATTAAAAATAATCTACAAAATTTTCTTGAGGAATAATGAATTTGAGCCAAAAGTAAAAAAAAAACATATCAACAAATATTTAAGTGAGGAAGCAGCAATTTATTTTTGTTTTACATGTTCGTTAAATAAAATAATTACGCGAAGAGTTGGGAGAGTGAATGACTTTTTACTCACGGCCGTGATAATGATTTTTTTGTGGTATTTAAACAAAATTTACTTTCGTAAGATATTGGCTATAAATAATGAGTGATTTGTGAACATCCTTCGGAATTGATTCAAAACATACAAATAAAATTTAGAGAAATGTATGAGATCTCCTTTTGAGTCGATAGAAAGTTCTATTTAATTCAATGATTAACGATGATTTCATGTAAATATTGACGGAAGCCACACATAAAATGGTTCATACTGTGGGTCCAATTTTGTCAATAAACTCTTCGATTTTGGCTTCCAATATTGGCAATCGTTGTAGGCTTCTCCCTCTAGACATGGGCCTTAATATAGCCCCACGATCTAGGCGGCCCCATATTTGAAACAAACTGTTAACAGAATCGCCTCTCAATTGGGCCATTATTTCGTGTGCTGTACGGCATGTGGCTCCGCCTTGTTAAAACCACATGCCAGCCAAGTCCAGCTCAAGACGAATTCATACCAGGTGGCCTTAGTTCAGAAATTGGTGATCAGCTGTTACCAAGGCAAAATTATTGAACTGTCAAACTGTTCTTCTGGTTTTTCGTTTTTGTGTGCGGACATTGTTTTTTTTTCCAAAGCATTTCATTTGACAGTTCAATAAATTTTACACAGAGTTGCATAAGTGAGTTCACCTTGTATGAATTCGCCTTCGTCCAGCTCTTCCATTTTGGATAAAAAATTCCAATCCTCGCATGGAAGCGCTCACTATTCACTGTAACGTTCCTGCCTTCGTTGTCTTTAAAAAAGCACCTGTCCCATAATGCCACCGAGCCATAATCCACAGAGTGAGAGATCGAACTATAAATATACATTCGATCAACAGCGCTTAATGCTATATTAGCGATCAGGCATGGCTCATTATCTTCTGATCAGTCCTGACTGCTGCTTTGGAAAAAAAACCAAGCATATCCATCATAAATTATATTAATGACATAAAACGAGAACGATTTCTCTATCTTCGTCCACGAAGTCCACTTCAGCCAATGATATATTTGAGATCATGCGTGATCATGCATGGCTCATTGTTGTCTTTCTGATCAGTCCAGACTGCTGATTTGAAAAAAAACAAGCATTTTCATCATAAATCATACTAGTGACTTAAAACGACATCGATTTTTCAATATTCAACCTCGAAGTTCACTTCAGCCAATGATATATTTGAGATCATGCGCGATCATGCACGGCTCAGTCTTATCTTTTGAGCTGCCCCGTCCGCTACTTTGAAAGAAAAACAAGCATTTCCATCATAAATCATATTTATGAGTTAAAGCGAGAACAATTTCTCTATCCTCGAAGTTCACTTCAGCCAATGATATATTTGAGATCATGCATGATCATGCATGCGACATTCTTATCTTTTGATCAGTACCGTCTACTACTTTGAAAGAAAAATAAGCATTTCCAATCGTAAAGCATATATTAATGACTTAAAGCGAGAAATAAATTCTGTACCTTCGTCTCCGAAGTTCACTTTAGCGAATGGTATATACGCGATCATGCAAGATCATGCTTGATTTCATGTTACCTTTTCAGCAGTGCTGATTGCTAGTTTGAAATAAAAACAATCATTTCCATTATAAATCACATTGATTACTTAAAGCGAGATCAGTTTCTCTACCTTCACCATCGAAGCCCACTTCAGCCATGATCATGCATGCCACATTCTTATCTTTTGATCAGTACCGTCTACTACTTTGAAAGAAAAATAAGCATTTCCAATCGTAAAGCATATATTAATGACTTAAAGCGAGAAATAAATTCTGTACCTTCGTCTCCGAAGTTCACTTTAGCGAATGGTATATACGCGATCATGCAAGATCATGCTTGATTTCATGTTACCTTTTCAGCAGTGCTGATTGCTAGTTTGAAATAAAAACAATCATTTCCATTATAAATCACATTGATTACTTAAAGCGAGATCAGTTTCTCTACCTTCACCATCGAAGCCCACTTCAGCCAATGGTATACTTGAGACCATGCATGATCATGCATGGCTCATTCTTGTCTTTTGATCAGTCCCGTCTGCTACTTTGAAAAAAAAACAATATTTTCCAATCGTAGAGCATATTAATGACTTAAGGCGGAATCGATATCTCTGTGCTCATCCTCGAAGTCCACTTCAGCCAATGGTATACTTAAGATCATGCTTGATCATGCATGGCTCATTCTTGTCTTTTGATCAGTTCCGTCTGCTACTTTGAAAGAAAAACAAGCTTTTCCAATCGTAAAGCATAGTAATGACTTAAAGCGGATTCCATATCTCTGTCCTCGTCCTCGAAGTCCACTTCAGCCAATGGTATATTTGAAATCATGCTTAATCATGCATGGTTCATTATCTTTGATCAGTCCCGATTGCTACTTTAAAAAAAAAACCATAATTTCCATCGTAAAGCATATTAATGACCTAGAGTGGGATCGAACTCTCTACCTTCGTCCTCGTAGTCAACTACAGCCAATGTTATATTCGCGATCATGCATAAACATGCACAATCAAGTCTTATCTTGTGAGCAAAGCCGATTGCAAGAAAAACAAACATTTCCATCATAAAGCATTTAGGCGTAAAATGACAAAAATTCTAAAATTACATTAAAGCCAAAGGAAATTTAGTGCTTCAGTTAGTGAACTTGAAAAAACAATCAATAAATGATTGTTTTTAGCGAATAACTCTATTACGCGTGGAAACTCTCTGGTAATTGAGGGCCACTAATTTATTTTAATTGTTGTCCCTTCATAATTTGACACATTTGAAATGGTAAAAAATGTACTTTAAGTATGAAAGACAAACTCTTGCTATTAGCCTTGAAATATTTCAAGATGTTTAAAAAAATAATGGTACCATTTTTTTCTTATTTTTTTTAATAATGGAATTTTAATTACCTCATTTTGCTGAAAGAAAACAAAATGTATTCAACTGCCATAAAACACCAAAAAATAAAACAAATCATACACACATCAAATGCTCAACGGAAAATATTAATAACAAATAAAATCTGAGCAAATATTTTCAAAATTATAGACGAAAACACAAAAATAAAAAAAAAATAATTTTCAAAAGACAACAAAAAAATGTGCACGAGTGTGAAGAGAAATAAATATTTTTGCAGTAAAACTAGAAAAATAATTTCTAAAATATTTGAAAATAATAAAATAATATTTTTAATTTTAATTTCTATTTCTGTTTTTGCTATAGAAAAGTGGACAACGCATGAAGTGTTCTGCTTGCCAATTAATTGCGCATCAAAATTGCATTCCAATGGCCAACGAAAAGACTCAATTAACATGTAAGCCAACCTATCGGGATGTCGGTATAAGACAATACAGGGAACAAACTGTCACTCATCACCACTGGGTGCACCGCAAGATGGAAAAGGGCAAATGCAAACAATGCGGAAAGGTGAGTGTGGAATAAACTGATGAATTTAGAGGCGCATTGATAACATATTTTTTGCTAAGCCATTTACGCTTCGCCTTTCTAGCCTTCTTGGCCGCCCCTTCATGCCTTTGTTTTTAGTTTAGATGCGCACTTTTTCAAAGAATTATTTTCGTCTAGTGAATAAAGCAGTATTTTTTATATATTTTAAGTTTAAAATTTGTCAGAAATATGGAAATCTTACCTATTTTGTAAATCGAGTCTCTTTAACTCGACCCGGGGTCGAATTATAGCCTTCGATACCGGTCGAAATTTTTATATAAATTATATTGAAATTTCGATCGATATCGAATGCTGTAATTTGCCTATCGATTTAGAAAAACTGAAAATTTTAAATTTTTTATATTTTGGAGCTTAAAATCGTCATATGTGAAATTAATTTATTAACCCATATCGTCCCAGCGATTTTTTTTTCGAATCATTTTATAAAACTACGTAGTTAAATGGTAATTTGGGTCCAAAAGATACGAATCAGATGTCCAAAAATTTTTAAAGATTTTTATTAAAAATTTTCATTAAAAATTTTTTTTTTACATTTTCATTAAAAATTTTTTTTAAAAATTTTCATTAAAAATTTTGTTAAAAATTTTTATTAAAATTTTTTTTTTAAATTTCCATTAACAGTTTTTTTAAAAATTTTCATTAACAATTTTTTTAAAAATTTTCATTAAAAATTTTTTTAAAAAATTTCATTAAAATTTTTTTTAAAAAATTTCATTAAAATTTTTTTTAAAAAATTTCATTAAAAATTTTTTTTTAAATTTTTATTAAAAATTTTCATTAAAACTTGTTTTTTAAAATTCTATTAACAATTTTTTTTTAATTTTTATTAAAAAAGATATGTTTTTAGTCTTTCCTAAACAGGGAAAAAAATTTAAAATGCTTGAAATTTACTGTTCGAAATATCGAACACTGGGACGAAATGGGTTAATTATGATTTAAAGTACATCATTTTTCTCCTTTTTTTTAAATTCGAAATTTACAGAATAGTTTTAAATAAAAAAACAGCAACCTAAATATTTTGTCGTTAAATAGATAATAATTTATTAGATCTACAATCAATTCAACTAAATTCTAAACCAATAAAAATTTGTCTTAAGTACAATGGAACAAAAATTTTAAAAAAATGGGACATAAAAAAATAAACAAACGGCAACACAGGGATTAAAAGTGTGTTACGATCAGTTTAATTCAGTTCTCGTATGCAATTTCGTAATAAAACTGTATCACATTCAAGTAAATCACATATTAAGTGGTGACAAAAAAAATGCACACGAGTGTTGATCATGAAAGTGTAGTGGCTTTCGAAAACAGCTGTTCTGCTCTCCTGTATAAATTGGATAATTAAAACAGATGTTGATTTTCCCTTGCACCTTGGAATATTTATCATATCTTTCTGAATATCAATCTTAATTGATCTTTTTATACCCTCCGAAAAACAATTGGAGGGTATATTCACTTTGTCATTCCGTGTGTAACGCAGCAAAATATGCCTCTTAGACCTCATAAAGTATATATATTCTTGATTAGTGCTGAAATCATGTCCATCCGTCTGTAGAAATCCCGATTCAGTCCAAACGAAAAGACCCAGTCCCTTGAAATTTTGGCACAAATATATTTTGAAGGATAGCACAGGTCAATTTCGTAAATGGGCTGAATGGGGCCAGAGGGAAAAAAGTTCTCCTACGAAGAACCAACACAATCTCTAAGAAACAAACTAATTTTCAAAGTTTTTTTTTTTTTTTTGGTAACTTTGTTAAGCACCTGATATATCTTTATGTCAAAGTAAGACCAAACCGTTGAACTTGGACCCAGAAAATCTAAAAAACCCATGTTTGGACCCCGTCCCCATAGTGGGCGTTAAAGTAACCTATTACATGCAAAAATAGTGTAAATATTTAACAAATTGTATAATTTAAGCCTACATTCCTTAAAAATTAAAGTTTAAAGTTTTTATGACAAAGACGTTCTCTGATCTTCCTTTGCCCTACCCTAACCCCCCCAGTTTGCCTCTTAAATGGTGTTATCAAAAAAAATATTTTTTAGACTTAATAACCCTAACAATTTAGACTTTTTAGTGTTTTATGGTAAAGGTGAGATGTCTCTCCCACGGCCCCTCCCAGAGTGACCCCTGTAAAATACTTTTTAGTAACAAAATATTTGGGGGATATTTAAGATTTGACCCATCAAAGTAACTGCGACCGCTTTTATGGAGATTGTTCTTTGTTTAAGTGTATGAGAACTATCGTTATCGATAACTATGGATTTGACAGCTGAGAATGTCAAACAGTGTTGACATTTCTGTTCAGTAAAGTTTGACAAGTCACAATGAATCGTTTAGTGAGTGACAGAATTTGAAATCGCTTCAAAATTGTTGAAATTTACTTAAAAATAATAATAATAATAATAATGACAGCTGAGAATGTCAAACTGTGTTGACATTTCTGTTCAGTAAAGTTTGACAAGTCACAATGAATCGTTTAGTGGGTGACAGAACATCGCTTCAATATTGTTGAAATTTACTTAAAAATAATAATAATAATAATAATAATAATAATAATAATAAATCTCTTAGGGATTAGGGAAGTTCATTGTTTTCACGATCAAGATAAGAAAAAGAAGTTTCATTTTTAACTTTTTTTTAACATTATTTTGCTAGAAATTTTCTGCTTTTATTTTCTATTACTATTTTCAGTCCTCTTGCTATTTGCCATTAATGCCATTGGCTTCATGTCTGTACTTGGTCATAAATATTTGACTTTTTATTTCGCCATTTCATTGTACTCTGATACTCTGTCTGATACTCATTATCGCCCCCAAGATATTTTTGTTATTCGTATTTTGCAATAGAAAATGTCAATATCTTTATGTCACAAAACGGTTAAGAATGTTTTCACAAATTTCCAATGTATTTATTTTTGTTTTTATTATTTGATAAATACCACAAATTGACAGCCAGCCGCCACACATCCATTCTGGCATACAAGTAATTTCGTAAAAGCACATTTTTATCGATTCTCACTCAATTGAATCATTGTTTTTATTTGTTTCTTCGTTTGTTTGTTTGCTTGTTTATTTGTTCTGTTGCTTTTCTACCTTTTTTTTTTTTGTTAGTAATTTTTTGCTTATTATTATTATAATTTTTTGTTTGCGAACAATTTTAGTTTTTTTTTTCTTTGTGTTATTTTAGCAGGCTGTCTGTCAATTTGTTAGTGTGTCAACACTCAACTATAAATAAACAACAATAATGTGTACACACTGTACATTATCTCAGGCGTTGGTTTTGTGTGTTCGAATTACTATATGAGGAGAAGCTGGGTGTTAACACCCAGCACACATTTGATAATTTAATACATACATTCTCTTTTATGTCCATAAAATATATTTTTGTGTACAATTTGTGAGAGAAATATGCTGCCGTTTTGAACTAAAAGTTTTGCTTTTATTCACCAATAAATATTTTGCCAGTCGAAATTCGGAACATGATGAAGCAGGTTCAGACATGCCCGAAGAAGACAGAATAATTGCTAAATTGCCCAAAAAAGGTGTTAAAATGCTCTACAGTAAAAAATGTGCTACATTTAAGAAAAAGTACTGTTTTTTTATATTAAATTGAATTGTTTTTTTTTTAATTTCTTAATGCTAAATCAGAATAAAAAGTACCAAAAAGGACAAGACGACGTGTATGCCGAATTCAATCATCACACTCCTTTTTCAAAACGAATCCTTGTAATCGCGATTTAATTTTTCAAGAAGCTGTAATTGTTGCGTACGTTTTGTTACTATTACATTTGTACACTACATTCAGCATAGTCGAATTATATAGTTTCACCAGTAGGGTGGCCAGTAGAGCGTCGCCTTACAGGTAACAAAAAAAAAAAAAAAAAAGTTCGCTGTACACCACCGAATATAAAACATTGTTGCAAGGCGATTTGGAAAAAAAATGTCTGGCCGAAAGTAATGGGGTTCGCCATATCTTTTAAAGGGTGTTTTTTTATGAAGATTTTTTTTATACGAATCACTCTGTTGTCTGACAGCTGTTTTGACAGTTTAAAGTGACGTCTCTACTCAGTATTGTTTGGCAAATCATCATGAACAGGTTAACTCTAGAACAACGCTTCCAAATTGTGGAAATTTATTTTCAAAAATAGTGTTCAATTTAAAATGTTTATCCGCTTTTTTACCGCAAAATTCTCTTCAGAAATGAGGCGCATTTTTGGTTGAATGGAGATGTCAACAAGCAAAATTGCCGTATTTGGAGCAAAGATAATCCACACGACGTTCAAGAATTACCAATGCATCCCGATAAATGTACTGTTTGGTGCGGTCTATGGGCTGGTGGTATCATCGGTCCTTATTTTTTTTCAAAATGAGGAAGAACGACGCGTTACCGTGAATGGAAATCGATACAGAATCATGATCAATGAATTTTTGGTGCCAAAACTTCAAGGATGGTGCCACTTGTCATACTGCGGGCGAAACAATGGACTTATTGAAAGAACATTTCAACGACAACATTATTTCGAGAAATGGACCGGTGAATTGGCCTCCGCGTTCGTGTGATTTGACGCCACTCGATTATTTTTTGTGGGGATACCTGAAATCATGGGTTTACGTGGATAAACCAGCAACGATTGACGCTTTGGAAACCAGTATTCAAGGTGTCATTGCTGAAATACGCCCTCAAATGCTTGAAAAGGTGATCGAAAATTGGACCTCCAGAATGACTTTTGTGCCAAATAGTCGTGGTGGGCATATGCCCGAAATTATATTTAAATGTTAAATGACAAGAAATTATCTACCATATAAACAATTTTTTTTGGCCATTTCATAATTTGGCATGTGTTTTATTTAAATTCAGCAAGCTCTTATAAAAACACCCTTTACATTTATAGCCGGATATCAAAGTGTGATATGTCGATGTTTTTGTCTTGAGGAGGCCAATGTTTTGCTTTAATAGTCATTGGTCTCAAATATACCGTTCTTGTATTTAACCACCAGATATCAGTTCCTACTACCCTTATGTATCCACCACCCTAATATGAGAAAATTAAAGTTGGTAAAAAATCATTAAACTTTTGCGAAGGAAGTTTTTCAATAATTCCAACACCACACACAGCTGATTATACTGCGCTCGAAGAATTGCGCTTAATAAAATTGTTATTTAGAAGCTTTTCTAGTAGCAAATGTTTGTGGGGTTATGTGACAAATTTGTGGGATAATATGTTTTTTTATTGCTTTGTTCTTGTGTTAAGATTCGTGTGGGAATTTAAAACGGCAGTGACCAACTGGCCCATTAGCTCAGTTGGTTAGAGCGTCGTGCTAATAACGCGAAGGTCGCGGGTTCGATCCCCTCATGGGCCAAGTTATTTATTTTTTTTTTAATTCTCACAAAAAAAACCTTCGTTTTAGAGTTTAAAATTTCGTTATAGAAAATTTAATTCCACAAAGAAATATTTATTTATTTATTTATATAAAAAATAATTTATAAAATAAATTCATGAAATATAAAATATTTAAAATTAAATCATTTAAATTGTTGAAATTATGCATTTTAATGTTTAAAGGAAATTTAATTTGAATTCCTTTGAAATCTTTAACTAAACAAACAGCCCGCATATTTAAATAGATAAAATATGACTACAAGGACCATATAAATTTAAAGATAACTTCTAATATTCATAATAATTTAATAGCAACACTCAAGTACGTATTTCAATTCCCAACGTATTATCATAATAGCTGGTTTTAAATGTCAGCAATTATTTAAAATAAATTTCTATATTTGGTCTGGCTCTTGCCATCCACACACATTCACATTCGTATGCACATACAGACAGCTATTTATGCAGCAACAAGATTTTAATCAATCTATAAATTAGTTAAAATTCCCAAAAGGATAACAAGAACAGCTTATGTGCTCTATACGAAGGATTACAAACCTATTGAAGCAGATATGTAGCACTCGTACCAGCATACGGACAGCAGAGCGTATCACTGGCAAATGTGTGTCTGTGTGTGAGCATGCATGTAAATATAACATATGCTTAAGAATACAATAAGGATAACGAAGAATATAAAGGGAATAGAGGATTATTTAAGACCTGGTACTCGTTTGTGTTCTTGGCTCACTTGTACTTGGAACAAAACTTATGCAAACAGCACTTTAATACTCAAGTTGTACGTCTTAAGCAGAGACCACAAAGTAAATACAAATTAGCGAAGCAACACACACACACACATAATTGAAAACACAATTATTGACTAAGCGATATGGACGGTTTTAGTGCATAACCGCTTATGTGTTTAAAGTTAAGCCTAAAGGATATTGCTAACAGAAGACACTGTGGGCTAGAAGCTGTTGGTTAAAACAAAAATTACATTCGAGACATCCAACAAAACTTGGGTTTGCCAAGCACACCATGCCACTAACCATGGTATCCCAAATATTTGTATCTTAAGGTAGTGATCTTAAGCATTAAGTTTTTAAATCTTTATTACAATCGCACTAACCGCTTAGAAACGACAGAACTATTTCCATTTTGCTATATTAAATTGAATTAAGATTCTATAGGCTAAATGTTCGAAATTTTAATTTAAATCTCAGAATGACATGATAAATATTCCAAGGCACAAAGACAAGTCAACATCAGTTTTTGTTATTCAACTTACACAGCAGAGCAGAACAGCTGTTTTTGAAAGACGCAACACTTTCATCATCAGTGCTCATGTGTATTGTGTTTGTATTTCCATTTTGTTTTCTTTAAAATCCGTGATACATATACTCGTAAAAGTATCTCCTCCATCAAAAGATCTTTTAAAATAAAAACTTGTCACCACAAACCAAAAAAAAAAAAACAAACAAAAATATCAAATATCATATGTCGATTTACGCTGTTATCCACGAGAGTCATGGAATTAATGTAACAATTTGCAGCATTGTTGTTTATGTACTGAGTGGCAAGAAAGTAACTTTTCGAACGTGATACAAATAAAGTTGATGCTCTTTTCGTTTCTTATACAACATCAAGACTGAAATCAGTAGCACGCACACGTTAAAAAAATAAAATTAAAAATTAACACCATAAATGCACTATGACGCAAAAGTTAGGTTACGGTATTTTTTAAGGTGAAATAAGCCAAAAATGATTTTTAGTTGGCACGCAGACCAACAAAAAAAAATATTTCACGACCAAAGATCGTAAATGTCATTCTGGCAGTCAAGTAGATCTCAAGGTATAAACAAATTTGTCTTGAAATAGCGCTGACTTCCAAAAAGTTGCTTTGACAGCGCACATCGTTCCGAAAGTATGAGCAACTATGCCCTCCTTGCTTGGGTACTGCATCAAAAACTAAAATCGCTATGACAAAATTCTTCATCTTCTAATTTTTCTCCATCTGTCCTCTCAACATTATCGCCTTCTCTTATATTCATAGTTCCGTCAATATGCTTTGCTTGAGTATTGAGTGCAAGTCATTATAAAAGGTGCAAGTCATTATAAAAAGTGCAGGTCATTATGAAAAGTGCAAGTCATTATAAAAAGTGCAAAAGTTATCATAAAAAGTGCAAATAATCATAAAAAGTGCAAGTCATTATAAAAAGTGCAAGTCAACATAGAAAGTGCAAGTCATCATAAAAGTGCAAGTCAATATAAAAAGTGCAAGTCATTATAAAGAGTGCACGTCATCATAAAAAATTAAAGTCATTAAAAAGTGCAAGTCATTACGGAAAGTGCAAGCCATTATAAAAAGTGCAAGTCATTATAAAGAGTGCAAGTCATCATAAAAAATTCAAGTCATTAAAAAGTGCAAGTTATTATAAAAAGTGCAAGTCATCATAAAAAGTGAAATTCATTAAAACAGTGCAAGTTATTATAAAAAGTGAAAGTCATTATGGAAAGTGCAAGTCATTATAAAAAGTGCAAGCCATCATAAAAAATTCACGTCATTAAAAAGTGCAAGTTATTATAAAAAGTGCAAGTCATTATGGAAAGTGCAAGTCATTATAAAAAGTGCAAGTCATTATAAAAAGTGCAAGTCATCATGAAAAATGCAGGCCATTAAAAAGTGTAAGTCATTACAAAAAGTGCAACTCATTATAAAAAGTGCAAGTCATTATGAAAATTACAAGTCATTATAAAAAGTGCAAGTCATCTTAAGAAGTGCAAGTCATTATAAAAAGTGCAAGTCATTATGAAAATTTCAAGTCATTAAAAAAAGTGCAAGTCGTTATAAAAAGTGCAAGTCATCATAAAAAGTGAAATTCATTAAAAAAGTGCAAGTTATTATAAAAAGTGCAAGTCATTATGGAAAGTGCAAGTCATTATAAAAAGTGCAAGCCATCATAAAAAATTCACGTCATTAAAAAGTGCAAGTTATTATAAAAAGTGCAAGTCATTATGGAAAGTGCAAGTCATTATAAAAAGTGCAAGTCATTATAAAAAGTGCAAGTCATCATAAAAAATTCAAGACATTAAAAAGTGCAAGTTATTATAAAAAGTGCAACTCATTATGAAAAGTGCAAGTCATTATGAAAATTACAAGTCATTATAAAAAGTGCAAGTCATCATAAAAAGTGCAAGTCGTTATAAAAAGTGCAAGTCATTATGAAAATTACAAGTCATTATAAAAAGTGCAAGTCATCATAAAAAGTGAATTTCATTAAAAAAAAAGTGCAAGTTATCATAAACAATGCAAGTCATTATAAAAAGTGCAAGTCATTATAAAAAGTGCAAGTAATCATAAAAAGTGCAACTCATTAAAAAAGTGCAAGTCATTATAAAAAATGCAAGTCATTATAAAAAGTACAAGTTATTATAAAAAGTGCAAGTCATTATAAAAAGTGCAAGTCATTATGAAAATTACAAGTCATTATAAAAAGTGCAAGTCATTATAAAAAGTGCAAGTCATTATAAAAAGTGCAAGTATTTATAAAATCTTAGCCGCATGTTTAAAAAGTGCATCAAGATGTCATACTAAAGTTGCAAATATCCTACCAAGAGTGAACACCCCTTATATTTATCTTACACATTTTTCATTTGTAATTCAGTTGAGGTTGAAAAACTTGTTTGCTGTTTTGCAAAATTGTACCATTGCAACGGTGGTCCATGGCATTTAGTGGAGTGGAGTGGAGCAGAGTGCAATAAAACAGCAGCCAATAGTTTCTACAGATTTTCCTTTCGCTTTTTTGCTAAATTTCATTTCAAATTGCAATCTAAACATAAAGCGTACTTAGATGCACGTAAATATTATCTACCATTTTATTGCTTTAGATATTTTTATGTCTCGAAAATCCCTGTAAAGATTTACACCCCAATTATCGTGTTTTTTTTTTTTTTTCTTTCTGTGCAAGTTTTATTTGGTGCAACTGATACTTGCTGAAGTTGCATAGTTTCAGACAATAATTTACTATTGCCACCGTGAATGGGACAGGTGAAAACTCTTAAGGGTTTTTTCAGCAGCTTTGGGTTACGTTACAACAAACAAAAACTTTTTTTATATTTGACTTTCAAGAAATTTAAATTTTATTTGGATCACGTAAACAAACATATTTGCATAAATACAAAGTTGCACTTGAGAGCATTGACGATTTTTATGTTTTAATAAAATCCAAAGAAAATGTAGGATTCTACTGAAGTTTTTCTCCCGTAAATAAATTCATTTCATTTAAAAAATAAAAAATAAAAAGTTAAAAAGAGTCTCTGTGTAAATTGGCGCGGCGTCATTGAGAACACTATATACAGAGAGACTTTGATTGTGTTATGGCAAGACTAACTGCCGTATTCATAAAAAAAATTTTAGGTTTATTAAGCGCTTATTTGACGTATTTCAATGGGAAATTTGTCAAATAAACCTGTAATAAACCTAAAATATTTTTTATGAATACGGCAGTAAGTGTAGAGTGTATCCAGGGTTCGGATTCTAGAGACCTGAAAAATTCCCCAAATTTATGATAAAATATGCTAAAAAAAATTACTAAAATCGTGAAGAATTTTTCGTTAAATTATTTCAATCAATTTGCTATGAATTGCTAATTTATTTATTTCTACCAAAAAACAGGATTAGTTTTATTTAATTACTTGTATATTAAAAAAAATACTATTGCCAGCTCTGGAGCTGTCTCTTTGGCTTTTCTGATTTCTAAAGCCACTGACATATCAAACATGTTTCATTTATAAAGAAAAAGAAAAATTTTGTTTTTGTCGGTTACTTTTATGTACCAAAAAAATATATCAGTTGTCCAACCCTGGAATCGTCTATTTGATTTTGTTTTAATTCTTCTCAAACTATAAAATAGATTTAATTAACAATAGAATTAAAACTTGTTTCATTAAATACCTTAATATTTCAAAAAAATAAATAAAATGTCCAACTCTGCAGCCGTCTTTTTGGATTTTCTGATTTCTAATACTCATCAAATAAGAAAAAAAATTTTCCATTATCCAACCCTGGGATCATGTTTTTTATATTGTTATTATTTTAATACCTTAATATTTCAAAAAAAAAAAAAAATAAGTAAAATGTCCAACTCTGAAGGCGTCTTTTTGGATTTTCTGATTTTTAATATCCATCAACTAAGAAAAAATTTGTTTCCATTATCCAACCCTGGGATCATGTTTTTTATATTGTTATTATTTTAATACCTTAATATTTTTTTAAAAAAATAAATAAAATGTCCAACTCTGAAGGCGTCTTTTTGGATTTTCTGATTTCTAATACTCATCAAATAAGAAAAAATTTGTTTCCACTGTCCAACCCTGGGATCATGTGTTTTATATTTTTATTATTTTAATCCCTTAATATTTCAAAAAAAAAAAAAAGGAAAATGTCCAATTCTGCAGCCGTCTTTTTGGATTATTTGATTTCTAATACTTATCAAATAAGACAAAAAAAATTTCCATTGTCCAACCCTGGGATCATGTTTTTTATATTATTATTTTAATACCTTAATATTTCTAAAAATAAATAAAATGTCCAACTCTGCAGCCGTCTTTTTGGATTTTCTGATTTCTAATACTCATCAAATAAGAAAAAATTTGTTTCCATTATCCAACCCTGGGATCATGTGTTTTATATTTTTATTATTTTAATAGCTTAATATTTCAAAAAAAAAAAAAAGGAAAATGTCCAACTCTGCAGCCGTCTTTTTGGATTTTCTGATTTCTAATACTCATCAAATAAGAAAAAATTTGTTTCCATTATCCAACCCTGGGATCATGTTTTTTATATTTTTATTATTTTAATCCCTTAATATTTCAAAATAAAAAAAAAAGTAAAATGACCAACTCTGCAGCCGTCTTTTTGGATTTTCTGATTTCTAATACTCATCAAATAAGAAAAAATTTGTTTCCACTGTCCAACCCTGGGATCATGTGTTTTATATTTTTATTATTTTAATCCCTTAATATTTCAAAATAAAAAAAAAAGTAAAATGACCAACTCTGCAGCCGTCTTTTTGGATTTTTTGATTTCTAATACTCATCAAATAGCAAAAAATTTGCTTCCATTATCCAACCCTGGAATCATGTTTTTTATATTTTTATTATTTTAATACCGATGACGATGGTCACTGCACGAATTGCTTCGATGAAGAAAACACGGGGAGTCAGTACAGCATCGTCTCTGTGCCTAGCCGTCTCTGGAGCGTAGGCTTAGACATCTAGGCCCTCGTTTCCTGCGGGTTCTAGAGTCTGTCTTAGGGATGCCAGTGGCTATCCTGGCGGCTTTTGTGAGAAGTTCTGGGTGGTTCTCTGGAACCAGTGCTTCATTTGTCAGGATTGTGAGGGTGTAGTCTTTTGGGCATCACAATGGGCCTTTTATGGCCTCCGTGTGTTTTCTCGCTACCTTTAGGGATACCCCTTTTTTACCTAACCTACCCCAAACTATTTTAATACCTATCAGAAACCAAAATATTTAAAAAAAAATATTTCATTTTTCATTTTAACATTCCGAAAGTGGGAAAAAGTTTTAAAATATTTCACCAGTTTTCCATCTACAATAAAAAATTTTATCAAAATTTAAAAATTGTGTATAATTTTTTTTTTTTTTTTTTTTTGAAAATTTCGTTCTCTGCTGTTTATGTGATATGGCATATCACGTAATTTTCTTTGTCACTAGTGTAGATGCGATCACGTTTGTAACACTTCGATGCCAGTTTTATTATTGTTTTCAACTCTTTTTATGCATTCGAAAATTTTTGAGAGATAAAGTGTCATTCAATAAAATGAAACAAATGAAAATGCAATACGCATCTCAATGACTGTCATGTCCTTTAACAAACATTGCAAATTTTTATCGTGGCAACGCATATCCTTCAACTTTTTTCTTTGGCATCTTATGGTCGAAAGCTTTATTTTTTTATTTTTGTTGATGATGCAAAAACATACTTGAATCGAAATAATTTATTTTAAACTTTATTTTATATCTTTTTTATTCATTGCAGGCTGTGCAAGGAAAACTATTCGGTTCCAAGGAAATTGTGGCATTGTCATGTGCTTGGTGTCATGAGGTGTACCACAACAAGGAGTCGTGTTTTAATCAATCGAAAATTGGTGAAGAATGCAAATTGGGTAAGTGGTAGAAGAGGGAAATACATGTTTATATTTCGGCCTTATTTAATACAAAAAGTCAAATAATGTGATTTGCAGGTAGTGAAAATTGTGCTGCTTTCAAATGCAATTCTGTTTTTATAGCGATCTATTTGATCGCACAATATTCTTAAATACCTTAAAACTTTCACAAAAAAAGAAATTTTTAAAGTATAAAAATCAAAATTATAAAACTAAAATCCAAAAACTGAAGAACTTGATAAAATGGCAACACTGGGATTTAATTTGTATGAACAACAGTTTAGTGTAGGTGAAGTTCTCGTATACTATTTCCACATAAATAAATTCTAATACAAGACATAAAAAATTTTAATAAATTTTTTTTATTATAATCTGCATCCATATTCTGTAACTCGCTAAAACTAAAACTCTATCGCTGAAAATCTCAAAGCTATTTTTAGTCTATATAAAGGGTGTTTTTATAAGAGCTTGCTGATTTGAAATTTAAATAAAGCACATGCCAAATTATGAAATGACCAAAAAAAATTTTTTACTTGGTAGATAATTTCTTGTCATTTAACATTTAACGGCTGATTTCATAATGTACCATTAAAAAATTAACGTAGACTTTAACGTCAAGTTTGGCATACAAAAGTTGTCGTTAAAGTAAACGTTAAGTCTTAATCATACATTGTGAAAATGGCCGTAAATATAATTTCGGGCATATGGCCACCACGACTATTTTGCACAAAGGTCACTCTGGTGGTCCAATTTTCGACCACCTTTTCAAGCATTTGAGGGCGTATTTCAGCAATGACACGTTGAATACTGGTTTCCAAAGCGTCAGTCGTTGCTGGTTTATCCACGTAAACCAATGATTTCACGTAACCCCACAAAAAATAATCGAGTGGCGTCAAATCACACGAACGCGGAGGCCAATTCACCGGTCCATTTCTCGAAATAATGTTGTCGTTGAAATGTTCTTTCAATAAGTCCATTGTTTCGCCCGCCCCGTATGAAAAGTGGCACCATCCTGTTGAAACCACATTTCGTTTACATCCATATCTTGAACTTTTGGCACCAAAAATTCATTGATCATGATTCTGTATCGATTTCCATTCACGGTAACGCGTCGTCCTTCCTCATTTTTAAAGAAATTAGGACCGATGATTCCACCAGGCCATAGACCGCACCAAACAGTACATTTATCGGGATGCATTGGTAATTCTTGAACGGCGTGTGGATTATCTTTGCTCCAAATACGGCAATTTTGCTTGTTGCCGTATCCATCCATTCAACCAAAAATGCGCCTCATCACTGAAGAGAATTTTGCGGTAAAAAAGCGGATACACATTTTTAATTGAACACTGTTTTTGAAAATAAATTTCCACGATTTGGAAGCGTTGTTCTGGAGTTAACCTGTTCATGATGATTTGCCAAACAATACTAAGTAGAGACGCCACTTTAAACTGTCAAAACAGCTGTCAGACAACAGAGTGATTCGTATAAAAAAAAAAAAACTTAATAAAAAAAACCCTTTATTTTTAGTCTAAATAGTTGTAAGAAACTTCTGCATACTTTTGGGAGGTTATATTGTACGACGACTAGGAATGGAAATCTATCGATAGTGTTACTATCGAAATTTTTTCACAATTTTTTTTCGGTTCTATCGATATATCGACGATAATATCAACGGATTTTTTATTTTTCCTGGACTGCATTTATTTGCACTTGAATTGCCAAATAAAATATTTTTTAACAGAACAAAACAGAGGGCGGGCAAATCATGGCATTCGGTATCAATTGAAATTTTTATGTCAATCGTATTGGATCGATATCGAATGCCGCAATTATTTCTCCAGCCTGGCTGAAATTTTGTAAGTAAATATAATGATTTTGTAGGCCGATGTTGATGTTAGTGACATCGATAGTGCCATCGATAAATTTCCGCCTCTAATGAGAACCGATAATACCACCAGCGTGCAATTCAAATATGTTTTGCCTTGTTGATGATGGCAAAAAAAATTAAAATAATTTCAAGAATTACTTTATCACTACGCCGATTACTTTCACTGAAAAATGGATAAAGTGCTTGCTCTATGAACTTCGGGACCAGATTTAATAATATATATCTTGTTTTAAGTAAATTTCCACAATATTGAAGTGTTGTTATGGCGCTAAACGCGTCATAATAACTGGCGAAATCTTACTGAACAGAAATTTGAATACAGTTTGCCATTCTCAGCCGTCAAATCCAGAGTTATCGATATCGATAGTTCCCACGCAGCTAAAAGACACACCTGATACACAGAAAAAAAGCTCGATAAAACCTAGAGTAAATCTTTCGATGTGACAGTCAAAGAAAGCAAGGCAACGAGAGTACACTCGGTTCTAGGCCGTGTCTGCTTTCGTAATTTGTAATTCAATATAAAATTTTTCTTCGATAAAAAAAGGTACAACTTAGAATTTTGTCAATTCTAAAACTCGCGAAATTATTACTTTTTTTTTGCTGTCGGCATCCAAGCGGCTATAAAGAAACGATTTTAATCACTTTAAGCGTCAGTGTCTGTATGACTGATATTTGTAGTTTGTTGTATCCCGCACGCAGACATGAATATGTAATGGAATTTTAGTTGCCGCTTGTGATAATTGTTGAAGAAGGCAGTAGCACTGGGAGCTACTCCCTACGTACCAAAAAAAAGCAACATCCTTTGCCGGTTTTATAGGAAATTCGAAGCAAAATAATTATAAAAAAGCCTTTGTTCTCAATTTGCATCATCTGTCATAGCAATACTATACCCTACTATAATTCCGGAAAAATGAAAAATGCATTGCATTCATCAGTAGGCGCCCTCACCCATATAACGCTCCTACAAAAACATACACAATAAAAATTTAAGCCCGCAACACCCCTTCCCCATTTTTGGTTTGTGTTTAAAAATCCCAAAAAGTTATTAATAAACACACCGAATGAACATACACACGCACACACACACACACACACCCACGCACATGTACTAGTTATTCCCGTACAATGAAAATTGCAGTGATTGCATCCACTCCTGACGTATGAGTGTTACTTAAATATTCATACGCAGCGTGGGCTGTCATCATGACTTTTTTTTCTTCAATAATTAAATATTTTTCAATTGTGTTGACACTTGGATGAATGCAAACATGCATGCATAAAAGATTTTTATTGTGTGAACTAGAAAATCTTGGATAAAAACGAAACGACAAGAAACCGCAACAAAAAAAAAAAAAAAAAAAAAAAGAAACGCAGTCATTCGTTTTGAAATTATTTAAGTTGTGCTAACATGATGCGACACCAGCATGACACTCGTTAAAAAATTGTGATTTACAAAATCATTTGCTCAAATATTCAGCTTTTTTGTCTTCTTAAGGTACGTTCACACTTATCAAATATTTCCCCAAAAAAGCGTAACCATTAAACACTAATAAAAAACTTTTTAATTCAAAAATTTATTTACTAAGTGAAATAGTCTCGTATAATATGGGATTGATGACACTGTCTATTAGTTTTGTATAAAATTGTTTTACTAAATAAACACGTATCTGAAGAAAAATATTTTTCATTAGTATTTAGTGGTTACGCTTTTCAGGGCAAATATTTGATAAGTGTGAACGCACCTTTATTAATCCATTTTTGGTATTTTTGTAAAACGATCATATGATTCAAAGTGACGTATATGACAAGAACAAGTTAATTCAATAGGAAATAGTGTTGCTTTTAAGAATTTGAATTATTCTTTTTTTTTGCAATTTTAATGCAACTATAAGATTATATTTAAATAAAGGTAATTATTTTTATATTTTTTATTATGTTTTAACGACATATGACAATTATGTGTGGAACAAAATATCGGCTAAAATGTATTTTAGTTCTTCGAAAAAAAATATTTCTTTTTTTGGGAATCACATCATTTTAAATTTTATTAGATAATTCTTGATATTCAGAATGCTTTCATTACATGAATTTGTAAAGTGTTTCGTTAATCAAGCATGTCACACAGTACAATTCGGTTAGGAAATGGAATTGATTCCGTATGTATATGGGTCTTTAGAAAATGATAAACGAAAAACATTTTCCCAATTAAGTTATTTATAATCAGCCATCGTGAATAACAAGTAGAATTTTTGATCACTTGATATTTTTATTCCACTCGAAGGGAAAAATTGTATCGTGAATCTGCCGTGAGAAATAATTCGCGCTATCAGTTCTCAGTGAATGTAATAAAAAGAAGAAACTGAAAACAACATGAAAAATCAAAGAAATTTGGGTTGAAAAATTTACATTTATGTAATAATTAAAAAAAAAAAGAAATAACAAAATAATAAAATAATAAAATATTTCCTGAAGAAGTCACACAAAGGAGTGACAAAATATTGAAATTAAAAATTAAACTAAAATAAAGAGACCTTATGCTAGAGCTAATGTCGACGCCGTTGACGGCGTTTCAACGCCGAAAAAGTTGAAATAGATTGAACTTTTACGGCATTGCAACGCGTTGAGATTAACTGCTCTCATACAATTTCATACGATTCAACTTTTTTTTTGACATTTGACGCCGTCGACGACGTCGACATTAACTCTAGCATTAAGCTTAAAAATATCAGAATACAATAGAAATAAAAAAGTATAACTAAATATTTACCCCGGTATTCATAAAATTTAAAATGAGTTTGAAATGTATTTTAATAAAATTTTTTCATACAAAATTTTCTTAAAACAGATTTCAAATACGTTTTATGTTTGTATGAATATGGGGTTTAGTATTAAAATAATTTTCAAACATTTTGGAAAACGAACAAAACAAATTAAAAATATTCTTAATGTTTTGAAATGGAGCAACAAGTTTTTTATGAAAACGCAGACAATTGATTTGTTGCAAAAAATAGCAGTTTGTGTCTTATGAACGGATCTTGCCCCTAAAATAAAATTTTTAAAATCTAATATTCGAATTATAATAGAAAATACTTAAATTTTCTACTCTATTTCACAGCAAAAAAAAACTAAGTGAATAAATGAAAGGGCGGGCAAAAAATCATTCACAATAAGGGGAGTTTAATTTTAGTATGAAATCATTCACGGGGAATTTTATCATGGTTGCAATTTTAGGGAAAAATTATTCATGATAGGGGTGAATATAATGAACGGAATCAGATTTATGTTATAACTTAAAAAAAAAAAGAAATAAAAAAGTATCACTAAATATTTACTCTGGTATTCATAAAATTTAAAATGAGTGAAATGTATTTTAATAAAAAATTTTCATACAAATTTTTTTTTTAAAACAGATTTCAAATACGTTTTATTTTTGTATGAATATGGGTTTTAGTATTAAAATAATTTTGAAACATTTTGGAAACCGAACAAAACCAATTAAAAATATTCTTAATGTTTTGAAATGAAGCAACAACTTTTTTAGAAAAACGCAGACAATTGATTTGTTGCAAAAAATATCAGTTTGTGTCTTATTAACGCATCTTGCCCCTAAAATAAAATTTGTAAAATCTAATATTCGAATTATAATAGAAAATACTTACATTTTCTACTCTATTTCACACCAAAAAAAAAACTAAGTGAATAAATTAAAGGGCGTGCAAAAAATCATTCACAATAAGGGGAGTTTAATTTTAGTATGAAATCATTCACGGGAAATTTTATCATGGTTGCAATTTTAGGGAAAAATTATTCATGATAGGGGTGAATATAATGAACGGAATCAGATTTATGTAATACCTTTTAAAAACAGAAATAAAAAAGTATAACTAAATATTTAATAGCAAAATAATTTTGAAACATTTTGGAAACCGAAAAAACAAATTTAAAATATTCTTAATGTTTAGAAATTTAGCAACAAGTTTTTATAAAAAACGCAGGCAATTGATTTGTTGCAAAAAATAGCAGTTTGTGTCTTATTAACGGATCTTGCGCCTAAAATAAAATTTGTGAAATCTAATATTCGAATTATAATAGAAAATACTTAAATTTTCTACTCTATTTCATACCAAATAAAAACTAAGTGAATAAATTAAAGGGCGGGCAAAAAATCATTCTCAATAAGGGGATTTTAATTTTAGTAAGAAATCATTCACGGGGAATTTTATCATGGTTGCAATTTTAGGGAAAAATTATTCATGATAGGGGTGAATATAATGAACGGAATCAGATTTATGTAATTTAAAAAAATAAATAAAAACGTATAGCTAAATATTTAGTAGCAAAATAATTTTGAAACATTTTGGAAAACGAACAAAACAAATTAAAAATATTATTAATGTTTAGAAATGGAGCAACAAGTTTTTATAAAGACGCAGGCAATTTATTTGTTGCAAAAATATCAGTTTGTGTCTTATTAACGGATCTTGCGCCTAAAATAAAATTTGTAAAATCTAATATTCGAATTATAATAGAAAATACTAACATTTTCTACTCTATTTCACACCAAAAAAAAACTAAGTGAATAAATTGAAGGGCGGGAAAAAATCATTCACAATAAGGATAATTTAATTTTAGCATGAAATCATTCACGGGGAATTTTTTCATGATTGCAATTTTAGGGAAAAGGGAGAAATTTCGAGGGAAAAATTATTCATGATAGGGGTGAATATAATAAACGGAATCAGCTATTGAAATTAAAACCGATTTCATTCGCAAAAATTATTTCCTTCTTTGTTTTCTGAGAAATCAAAATACGCAATCAATTACATTTCTGAAAGAAATCGTAATCAATGACTTGCCGAATAGCAGAGCCAAAATACAAAATTAATTTGCGTTTCCTGAAGGAATTGGACTCATGACATGACTGATAATATATTTTTAGCATTTTTGGAAGGATTTTTTTTTTCAAAAGCTCACATTCATATCAAAAAAAGTCTAATAGGATAATATGGTGCTAAACAGTCAATGCACACACATACTCTCGTCTTTGCAACTATCAACATGATTTAGCGTGATGACGTGCGACAATAGAAACCACAATATTTTGCCAGCGATAAATTGTAATTTGAATTTCAAAATACAGACTTTGTATGTTGCTTAGATGCGTGTTTGCTGCTTGTGACGACGCAGATATTGCATTAATAAACTGCATAATAAAATCAAAATGGGGGGGAAAAAACTTGTATGCATGATGCGAGTGTTCGTATGATTTGTTTTATCTCTTTTATTATTATTATTTTTTTTTTAAACAAATTTTATGCAAAATTTATGGATGCATGCAGAAAACTTTTGATGCCATAAAAAAAGAAGAAACATCGCTAACATCAATAAACGAAGTTACCAAATTTATATGTTTTCTTATCTTTTATAATAAAGTGTGTGTTCTACAAATACAATAGAATATTGATTAGAATTTTTTTTGTGATTTATTTACAGTAGTAAGACGGAAGACTCTGTGACGACTTAAAGACTATGGCGTAAATGTAGACGCTTTTATTTGAATTAATTAATATCAATACAATTTTTTAACTGCTTTATTTTAATTTTGAAAATTATCATTTCCGCTTAAATTTAATTCTTGAATTTACAAATTATCACCACATATGTTCTAAGTATAAATTTTATGACATACAGTGTTGTCAACTCAGCGATTTTCGTGCGCCGTTTTTAGTACTTTTCTTATCCATCACCTCGAAAATTTATCAAGTTAGTGCTCAGTGCTTTTTAAACCCTCCAAAAAAGAATTTGGAGGGTATATTCACTTTGTCATTCCGTTTGTAACGCATCGAAATATCCATCTCAGACCCCATAAAGTATATATATTCTTGATCAGTGATGAAATCTAAGACGAACTGAGCATGTCCGTCCGTCCGTCCGTCTGTGGAAATGACGATTCAGTCCAAACGAAAAGAGCTAGACTCTTGAAATTTGGTATAAAGATATTTTAAAGCTTAGATCAGGTTAAGTTCGGAGATGGGCTAAATCGGGCAAGGGGGAAAAAAGTTCCCCTAAGAAGAACTAAACCAAGCCAGAAAAAACAACATCATTTTCAAAGTTTTTTGGTTTTTTAATTAAGCAAATGATATATTTTTATGTTAAATACGGTCCAACGCCTTAAACTTGGAGCCATAAAATAAAATAAAAATATTTTTGACCCCGCCCACTTTAGTGGGCGTTATTATAGGCAAAAATAGCAAATTGTTTTACTTAAGCCTACATTCCTTAAAAATAACATTTTTAAGCTTTAATGACGAAGCTGAGACGATATCTGGTACTACTCTGCCCTACCCCTCCTCCCCCTTCACCCTCTAAATGACCCTACCAAAAAAAAAAAAATGTTTTTTAAATTTTTTATATAATCATCCCAAGCATTTATTTTTAGAGTTTTATGACTGACGATTTCTGTCCTACCCCCTCCTACCCCTTTGCCCCTTAAATGACCCTACCAACAAAAAAAAATTAAATTTTGAATACAATTATCTCAAGCATTTATTTTTAGAGTTTTATGACAAAGGTGAAATGTTTCCCCCACAGCCCTTGCCAGAGCGACCCCTCCAAAATACAGTTTTTATACAGTCCAAAGAGAAGTAGACCCCATAAAGTAAATATATTCGTGATCAGTGATGAAGTCTAAGACGGTCAAGCAATGCCCATACTTTCGTCTGGGGAAATCATGATATCGTCTATTTTTGAACCCCGCCCCCTTTATTGGGCGTTGACGTACGATATTATATAAAGGAACTCTGCCCCACCAAATTATACATTTTAAATTCACTTACTAAATATTTGGAGGGTATTTAAGATTCGACCCGGTCGAATATAACGTTTTTACTTGTTTTAATTAATTTTCGTGCTTTTGTTTACATGAGAGTGGCACTGAAGCCAATATTCAAACGAAATTTTTATAAAAAGTAGGCAAAAAATTATCAATATTTAATATTGACGAGTACAATTTTCCCCCTGCCCTAATTTAGCATCAGACTCAATTGTTCTCTTCTTTATATCTCAATTTTTGTTTTTTCAGGAAATTATGCTCCCATTATTGTGCCGCCATCATGGATTGTAAAATTGCCCAGCAAGGGAAATTTCAAATCCTCCATACGCGTCAATAATAAGCAAGTGAACACTGGGAGTAAAAAAGCCAAAGTGGCCAGTAAAAAGGGTAAAAAGGAAGAGAAGAAAGAGCACAAAGCTTTTATAGTAAAGCCCATACCCTCGCCCGAAGTGATACCCGTCATTGTCTACATCAATCCGAAATCTGGTGGCAATCAAGGTGTCAAATTATTGGGAAAATTTCAACACATTTTGAATCCGCGACAAGTGTTTGATTTAACACAGGGTGGTCCAAAAATGGGGTAAGTAAAGGATTGAGGATTTGAATTTCTCACTTTTTTTCAAAATATTTTATGTTAAAATAATGATAAGAGAAAATTTTATTACTCACAACTGAAATATTTAGCAGAAAATGTGAAAGTTAACGTTTTCAAAGACCACAAACAAAATTACGTCAACTTAACAATATTTTGTAGTTAATTCAATTACAACAACAGCAAACGGCAAAAATAATTTTGAGATCTTTTATTGAAAATAAAAGGGAAATTTACATTTTTCTTTGTTGTTTTCAGTAGGAATTCTTGCACGATTTTTTTTTTTAAATTTAATTTCAATAAAAAAGCAGGCATTTATTTCAGTTTTAGTAGACCATAAATTTAAAAAAAAGAAATGATAAGCAATATTTTTCTGAGAAAGCTACTCAAATGAAATTCGAAAAATATAAAAAAAAAATTTTTTTAAATATTGTTATAATTTTTTTAGCCTTTAATTTTTTTTAATTTAAACTTTCAAAAACTATTAATTATTTATTTTTCAATATTTCGACATCCTCTGGATATCAAATAATAGTTTTTTAAAGTTATTACATATTTTATAAGAAAAAAAGCCTCATGGTAGGAACACAACTGGGACGAACGACTAATTTCATTTAGTACGACGAATTCGTTGGTAAAAATTCGCTCTATAAATTCGTCGTATGAAACACAGTAACGACGAATAAATGAAAATAATGAACAAAAAAATCTTTGTAATTTTCTGATGCCAGATTCTTTAGACATTCAATAATTACCCCGGTGGTGTCCATTTTTTTCCCAGAACAAATTACTTTTTGTATTTTCTGAACATTTTTTTTCTGTAAATAAATTATTCATTTCATTTAACAGCTGATGAGGTGACCATATGAAAAAGCAGGAAATAGGAGAAATACTATATTATGAAAAGTGTTCAAAATTAATAAAAAGTCGTCCGAATGATACATTTTTGTGAATTAGTGAATGCCTTTTTAGTATGCAACGAAAATTTTCGTGCCACATGCAACAATACAGTAGCAAAATATGTTTTTCACAAAAAACCAGTTTGAGTATATGAAACCTGGGCACCTGATACTGTTTTATTCGTCGTTCGCTGACGAAACAATTAGAAATAAATCTATTTCAACTTTCGCTGAGTATGACGAATTTCGACCAACACCACGATTGTGTGCATTTGCCTATACACCAATGTGTTTTAGTTTTGACGACGAATATTCGCGACTAAAAATTCGTCGTTCGTCGCAGTTGTGTTCCTAGCATCAAGCTGAATATTATTACTTAAATTAAAAAATATTTTG
Source organism: Linnaemya tessellans (assembly GCA_951800035.1). Taxonomy (NCBI): domain Eukaryota; kingdom Metazoa; phylum Arthropoda; class Insecta; order Diptera; family Tachinidae; genus Linnaemya; species Linnaemya tessellans. Next base: position 12,985,075 of record OX637536.1, read on the forward strand.
AATTTTGTATACAAAAATACCTCAAGATTAAAAAGATTATAACTAAAATAATTTTTCTTACAGTTTGGAACTATTTCGCAAGGCTCCCAATTTGAGAATATTGGCCTGTGGTGGTGATGGTACCGTTGGTTGGGTGTTGTCTGTGCTAGATCAATTAAATCCTCCCATACAACCACCGCCAGCTGTCGGTGTACTGCCTCTAGGTACCGGCAATGATTTAGCCAGAGCCTTAGGATGGGGCGGGGTAAGTGTTTTATTTTAATTAATTTATTTTTTATTTTTTCATTTAAAACCAAAAAAAAATTTAAAAATTTTAATTTTTCTCCTAGGGCTACACGGATGAGCCGATTGGTAAAATCCTGCGGGAAATTGGCATGTCTCAGTGTGTTCTTATGGACCGATTTCGTCTTAAAGTTAGACTGAACGAAGATGCTGCCGATGATCATGTCGAACGCAGCAAAGACAATGTCCCCTTAAATGTGATCAATAATTATTTCTCATTTGGTGTTGATGCCCATATCGCCCTAGAGTTTCATGAGGCCCGAGAAGCCCATCCGGAACGCTTTAATTCACGTTTGCGTAATAAAATGTATTACGGTCAAATGGGTGGCAAAGATTTGATACTACGACAATATCGCAATCTCTCACAATGGGTTACATTGGAATGTGATGGCACAGACTACACGCAAAAGCTAAAGGATGCCGGCTGTCATGCGGTATTATTTTTAAATATTCCCAGGTGAGTGTGCAACGTACAAGACAATTTTTTGCAGACAGAAAAAAAAACACAATTAATAATTGGATTTTTTTTTTTTTTTTGCTTTGCAGTTATGGCGGTGGTACTCATCCTTGGAACGATTCGTTTGGCCAATCCAAGCCCAGCATAGACGACGGTCTCATCGAGGTTGTTGGCCTCACCACCTATCAATTGCCCATGCTGCAGGCTGGCCTTCATGGCACTTGCATTTGCCAGTGTCGTACGGCACGTATCGTTACCACCAAAACAATACCCATGCAAGTGGATGGAGAGGCTTGTCGTGTCAAGCCATGCATCATAGAATTGGATTTATTAAATAAAGCTGTTATGCTGGCCAAACGCAAACAAGGCCGTGGAGATGTTCAGTGAGTATAAGTGCATCCCATTGGAATTTCTTTGCACGTCATGACGAATACTTTAGGTCATGCTCCACAGATAAAACGAGCTGTTGCCGAGATGTTGGGCAAGAAATAATTTATAAAAATTGTGCTTTAAATTCCACTTGAGATTTGCAAAAATGAATGGGACAAGTGGGCGAATGTTTATATTATTTTTTACGCATGAGAATTTCGTGCAGTCACTTGGAGTCTGTCTGTAAAATCATCATACTCTGTTGTACGAGTGGTTAGACTGAAGTGAATTAAAAGAGATTTTATTGAACTTGTGTGTGTGAGGGTGTGTGTGTGTGTGAGGGTGTGTGTGTGTGAGGGTGTGTGTGTGTGTGTGAGGGTGTGTGTCGTAGATAAATGAGTGCCTGAGCAGATTTTTCTTTTATCATTTTGAAAAACTCAATTAAAACGTGTTCAGGACTACACACATTCAGTAGCTATTTGCCAAAGTGTTTGTTGTTTGCAGGCGTGTGTTTGTCTGCCTACTACAAAACTCTTTTTTAAGTTAAATGAAAAATTATTTGGAATTTTGTAACAGCTTTGTTTTTATTCATTTTGCTATGGCGATAAGTCTGTTGTGTGGAAATCGTAATAAATTAAATGAGCACCGAACAAAAAGAGTATGAAAAAATTTCAACTACTCAAAAGGACGGTAGGGATTTCAAAGCGCCATTAAATAGATTTACTTTAAGACGAAAATCGGGAATTTAGAAGTAGTCGTGTTAATGTACCTTTAATTTTAGTTGCCCTTTTGCTAGAGAAAAAAAAATTATTTTTTTTTTTGATAGGGGCAAAGGGCAGAGGAAGTTCAAAGAACATCTCAGCTTCATCATGAAGGCTTTAAAATTAAATTTTTAAGGAATGTAGACTAAGGAATACAATTTGTTAAATATTTACTCTATTTTTGCGCATAATCACCACTATCGTGAATAACAAGTGGAATTTTTGTTCATGTGAAGGCAAAAATGCTATTGTGAATCTCTCGTGAGAAATTATTCCCGCTATCAGTTCTCAGTGAATGTAAAAAGAAAGAAACGATGAGAACAACATGAAAAACCAAAGAAATTTGTGTTGAAAAATATGCATTTATGTAATAACTTAAAAAACAAAATTTAAAAAGTATGGCTACATATTTACCCCCATATTCATAAAAAAATTAAATTTTTTTGAAAAAAATTTTTTTTCTTGATAAGGGCAAAGAGCAGAGGAAGTTCAAAGAACATCTCAGCTTCATCATGAAGGCTTTAAAATAAAATTTTTAAGAAATTTAGACTAAGGAATACAATTTGTGAAATATTTACACTATTTTTGCACCTATCGTGAATAACGAGTGGAATTTTTGTTCATGTGAAGGGAAAAATGCTATTGTGAATCTCCCGTGAGAAATTATTCCCGCTATCAGTTCTCAGTGAATGTAAAAAGAAAAAAGATGAGAACAACATGAAAAACGAAAGAAATTTGTGTTGAAAAATGTACATTTATGTAATAACTTAAAAAACAAAATTTAAAAAAGTATGGCTAACTATTTATCCCAGTATTCATAAAAAAATAAAATTTTTTTGAAAATCTATTTTAAGAAAACTTTGTACGAAAAATTTTTAATAAAATACATTTCAAACCCATTTTAAATTTTATGAATATGGGGGTTAGTGTATAAAATAATTTGAATACATTTTGGAAGCCGATTAAAACAAATTAAAAATATGCTTAGGTCAGGTTTTTGAGAGCTGGTTTAAGTTTAAACCTAGTTTAACGAAATCTGAAACTCTGATCTTTCCAGCAAACTGCGATTTTCTTTTTTATTATTTCATTAAGGAAACACATTTTAAGCGAAACGAAGCTGTTCCGTAAAAATTTTGTATAAAAACTTGATAATAGCGGCAAAAATCTGTTTTCAGATTAACTAAACCTAGTTTAACTGAGATCCCAAAAATCCGGCCTTAATCTTTAGAATTGGAGCAACAAGTTTTACAAAGACGCAGGCAATTGATTTGTTGCAAAAAATATCAGTTTGTGTCTTATTAACGGATATTGTCCCTACAATAAAATTTTTAAACTATTAATATTTGAATTATAATAGAAAATGCTTGCATTTGTTACTCTATTCCCCATCAAAAACTAAAAATAAAATCATTCACAATAAGGGGAATTAAATTTCAGCATGAAATCATTCACGGGGAATTTTCCCATGATTGCAAATTTAGGGAAAAGGGAAAAATTATTCATGATAGAGGTGATTATCACTAGAGGGGGCAGGGGTCCCAAAATGGATTTTTCTGATTTTCTTGGTCCAAGTTCTTTGACATAAAATTATATAATTTGCTTAACAAAATTACAAAAAAAAAATTTAAAAATTATGTTGTTTTTTAGAGGTTGTTTTAGTTCTTCTTAGGGAAACTTTTTTTCCTTCTGATCCGCTTCAAACCATTTACGAACTTGACCTGTGCTACCCATCAAAATTTATCTATACCAAATTTCAAGGGTCTGGCTGTTTTCTTTTGCACTGTGTCGTTATTTCCACAGATGGACGGACGGACATGGCTACATCGTCTCAGATTTCATTACTGCTCAAGAATATATATATACTTTATGAGGTCTTAGAGGAGTCTTCCGCTGGGTTACACACGGAATGACAAAGTGAATATACCAATTCTTTTTTTGTAGAGTATAAAAAGTAAATTTTCCTTACATTATGTTTAAATTGTAAAAAATATTAATAGAATTTTTAGTTAAACTTTTAACACACGGGAACACCATGCTTGCAGATATATTTACCAGAAAATTTTCCGCATTTTGTACCCTACATTTGGCAGTGGTGGAAAATTATAAACTTTGAAAATAATTTTTGAGTTTAGGTGCTTGTGCAAAACTTGGGCCGGTGTGTCTTAAAAATACACGGGGTTGCATTAGGTGCGTAGTTAGCATTATCCCTGCCTGAAATGAAGGCATCCTGGATGTAAATGTAACTGCCTGGGGAAAAACTTTTCAAAAATCTATTAACTTCAAATTTTACAAAACGGTCAGTATTTAAAAGAACTTACGAACCATACAATATTTTTCATACCCGATATAGCCAACTTTTACCTCGCTTCCGGTGTAAAAAATTCATCGGCCCCATAACAAAAAATTTGACGGCGAAGTTCAAGATTAAAAAAATTCTCCATCTTCATCTGTCCTCTCCATACCATCTTCCCCTCCCTTTCAGCACTGTAGGGGTCAACAGACAAACTTCTAAAAGCCTGACTCCTCTTTAACAACAATTTTTATAAAAAAAACAATTTAGTAATTTACAAAATTCCTTATTTATTACCGCTTTTGCAATATAAACCACTGTGCCATGTCATTGACAGGTCCAAATCACCACTAAAGACTTCAATTGCTTCGTCTAATACAAAACAAAAAACAATAAAAAATAATAATTCAATAGGCTGTGCACAATTTGACCCCCCAAAAAGTTAATCAAAACAAAATAATAATATTGAGCTCAATTATATGATCTTTGGGCATAGTTTTTGTTGCCCTCATGCTCGTATAATACGGGCCAACAACATATCAAGGCTATTTGTTTTACTGCCATTTCATGTACGAGTATTTTCCTTTTCCTTATAAAAATTCATAATATACTCATAAATATATCAATAACATAGTCGGTCGACACAGCTCATGTCATTAAATGTCCTTTCTACCTTTTCAACAAACTATTCGTAGAAGACAGAAGGAGCAAAATGTGCGTCACAGGAATTTGTGGTATTCATAAGCCACAATCAATATAAAATTCCATTTTTTTTTCTTCTTCGCATCTGTCCCAACTATTCATACAATCGTCATTAAGAATGGCAATAAATTGAATATTTGCTGGACATTTTTTTATTTTTATTATTTCTACATATAAAAATTTCTTTCTCACATCCGCAGTAATTGATGTGCAATTGTTAGAGAAAAGTTGATTCGCATTTCATCCTTCAGCAGTTCAACTCATGTTGTAAGTGGTGTTTGTGTGCTTGTGTGTGTGTGTGTGACAGGACAAGTGTGAGAAACTAAACCAGAATAATAATGCGAATGTTAGCAATTATGATGTCGACCATCTCACTTTACAATTTTGAGGTTTTCTATTTGTTTGTTTGTATACAGCAATTCGAAACACTTTAGATCTAATATGAAATCCTTCTGAAAAGTAAAGATGCCTTTCAAATTTGATAGCCTTAAAGCTTTTTTATTTTCTTGGAAAATCTATTTGTATAGGCTGTGCATTGCTTTGAACAAATTGATTTTTGTGGTACGAGTATGTGAAAGAAATAGTACTGAAGACATCTTTTTGTGAGATGATACAAAAAAAAAATTTTTTGACGCACACAATTTGAGGAAAATAATAAGAAATCCGAGCAAAAATAAAACTTAATCGGTATAACATTTTTTTTGGACAGATTTCGTTCTGCATTATACGTAACGAGAAGGAAATAAAATTTAGAAATGGAAAATTATCGATAGTGTTACTATCGAATTTTCGATAGTTTGAAAAAATTTATCGATTTCAAAACTTGAAAAGTTATCGATATATCGACGATAGTATTAAAGTTGTTTTGCTTCTCATGGACTTCATTTATTTGCACTTGAATTGCAAAATAACATATTTTTTAACAGAACAAAACAGAGGGCGGGCAAATCCACGCTATTCGCTATCGATTGGAATTTCTATGTCAATCGTGTTGAAACTTCGATCGATATCGAATGCTGCAGTTATTTCGGCAACCTGGCTGAATATCTTTAAGTAAATTTAACGATCTTTTAGGCCGATGTAGATGTTGAAAACATGTTTTGCAGCACTGTTTACCCTCTTACTATCGATAGTGTTACTATCGAAATTTCGATAGTTTTATAAAATATATCGATTGTTGACTATCAGAATTTAGAAAAATTATCGATATATCGACTATAGTATTTTTTTTGTGTTTCTCATGTTTGCACTTAAATTGGAAAATAAAATATTTTTTAACAAAACAAACAGGGCATTCGCTATCGATTGAAATTTCTATGTCAATCGTGTTGATCGACATCGAATGCCGCAATTATTTCTCCAGCCTGGCTGAATATTTTTAAGTAAATTTAACGATTTTGTAGGCCGCTTTTGGTGTTAGAAAAATGTTTTGCAGCACTTTTTATCTCTTACTATCGATAATTATTGAAAAATATCGATAGCTTTTAAATCTTAATCGATTGTAAAATATTTAGCAAAAAAATAACTATCGATAGTGCCATCGATAGTTTTCCTCCTCAACAACGGATGGTTATCGAAGAGGTCTCTATCAGATATCTGGCATGATATCGCGTTTTCATTTTTTTAATTCGGACCAACACTCAGGGAATGACCCCTACACATGTAGTGCATTGGTGAGGATGGTATTGAGGGAAGAGATGAATAAAGATGAGAAGATAAAGAATTTTTTTTAGCTATTTTACTGAAATTCCCTGGGTAGTGCTACACGAATATCATATATGGCTAAATATTTAGTAATAAAATAATTCTGGGGCCAAATTACCGCATTCGATATCGAGCGAAATTTCTATACAATTTAAATACAAATTTCGTACGATATCGAGTGCCGTAATTTGCCCCCTGATACATTTTGGAAACCGAACAAAACAAATTAATAATATTCTTATTGTTTAGAATAGGAGCAAGAAGTTTTACAAAGACGCAGGCAATTGATTTGTTGCAAAGAATATCAGTTTGTGTCTTATTCACGGATATTTCCCCTAAAATAAAATTTGTAAACTCTAATATTCGAATTATAATAGAAAATACTTACATTTCCTACTCTATTTCACACCAAAAACAAACTAAGTGAATAAATTTAAAGGGCGGGCAAAAATTCATTCACAATAAGGGGAATTTAATTTTAGTATGAAATCATTCACGGGGAATTTTTTTCATGGTTGCAATTTTAGGGAAAAGGGAGAAATTTCGAGGGAAAAATTATTCATGATAGGGGTGAATATAATGAACGGAATCAGCATTTTGAAATTAAAACAGATTTCATTCGCAAAAATGATTTCCTTTTTTGTTTTCAGAGAAATCAAAATACGCAATCAATTCCATTTCTGAAAGAAATCGTAATCGAATTTGTAAAATCTAATATTCGAATTATAATAGAAAATACTTACATTTTCCACTGTATTCCCCTACCAAAATCTAGGTGAATAAATTAAAGGCAAAAGTGAAAAAGCTCGCGGGGAAAAAATCATTCACAATAAGGGGAATTTAATTTTAGCATGAAATCATTCACAGGGAAATTTTTTCATGATTGCAAGTTTAGGGAAAAGGGAAAACTTTCGAATGAAAAATTAGCCATGAGATGAGGGAATAAATAAACAATTTAATAATTTTATACAAAAGAGCTTAAACTTAATAAATGTAATAAAATAAAGATCCATAAGAGTTAACAGATAAAATAAAAATATTTCAAAATAAACAAATGAAAAATGTCTAACAAATATTATCTTTTCTCTTCCCTACAGAGTGAATCCCCTGGAACGACTGCAATTGGTAATATTGCGAGTAACAATGGATCAATATGAGCGCCATCACTATGACAAGCCAATGCTGCGCAAATTGGCCAACAAATTGGGCATCGTGGAAATTGAATCTCAATGTGATCTCGAACAAGTGCGCAATATGCTCAATGAAAAATTCGAACAGTCAATATCGTATCCAAAAGTATCACAAGATTGGTGTTTCATAGATTGTGAGTACCACAAAATATTTTACTTTCAAGAACAAAATAACAAAGGGAATATATGTTTTTTTTATTTCTATGCTGTAGCTTGTACTGCTGAGCATTTCTTCCGCATTGATCGGGCCCAAGAGCATCTGCACTATATCTGCGACATAGCAGTCGACGAACTGTTCATATTAGATCATGAAGCGGCCACTATGCCACAAACGCCCGATCAAGGGCGCTCCTTTTCGGCGTACTCACAACGACAGGCCCAAAATGAACGACGCAATATGGAGCAGGGACGTTCGGGCAGTACCGGTATGACTTTACCTTATGCTTATAAACGAATGTTTTGCCACTATTATTATCGCAAAAAGGCAGTACAAGTTTAAAATTGTATTTGAAACACATACATTTTGCTATTGTTGTTGTTGTATTCTCAATAATCAAAAATTCGTAAGCAGGAAGAATCAACAAACAAACTATTTTATAAAAAAAAAAACAATTAGGCGACTTTTCCCCTACCCTACCCAAACAAAAACAACAAAGAGAAACACAATAAACATAAAACACTTGTTTGTGACAGTCAGTCACATAATTTTTCAAAAGTTTAGTACGATTTGCTCCATCTCTCTATTTCTCTCCATCATTGAATTTCCTTTTAACATGTTGACTTTAAAAGAAAAAGATTTCAGCATACCGCTTAGTCCTTGCTGGCTGCAAACTCAAATACAGCAGCGTACGAGTATGTAAGTATTTGGAATTTTTGGTGTTGATGGTGTCTGCAAATGTATTGAATTCCGGTGTATTGACAGCAAAGGCTAAACCGTATACCGATATCTTCATATGAAAAATAATGACAAAAATTCTGTCAAAATAAAGAAATATATCAAATGAATGTCAATAAGAAAAAAAAATTTTTTGAAATAAATGATCTCCCCACCTTCTCCTCTAACATCACCTAAACACACAATGTTTTTCTAGGTACGTTTAAGCATGTTACTTTAACTGATCTACACTGTATTAGGGGTATTCACCATCAAAGCGAATGTTACCACTAAAAGAAACAGATGATGTGAGAAAAAAGTTTGACTTAGGTATGATGGAACAAAAAATTCAGAAAAATGGGACATGAAGAAAAATAATCAAACGGTAACACGGGTATTATGACAATAACATGTTAACATCAGGTTGATACAGTTCTCGTATCCTTTTTCACAATAAAATTTGTGTAAATAGGAACTGTTATCACATTCAACTAAGCCACCTAATAAGTGGTGATAAACACAATACACATGAGTACTGATGATGAAAGGGTTGCGTCTTTCGAAAACAGCTGTTCTGCTCTGCTGTGTAAGTTGAATAATAAAAACTGATGTTGACTTGCCTTTGTGCCTTGGAATATTTATCATGTCTTTCTGAGATTTAAATTAAAATTTCGAACAATTAGCCTATAAAATCTTAATTCAATTTGATAGAGATATTTACATACAGTAAACAAATCACCCCTATCGTAAATAACAAGTGGAAATTTTGTTAAATTTAATTTTAAATTAAATTTTTATTCCACTCGAAGGGAAAAATGGTATCGTGAATCTCCCGTGAGAAATTGTTCCCGCTATCAGTTCTCAGTGAATGTAAAATAAGTTTTAGAATGGGAGGATTTTTTTTTCGCTGGAAAGTAAAATGGGGAAGAGAGAAAAATTCCTTGCGGTTATTCATAATTGGGCTTTTTATATCTTATTGTTTATAAAATGCAACACTGCAAAAACAAAAAAAGAACTACACAAACTGTTCGACAAACACTCACTTTCCATTTTGCGCATAAACGATACAAATACAAAATTTTTTTTCATTTTTGTTGTGGTTTTCAAAAATGAAAAAATGCCTTTTTCCTTGTCAATTTTTAATTTTTTGTTCGACACAGGAAAATTGTCAGTAAAATTGTAAATTTTCACTCTAGAAAGCACAAACAGTTTGCCAATTATTCTGCATTCAAACATTTTGGATTTTCGCAGAAACATGAAAAATGAAAAAAATTCCTTTTCCGTGCCCATTTTTAATTTTTTGTTTTTCTTCTATATCTGGACACAGGAAAATTGTCAGTAAAATTGTAAATTTTCACTCTAGAAAGCACAAACAGTTTGCCAATTATTCTGCATTCAAACATTTTGGATTTTCGCAGAAACATGAAAAATGAAAAAAAAAATCCTTTTCCGTACCCATTTTTAATTTTTTGTTCTTCTTCTATATCTGGACACAGGAAAATTGTCAGTAAAATTGTAAATTTCCACTCTAGAAAGCACAAACAGTTTGCCAATTATTCTGCATTCAAACATTTTGGATTTTCGCACAAACATACTTCAAACATTTGTACAAACAAGCAAACACCTCCATAAACATTGCAAAAGGTTTTTACAAATTTAAAAATTCCGCTTTGTTTGTCAAACGGTTTGTGTAGTTTATTTGACCCTTTATGCAGCGTATTTCTTAAAGTCTGCATTAAAACGTTGCCTCATTTCTTGGCACTATTCTGTAGTCTTAATTTCATTAGCAGATATTAAAGTTCCCCGAAATTAACTATATTTGATTGTTTGACTATTTTCTTGTGTCATGTTATTTAAAAAATGTCTTTCAAAATTAAAGCGTAACATTCAGCTATTTTACATCGTGAATACCCCTATTAATTATTTATTTTTCTTTCTACTTACTATTTACTTGCATGATAAAAGTTTATCTTTTAATTTCATTTATTAGAGGATTTACGTATTGGATCAAAACCAATTAAAGTTATTAAGTTCAAAAGGTAAAATGTTAAAATTCTCGTATTATTAAGTAGATTTTTATTATTTGTCTAAAAAAAATGATGATTTCTTTTTTTAATGAAAACCACAAAAACAAAAAAACAAAACAAACATTTTCAATTTCAAAACATGCAGCGTCAAAGATCGTTTATTTAGTTTCAATGAAGATGTTTTTGGTTATGGATTCAGGTATTTTAATTTCAGTTTTTTTATTATATTTTTATCTTAATTTTAAAATTTGTTAAATGAGGGCAGAGAGGGTTTCTTTTGATTGTAAGAAATTGATAATAAGTAAACAGAAAGAAATGAATTTGGACTTGGCGTGTTTAAAAATTTAGTCCGATAAAACTTTTCTTTTACTTGCGATCACTACTGCCTTTACACGATCTGTATTTTATATATGTGAATTTTCATTTGGGCAGCTCATATGAGAGGCTTTGAGAGCACAAGATATTCAAGTGACTAATAAATAATATTGAGAATAAGTAGCAATTCAAAATGTTAAGAGATTTTTAGTGCGAACTGCTTGAATGCCTCGCCTTGTCTCTCTACCGAATGAAAATTACTCTTTGATCGTTTATGCTCTGAATTTCTTCGATCTTTGATCCATGTGTATATTCAATTTTGAAAAAAAGCATTTAGACCCCTTGTGCTTTAGACCCCTCATACATAGTCTTTGCTTTCAAACGTATGTACATACATGTTTATTTACGAGGTCAGTCTAAAAATTAATTTTTTTTGTCAACTTTCTTTACTAAATAAATTCAATTATTATTGATTGGCTAGTGTTCGTAAGACATGATTAATAATGCAAAAATCAATAGAGACATCCAAATTTACAAATTTAATTTTCAACCCAAAAATTTCGAAGCGAGATGGGTGCGAGTACACACGCGTTTACGACCTGCTGTCTCATCCAGCATTTTCTCCAGATTTGGACTGTTGCCTTTACTTTCTCTTACCAAACCAGATAAAATGCCTAAGTAGCAGAAGATTTTGTGTTGAATGAAGAGTTTATAACTAGAGATATGCGCGTGAGTAAAATTAAACTCTCGATCACGCACGCTCACGAGTGCACTATTTTTAGATACGTATGTTTCTATGTATACACACATATTTTCCTTAGCATTAAAAATTCAAAAGAAGAAAAAATTGTATCGTTTTAAGTACGTGAATATTATTCGTATTAAAAATCACTCACAGCACTAAATTTTTGAATCACGCGTGCATGTAATCACCCCTATCGTGAATAACAAGGAGAATTTTTGTTCACTTGAAATTTTTATTCCACTCGAAGGGAAAAATGGTATCGTGAATCTCCCGTAAGAAATTGTTCCCGCTATCAGTTCTCAGTGAATGTAAAAAAGAGAAGAATCTGAAAACAAACATGAAAAATCAACGAAATTTGTGTTGAAAAATTTACATTTATGTAATAATTTAAAAAAAATTTAAAAAAAAGTATGGCTAAATATTTACCCCCATATTCATTACAAAATAAAACGTATTTGAAAACTGTTTTAAGAAAATTTTGTATGAAAAAATTTTATTAAAATACATGAGTTTGCATCATTTTAAATTTTATGAATATCGGGGTTAGTATTAAAATAATTTGAAAATATTTTAGAAACCGAATAAAACTAATTAAAAAAATGCTTAATGTTTAGAATTGGAGCAACAAGTTTTACAAAGACGCAAAAAATATCAGTTTGTGTCTTGTTAACGGATCTTGCCCGTAAAATGAAATTTGAAAACTCTAATATTCGAATTATAATAGAAAATACTTACATTTTCTACTCTATTTCACACCAAAAAAAAACTAAGTAAATAAATTTAAAGGGCGGGCAAAAAATCATTCACAATAAGGGGAATTTAATTTTAGTATGAAATCATTCACGGGGAATTTTATCATGGTTGCAATTTTAGGGAAAAGGGAGAAATTTCGTGGGAAAAATTATTCATGATAGGGGTGAATATAATGAACGGAATCAGCATTTTGAAATTAAAACAGATTTCGTTCGCAAAAATGATTTCCTTTTTTGTTTTCAGAGAAATCAAAATACGCAATCAATTCCATTTCTGAAAGAAATCGAAGTCGAATTTGTAAAATCTAATATTCGAATTATAATAGAAAATACTTACATTTTCCACTCTATTCCCCCACCAAAATCTAAGTGAATAAATTAAAGGCAAAAGTGAAAAAGCTCGCGGGATAAAAATCATTCACAATAAGGGGAATTTAATTTTAGTATGAAATCATTTATTGGGAATTTTTCTATGATTGCAATTTTAGGAAGAAGGAAAAATTTCGAGGGAAAAATTGTTCATGATAGGAGTGAATGATTTATATGCAAGTGATTCACGAGCCACGAAAAAATCACGGCATTTGCACATTTCTAGTTATAAGCAAAACAAATGCCTATTTGGAGGACCTTGGAAGAACCTATTATTTGAAAGGAATAAACAAATTGGAAAAACACTGGACTAAATATATTGATTTCGGAGGAGATCATGTTGGAAAATAAAATACTTAATAGGCAGACAAAAAAAAAATAATAAATGTTCGTTAAAATTCTTACTACATACAAATTTAACCTATGGCTTGAGCTACCAATAAAAAAATTGGAAAAACATGTACTTAAGTATAAAATTCAAACCAAAAAAGTTTGACTTAGGTATGATGGAACAAAAAAATTCAGAAAAATGGGACATGAAGAAAAATAATCGAACGGTAACACGGGTATTATAACAATAACATGTTAACATCAGGCTGATACAGTTCTCGTATCCTTTTTCACAATAAAATTTCTGTAAATAGGAACTGTTATCACATTCAACTAAGCCACCTAATAAGTGGTGACAAACACAATACACATGAGCACTGATGATGAAAGGGTTGCGTCTTTCGAAAACAGCTGTTCTGCTCTGCTGTGTAAGTTGAATTACAAAAACTGATGTTGACTTGCCTTTGTGCCTTGGAATATTTATCATGTCTTTCTGAGATTTAAATTAAAATTTCGAACAATTAGCCTATAGAATCTTAATTCAATTTAATATACCAATATAAAATGTTCGTTAAAATTCTTACTACAATAAATTCTTTATTCTAATATTGACGAAATTATCAACCAGCCCTCGTTTTTTTTTATAAGAAAACTTCTCGCAAGTTTTTTTTTAACGTTAATGCAGATAAATATTGAAAATAATAATAGTTTTCCCCCATAAATTAATTTATTGATCCTTTTGCACTTTTTTGCAATATAATTCATTTAGGCAGGTTTTTTGTTTAAAATGTTAGATGGCCCCCATGTTAAGCGGGTTAGTGTATGTGACAATTTTTTTTTTTATTTGTATAGTTTTAAAACTTAAGAACTTAATTTCTTTATAATTTACAATTTAATTTATTTAAATATTTTCAAGTATAATAATTTCTTACTTTCCCCCTTCTTTTTCTTTTCTATTCTTTATACGAAAATATCAACCACAAATCAGTCCTATATTGGAGCAAACTTCCGATGCCGTATTATTAGCGGCTCAAAGTGGCGATTTGAATTTGGTAGATTATTTCAATTTGTGTTTTATTTTAGACTTAATTTAATTTATAATAGAAACTTTATAAAATCTCGTTTTTTTTTTATTTAATTTTATGTAACTTAATCCTGTCCTGTACTGTCTTAAAGCTAAAAAAATACTGTTGTTGTTGCTGTCCTTCTAAATCATATACGAAATATGTTTAAAGTAATTTTGTCTTTTAACTAAATCGTTCTAATGGTTGAGGGGCTTTTTCGAATGCTTAAAAAAAAGTACAAATGATTTCCCAGCAAGAAAAAGCCTTGAAACAATTAGACTGAAACTGTTACCTATTTTATGCACTTTGTTGATAATTTATATTGAATAATTTTTGAAATATATTTATGTTTTCTGTTATGATTCTTTTATTTTTATAGTTACGTGCACTACATGAACTAGGATACTCTTTACAATCAGCCAATACAAAAGGACATACTGCTTTACATTTTGCTTGCAAATATAATCATAAGGATATTGTTAAATATATACTATCATGTGCCTCACGCCGTTTAATTAATATGGCCGAAAAGGAGAAGTGAGTTGAAAAAGACACCCATCCAATTTGCCAGTAGGTCAGTCAGTTAGGGCCCCTCCTTTATCATTCACAATAACGTGTTTAAACATGTTGCAAATCATGAATTTCGTTGTGTGTTCGTTATGTTCGGCGTAAAAAATTGTGTGCAAAATATAAATAAATTTTTACATATTTTACAAGTTAGTTTTTGCTTTCCATATAAAATTCACTAACGACGTCATCTATTGACTTACAGAATTAGGGTCTTAAAACCGACCAAAAAAAAATTTTTATTTTTTTTTACAAAAAAAGGCAAATAATTTTACTAATGGCAATTTCTTTATATAAAAGAGGTAACATTTTTCCACTTTTTTTTAATAAAACGCAACTTGAAGCAGCTTTAAGACCGAAATAAATTTTCGTTAAGGATATTAGATTTTTGTTATTTCCACATTCCAAAATGTTGCCATTTTTCAATTGCAAAGTGCAAAAAAAATGCAGCATTATTTTCTAGAAAAGAAAACAACACTAAATTCTTAAATCCCTCCCACATTTTACTCAATATTTAAATTTATGTTTATTTTTTATTTACTTCAGGGGAGCTACAGCACTACATGTGGCAGCTGAAATGAATAGACGCGATATTTGTGTGTTGCTTGTGGCAGCAGGGGCCAATATTGAGGCACGCGACTTGTGTGGCAATACACCCATGATGGTGGCATTCAATAAAAATGCCAATGAAATTGCCACTTATTTGGAAAGTAAGCAACAGCACATTTAAAACTACTAAAACTCTCAAACGTAAATTAAAAACTACTTTAGCTACAAAAATATATATACTCATAGTAATAAAAGGCTACAACAACAAAAAAACATAAACACACACACACACATACTGAGTAAACAATCATTAGTTTAATATACGTAAAATTGAAAAAGCTTGTTGAAATATAAAAGTAAATTAAATAAAATATTTATTAGTTTAAAGCAGTAAAAAAATTTGTAAAAAATTAATTAATACTAAATTTGAATTTAAAACTTTAATTAAAAATCATTAGAAAAATGTATTGTTAATATAAGAAGTAATTTTGCTAGATTTTTTTTTTTTAATTTCATTATAATTCATATAAAAATATTTATCGAATATATTTAATAAATCAAGTAATTAATTAAATTTTTGGAAATATTTTTTTTTCTCTTTTTTATATACTTTTTTTAAACGCACTACTTACAAAAAAATTAATTATTTATAAAAAAAACACAACTAATATTAATGAAACTTTATAACACCATTTAAACTTTAAACAAATAAATCCTCTCGAAAAACAACTAATTATATTTAATTATAACTAATTTTTAATAAAAATTCAAAACAAAAAAATTTAATAAAAATTTTATATATAATTTATTGTAAGTAAAATTAATAAAATATATTTTAAACATTCCATTAATTTGTTAAAAAAAAAATAATAAAATGTATATTAAATAAATTTAAAAAAAATTAAATTAAATAAAATGTTAATTAAGGCCAAGAAAGATTTCTGCACATGAGTGTGCAAAATAAATAAATTCTTTAGCAATAAGGGGCACAATAATGGGATCAGGTCCACTACCCTAGCACTCACTTGCTTTTTGCTCTGTTTAAACGAAAAGGTTATGCCGGGGATTCCCCCTAATCTAAAAAAAAGCGACAGAGATGCCACACTTAAAACAATTCTTTTCATAAACAAAGCAAAAACCAAATTTTATATTCAGGCGACACTCGCTCCTTATTATAATGAAATTTATTATATTCTTTTTAATTACAAAATAAAATTTTGATTTAAGCATCACAAGAACAAAAAAAAAGCAAATTGTTTCACTCATATTTAAGCTTGAATTACAAATTAATTACACCACAAATATTTTAATTAATTATAGTTTTAAATTATATATGTACGAGTATATTTAAGCATGAATTAGTATTTAAAGAAAACGCAAGCTAATAATGGCGATAAAAAATATTTTGTTTATTAAACATTTCAACTTATTTTTCTTTAATTAATTAACATTTTAAATTAAAAGCAAAAAGAACAAAACACACTTAATTTGTGAGAAAACAGAATCAAATGAAAACATTTAAGTAACGATTATTGTGATATAAAGTTAAAATTGGAATTCTAAAGGAATGTACATTATTAAACAGCAAAAGTAAATAAATAAAGAAATAAATTAGATTATAACCACTTACTTAACTTAAGTGTAAAATATTTAAAAATTATTACTAATTATAAATAAAACTTACATACGGGTAGTATGATTAATATTGGAAATTTCAACTAAACTCATATGCAACACAATTAAAAATCTATTAAAAGATATTTAAATGTAAATACTTGAACATTTCCTTTCGTTCAGAAAAGAAAATTCAAGAAATATTTATTTATGAACAAAAGTTTTAAGTAAAAAATCTCAAAAAAATAATGAAAAAACGAACAAAGTCAAATCTAGTTTCCTAAATCATAAATGCCAGGATCTCTGCAAAACTATTTTTGTAAAATATTTCTTGAGGCGTGGCGTATGAAAAATTTTTATTTACAATTTTGTTGCTGCTAAGACAGAAATTATTGCTATGATTTTAAATATGTTTACTTCATTGGTTTAATTCACTATTTAAAAACAAACAAAAAACTACTAGCAAAGACAACAACCCTATAACGTTTAATTTCTACGTACCGAACTCACAGCTGGGCAATTGAAATTAATGAATAAACGAGCTGTTTAGGGAGATATTTTAACCTAAAAGAAATCAATGCTATGCATTAAGCACATACACAGCAGCAGGCTACCGACTACACTATTACAGAAATAGAATCTATGTGTTTATATGAGAAAGACTATTTTACGCAGCAGGTTGTTGTTCGTGCTACTTTTCTCATATAAACACATACATTCTAGCGTAGTCCTTAGGCTGCAGTCGTGAAATTGTTTAAGGCATTAGACTTTATAACAACGAATGTCAATAATAATCAGCTTTATGCTAGGAACACAAGTGCGACGAACGACGAATTTTTGGTCGCGAATATTCGTCGCCGAAAATAAAACACATTGGTGTATAGGCAAATGCACACAATCGTGGTGTTGGTCGAAATTCGTCATACTCAGCGAAAGTTGAAATAGACTTATTTCTAATTGCTTCGTCAGCGAGAGACGAACACATCAATATGAGGTGGCCAGGTTTCATATACTCAAACTGGTTTTTTGTGGAAAAACATAATTCACTACTGTATTGTTGCATCTTGAAAGAACATTTTCAGTATATACTAAAAATGCATTCACCAATTCACAAAAATTTATCATTCGGACGACTTTTTATTAATTTTGAACATTTTTTATAATATATTCTTTCTTCCTATTTCCTACTTTTTCATATGGTCCCCCCCATCAGCTGTTAAATGAAAAGAATAATTTATTTACAGAAATAATTTTCAGAAAATAATTACAAAAGGGAATTTGTTCTGGAAAAAAATGGCCACCACCGGGGTTATTATTGAATGTCTAAAGAATGTGGAATGTGAATTTACATTTCTTTTGTTCATTATTTCAATTTATTCGTCGTTATTGTGTTTCATACGACGAATTTATAGAGCGAATTTTTATCAACGAATTCATCGTACTGAACGAAATTCGTCGTTCGTCCCAGTTGTGTTCCTACCATTATTGTGTTTGGCGTTTTACGTCTTCAAATTCAACAAATTGTAATAGCTTAAAGATAAAAAACTTAAATTTTCTTTAATCTAGCACACAATGTCGAATCTAAAAGCAAAAAACGCCAAACACAATAAGGGTGAATATTTACTGCTCCAGATTTAAGTTGTGGTAGCTCTTGTCATTATGAGTTACACACATGCTTTCTTCCTGCACCTTCAGAAACAATGGAATATTTGAATCAACAAATTGCCGATAAACGAAGTTGTCACTAAAGTCACAGGACTTACAGCACATGTCCCATAGACAATATGTCTAGGCATACACACCAATACCTCACCTTGCACCGCGGTAACGTTCCAAAAAAAACCCCCCGACGCAAATTGAATCTACGCAAAATTATGATTTTCTATAGCAAACCATGTGAAGATCGAAGATATAAAATTAAAGATAAATAAATAACATATAAAGAAAGTGAAAATAAAAGTGTATTAAAATTGCGTTGATTTTCAGTTAGAAAGGGAATTCCCGAGTTTTGATGGCATGGCGAAATTATGTAGATACAAAAGTCATTGCCATCTTTTGGGGAAATAATATTAAAAAAATAAATAAATAAAGACTCGAGCCCAAAACAAAAACCTAACGACGCACAGTGAATCATAGAAAATCTAACGACGCACAGTGGAAATAAATACTAATTCAGCAGCGACGCAACTTTGAAAAACCGCAAAACGAAACGGCGCAAAGCGAGGTATTGGTGTATATAGATCTATTCCGTAGAGCACTTCAAACTGAGTTTAAAAAAAGTGGAACCGAAAATCAGTTAATCGGCTGTAAAATTTAAGCGTATTCGGGTAATTTATATTTTTGAATAACTCTATGGGAAATAGTTTTATTTTTTAGACTTTTATAAAAGAAATTTAATATTCTTTAATTGGTAACTATTTGTCAGTCGCACGTTGAGACAATAACAAAATTAGGATACGTTTTTACTCCCTTTCTTAAGCAATTGACAATTTCTGTGTTCAAAATCTTAGAGAGTAGCTCTAGGCTGCCAAAAAGAGTTTCTTGTTGTCCACAAGGATTAGGTAAGTTTGGAAGTTTTGATATTCCCCCTTATTCTGTAACTATTAGTCGACGTCAACGTCACAATAATATCAAAAACAAGACCATTATTTACACTGTTTTTTCACCAAATATCTGCTTTTAACAGCCTCTTGCTAATTTCTAGAACTTAGAAAAATGTCTAAGGTCATTAGCAGAATTAAATTGTTCAGCACAACGAGTGTCTACACATTCAATTTTTGATATTGTCTTGACGTTGACGTCGATAAATAGTTACCGAATAAGGGGGAGAATAAAGAGGACTATTTCTCTAAAGAATAATTTATTAATAAAATTGCTTTATTTGTTGAGGTTCAATTATGTCTCTCTGAATTTCATTGTCTATTTTACTAAATCATTACTAGTTTTCAATATGGTATTTAGTTAATCGAGTTTTTGTTTTAATCGATTAATTACTCACACACATATTTCTTGAAAATCGAGTAATTCATCGATTAATTTTTAATTAATATTCGCTTAGATTAATCGATTAATTTTAAATTAATCGATTAATAATCGCTTACATTTTTGACTATTTTTCGTGACAATCCATCTTGCCCAAAAAAAATTATTCGAACATATTGAATTGAATTGAAAACTATTCACTTTTACAATCGATTAGACGATTTTGGGCTCCAACTTTTTAAATAATTTTTTAATAATCGATTAATAATCGCTTAAATTAATCGCTTAAATTAATCGCTTAGATTAATCGATTAATTTTTAATTAATCGATTAATAATCGTTTACATTTTTAACTATTTTTCGTGACAATCCATCTTGCCTAAAAAAAATTATTCGAACATATTGAATTGAAAACTATTCACTTTTACAATCGATTAGGCGATTTTGGGCTCCAATTTTTTAATACATACCCTAATGATATTGTGCGACGTATGTATGGATGTATGCAATATTCTTACTATAAACATAGAGTAACCGACATTCTAAAGCGCTCAAAGAAAACAGCGATTTTTAAAGGGTCTTTCATTAAGACCCTCAAGAAGATCTAGCTTTTAATTAAAGAAAAAAAATAGGCAAGCAATTTTATTTGTTTATTTTTCAATGACATGAAATAGCAATAGGTAAAACCACTGTATATAATTTAAAAAACATGCTTCTAATAAAAGTTTTTCAATGCAGCCTCAATAAATCCATGCAATTTCATAACTACTACAATCTTCAAAAGTTACCAACATTCAAGTATTTTAAAACAATATTATAATTTAATCTGCCAGAACTTTATTTAAATGAGAGTTTGGAAACAAATAAACGAACTACGAACAAATAATATGTAATTAATAAAAAAAAAGTTTAGAACAAATTTAAAATTTTTTAAATTTAATATTTAAAACTAAAACTTTAAAATATATACAAAATAATTATTACCATATTTTTTAAGGTATTTTCTAAAGCGAGTAATTTACAAAAATAAAAACAATCTATTGCAAATTTTTAAAAAAACAGCCCCAAATATGAAAAAAACTTGCAATACATTGTTTTGCCATCAAACGTAAACATGGAAGAAAATTAATAGACAAAGACAATCGCAATATTTAAATAATAAATAATTAAAGCAAATTATTAAAACTATTTGTTAAATAAAACACTATGAAAACAAAAAAAAACTTAATTTACTTCTTAAGTATTTCCGCATTGGAAGAAAATTATAATTATTGAAGATAAACAAAAAAAAAAACACAATGAAAAGCAATTTAGTATTTAAAATAAATAAGGAAAAATCTAATTTTAAAAAATCTAATAATTAATCTCACTCTCTTCCTTTTGCATTGTTTATTTGAAAAAAAAAAACTCCTTAAAGCAAAAAAAAAACCTAAATATATAACGCACTTTATTACAAGAAAAAAAATTAAAGAAATTATAAAAATTTCACAAATAAATTATAACAATTCATAAACTTTAATTCAACAAAGAAAAACACATTTTAAAGGTCAACACTTGTTCGGAGTTTAACCGGGTCCAAGTTTTAATTAAAATTCCCCTATTGCCCATATTTATGAAAAATTATTATTTTTCCCCTTAATTTCAATAACAATGCAATTGAGAAAAAAAAGAAGATAAAAAGCTAAAACAAAAATTATACTTGTAACGAAAGTCTTATGATTCTTAGAAATTAAGTAATTATTTTGGAAATTTTATTTTAGTTTTCTGGAGAATTTTCTTCATTTTTTTTAATTTTATCTGTATTATTAATAAAACAGGTGTATTGTATATATTTAAGACATCTATTTGTAGTTACTTTTAGTTTTTTTTTTAATTTATTGATCTGTGTTGAATTGTTCTCATTAAATTGCTTCAAAGAAGTTTTAAATAAATTTTAAATAAAAGCAGCGTCTGTATTTTATTTTTTTCTCATTTTTTTTTTTTATTTTACTTTTTTTCTAATATTCCTTCCCTCCCCAACTTGTGTTTCACCAACGCGATATTAAGACGTCCTATTGATGTGAAACGAATTACAATCAAATTTTCGGATAAGCGCATGCTGCCTATATAAAATTTGTTAAATAAGCAGTTTATAAACATTAAATTATTTTTTTTTTATCAATTAGGCTTTTAATATTTTGCAAAACGATCAACGATCATGTGCTGTACAAATAAAAGTACATTATCATCGAAGAGGTCGTCTAAATCAAGTAATCCTTGAAATTAATCCCCAAAATTAATTCTCAAAATTAACCCTCTAACCCCCAAGAGTGCCTCAAGACACTTACATATAACAAAAATTTAATTTACTCAGAAACCAATTACCATATTTTGTTTTAATTTCAACGTAGCATTTAGTTATATATCTATTTACATTTCTCTCGAAAGTTCAAATACATTCCGACATTTGGCTTCGATTGTGTCAGTTGGTTAGTAAGAGGAATCAAAATTACTCCCAGTGAAATTCTGTCTGTAATTATTTTTTTTTTTTAACTAATTTGTATTAACTTCTAGTCGTCCGATCTATTCGAAATAATTTTTGTTGGAAAGGTATGATATAGTTCTTTGAATTTATATGTTTGTAAATACAAAATAAAATGAAGAACATGAAGTTCCTCAGGGCACTCTTGCGAGTTCCGGCTAAATTTATCGATCACTTATATTCCGTTACTTTTTATCTCTTTGTTATATTATTTCAAAATTTTTGTCAAAAAGTGATAGAAATGACAGATAGAAACAGCAGACGTATTAAATTATCCTCTTTGACTGATGACGATGACGAACCTTCATCATCATTTGTCGCAAATGTTGCGTCATGTTCTGCAGCCAAAGAACCAGTCCCATTAACAACTGAAAGAAAACCATAGAAGAGACCCCGTTCTTCGTTACCATTGAAGGAAAGTAAGTGGTCCAGTAAATGTGCCATCTAATGGTAGCTTCATTGCAAACTATACAAAAAATCACAAACACAGTAGCCCAATTCACAATCCTGTGCAAATGGTCTTGCACTATAGCATTTGCAAATTGAGAGAGTATTTGAGAGTATTTTCAATGTATTTTGTTGGTGTAGAGTACAATTATTTTGCAAATGCAATGATGCACGACCATTTGCACAATATTGTGAATCACGAAACATTCATCCAATTTTTAACTCTCTTCCTCATCTTTATAAATGACCTTCTATGTCAAACTTCAAACCCTATCTACTCTTTCGCGGATGATAGCAGCATTATCCATTCTTTCTCTTTCACCAGCCGGCCAAGCCTGGAGGAGATTGACGCCAGGAGACAAAGGATGAACGAGTCACTCACAAGTGATCTCGTGTCAATCTCTGAATGGGCCCTCGCGAACAGGGTTAACTTTAACCCTCATAAGACGCAGTGCTGCGTGCTTACGCATAGGCGGCTGGTCGAAGGTTCTGCGCCATCCGTGTTTATGGATGGTATAGGTATTGGGGAATCAGAAGCTCTTGATGTTCTTGGTATGAAAATGCAGTGTGACGTTCGATGGACAGATCACATTTTTCATATTTCAAAAGAAGCTTTCAAGTGTCTCGGCTTTTTAAGACGGTGTAAGACATACTTCACCCCAACTGATCTCCTCAATATATATACCACCTACATCCGACCAAAGATGGAATACAACTCTCATGTATGGGCCGGTGCTTCAAAGTCTATTTTGAAGTTGCTCGACCGCGTACAAGAGAGAGCGAAGAAGCTCATCGGTGACAGTAGGGTAGCCAACTCTATTGACTCACTGGAGCATCGACGCAACGTGGGGTGTGTTTCACTGTTCTACCGATACTACAACGGAATGTGTTCTGGTGAAATAAGGGAGCTTGTGCCGGATAACCGTTTATTTTTGCGAGCTACCCGCTCTTCACATAGGGCACATCCTTTTGTGGTTGAGTTGTCAGTGAATCGCACCACGCATTACAGAGAGAATTCGTTCTTTGGCCGAACGGTTCGTATGTGGAACAAACTTCCAGCAGAGGTCTTTCCTGTCAGTTTTAACTTGGGGAGGTTCAAATCGAACGTCCACAAACACTACTCCCTCTATCCTCCTTCCCATAACCAACTTTCCTAGTTCTGGCACAATGCATCGCATATGTAGGGGTCATCCCCTGAGTGCTGGTCCAAGAAAAAAAAAATAAAAAATTTTTAACAAAATCTTATCATAAATAATCGGCCATGTCACAGGGCACAATTCCGATCGAAAGTGGTATTGATTCCGTAAATTGGACCTTTAGAAAACGAAAAACGAAAAATTTTTTTGGAATGAAACCACTTTAGATTTCCAAAGTGAAATTGTTAATTTCTATGATTTTAAACCGAAAAACTCTCATATTACCTATTTATATTAACAACTAAATTGTTAATTTAAATATTTTACAATTTTTTTAAGTATATCATTATCATTTATTTGAAAATATAAATTTTTTTAAAGTAGTTGTGAACAGCAATAAAACGTTTATATTTTTCAATCGTAGTGTTGCCACATTTTCTTTTTTGAGCAAACCATTAATTTTCTAGAACAAAAATTTGTGATGACGAAAGAAACTTAAGATGTGGTAAAGCCAATAAAGAGTAAAGCAAAATAAAAAAACATATGTTTATGATTAAAGAATTGTAATAAGTAAAAACTGTGATTTCATATTTTTTTCGGAATGAACAAAATCGATCGGAATCTGGAGAACGCAAAGCAAAAACGATCGATTTGAAAATACGGAATTGAAACCATTTCGATCGGAATGTGTGACATGCCTGAATATTTGTTTTTCTTACACCGGAACCGCCAACAGTGCCCTGAGGCACTCTTCACCTTTTTTCACCTAACTCCTAAACTAAGTTCGATAATGACTTTCTGATGTTTTTTTTTAAGTTTATTAGGTCATAATTATTTTTAAAAAAATTAGCCAACTATTTTTTTAAAACTTTTAAAAGTTTGCGGGTTAGAGGGTTAAGACTTTGCCGGTTTACCACGCAGTTAATCTACAAAGAAAAACAATCACCCTTATTCTGTAACTACTTGTCGACGTCACGTCACGACAACATCAAAAACGGCCCTATAGCAAAAAAATTAGCTGAGCGAAATAAAATGTTGAAATAGCTACAAAAATTCTCTATCGTCCCATCTTTCTTCATCTCTCCTCTCAATACTATCCCCCCCTCCTTTCTAATTCCGGCGCAATATACTGCATACGTAAGGGTCTCCCCTGAGTGCAGATCGGAATTTACAAAAAAAACTATCCGGACGATGTAACAAGATTGAAATGCCGAGGAAAAAGAGTATGTAGATGTTTTAGTTTTGATGTTGTCTCGACGTGATGTTGACAAATAATTACAGAATAAGCGGGATTGTTTTTGGGGTTTTAGAAAACTTCTTTGAATAACATTTTATATTAATCCCCAAATTAATTCTCGAAATGAAGACTTTGCCGGTTTACCATGGAGTTAATTTACAAAGAAAAACAATCTCCCTTATTCTGTAACTATTTGTCGACGTCACGTCACGACAACATCAAAAACGGCCCTATAGCAAAAAATTAGCCGGCGAAGTCCCATCTTTCTTTATCTCTCCTGTCAATACCATCGCCCTCCTTTCTAATTCCGGCGCAATATACTGCATACGTAGGGTTCACCCCCTGAGTGCAGATCCGAATTTAAAAAAAAAAAATTATCCGGCGACGTACAAAGATTGAAATAGCTACAAAGATTCTCTATCTTTTGTTATCTGCATTTTTAATACTATCCCCTCCTTTTCTTATTCCGGCGCAATGCACTGCATGGGCAGGGGTCACCCCTGAGTACTGGACCGAATTAAAAAAAGAAAATTAGGCGGTTACATTTTGGTTGGGGGCAAAAGCCTGATTACTCTAAGAATAATAAGAAACTATTAAAAAATATTTAAATGCCGAGGAAAAAAAGAGTATGCAGATGTTTTAGTTTTGATGTTGTCTTGACGTGACGTTGAGAAATAATTATAGAATAAGCGGGATTGTTTTTGAGGTCTTAGAAACCTGCTTTGAATAACTTTTTATATTAATCCCCAAATTAATTCTCGAAATGAAGACTTTGTCGGTTTACCATGGAGTTAATTTACAAAAAAAAAAACTCCCTTATTCTGTAACTACTTGTCGACGTCACGTCAAGACAATACCAAAAACGGCCCTATAGCAAAAAATTAGTCGTCGAATTAAAAGGTTGAAATAGCTACAAAAATTCTCTATCGTCCCATCTTTCTTTATCTCTCCTCTCAATACCATCCCTCCTCCTTTCTAATTCCGGCGCAATATACTGCATACGTAGGGGTCACCCCCTGAGTGCTGGTCCGAATTTTAAAAAAATGATCCGGCGACCTAAAAAGGTTGAAGTAGCTACAGAAAATTCTCTATCTTTCTTTATCTAACTTTTTAATGCTATTCCCTCCTTTTCTAGTTCCGGCGCAATGAACTGCCTGTGTAGGAGTCACCTCTCGGCTGCTGGCCCTTATCAAAAAAAAAAGTGGATTCGTTACATTTTGATTGACTTCCACTGCCTATTTTCTAAGGCCTAGAAAATAAGAGACTATTAAAAAATTTTTAAATGCCGAGGAAAAGGAGTATGCAGATGTTTTAATTTTGATGTTGTCTTGACGTGACATGACGTGACGTTGACAAATAGTTACAGAATAAGCGGGAATGTTTTTGGCTATTTAGAAATCTTGTCTGAATAAAATTTGTAATATTTTGTTATATTTGCATTAAAGAGATTTTCGTCCTTTCAACAACAACAATATTTGATGTTGGCATCTTTCATTTAATATATATTTGAAAAAAAGAAGGCGGACATCGAGGACAAAGAATTCCAATTTAAGAAGCTGAAATCGAAAATATGTTAATAGTGCAATATTATTGGAGTACTGCAGTAATTGGGAATTGTACTGAAAAAAGTATTTGTTTCTTAATCACTTCTAAATATTAAAACTATTTTTCACAAGCTTTTTATATAGTTTAATAGCGTTTTCTTTTCTAGAAAACATGTAACATTTTTTCACTTCTCATCCAAAAAGTTGCATTTAAGCGGATTTTGAAAACAATAATATATTTTCCTAGGCAATGGTAGATTAATTTGTAATAGATTTACTATTTCGAAAGTGGTGGCATGATGGTGCAGTTTTTCATTAAAAAGTGTAAAAAATGTAGCATTCTTTTCTAGAAAAGAAATCAATAAAAGTTTATATAAATTTTTATTTTTACTATTTTATCAATATTTCGGTCAATTATTGTTTTACATTTTCATTTACACAATTTTTCGTGCAATCAAAGCAACAAGAAGAACATTTTTTTTAAACCTAATGCTAGAGTTAATGTCGACGCCGTTGACGGCGTTTCAACGCCGAAAAAGTTGAAATAGATTGAACTTTTACGGCGTTGCAACGCGTTGAGATTAACTGCTCCCATACAATTTCATACGATTCAACTTTTTTTTTGACATTTGACGCCGTCGACGACGTCGACATTAACTCTAGCATAAAGCTTGTAAAAAATATTTTTGAAAAAAGTACAATTCGCTCATTTACTCAAAGAACGTCATAACTCAAAAAATTGATTTTGTTGAGCTAGTAATGCCGAATTAACCCTCATCTCGTCCTTCATATGTGACAGCGCATAGAGAAAGGGACCTAAGGGTAAAAAAAAATCAATTTCCACTTTTTTTTTTTTTTTTGTGATCTGAGCATCGAAAGAGACCGATCCCATGCCCCAAAAGTGTTCCCTGCCAGAGATATGCGCGTTTTATGATGGTGATGGTACACCAAAGATACACGTATTTAAATCTTTAAAATGGCTGTCCTGAACAAAACCGGTTTTTACCCTTAGGTCCCTTTCTATTTTGCGCGTTATGTATTAAACACATTCACGACAGCAGGCTACCGACTATACGACTGCAAAAATAGAGTGTACAAGTATTTATATGGGAATGATTATTTCCAACGGCTACACACCAGGTTGTTGTCCGTGCTACATTTCTTATATAAATACAAGAATTCTATTTCTGTAGTCGTGTAGTCGGTAGTCTGCTGTCGTGAATGTGTTTAATGCATCACATATGTATTGTGTAAAAATTTCACCCAAATATCTTGTTTACTCAAACTCTTGAGAGAAAAATAAACTTTTCTTTTCCCATTCCAAGTTGTGTGTAAATTGAAAACTTCAAACTGGTTTTCTGGCAAACTGATTTTTTTTTTTGAGTTGTGACATTCTTTGAGTAAATGAGTGAATTGTATTGACATTCCTGCTCAAGACTAATTTGACCTTTAAAATGGTCTTAATCAAAGTGTTTGGTACAAACCCAGGACATTTCAAACCTACTCAGTTTATAGTGATCGCCACTACCCCATCGTATTGCAGAACCACATGAGCAATTTTGGGCTCACATCCCCAATGCAATCAATCATAACAAAAAAAATCTTCGCCACGACTGCAACTTCAATTTAAATCCTGCAATATATTCTTTACTAAAGTTTTCTTTTTCATTTCCATCTCTTAGATTTTCAGTTTATTCTATTTATTAAGAAGTTATATTGACGTATAGCGTCTGAATTCTACAAAATAAAATATTCAAGTCTGACTAGAAAACTAAAAATATAAGTAAAGGAAAAAAAATCGAAAGCTATCTCTTACAATTAGAATACTAATCAATATTAAATAGACCACTGAAATTATTTTAGCTCTACTATAATACACACTGTACACATACATACATACACACACATACACATACATACACACTACTTGTGTACATACTTATACACATAGAGAAAATGAAAACGCAAATATTGTAAATAAAATTTTCATACTGGAACCACTTATTGGAAATTAAAAATAAATTACGAATATACAACTATTTTAGTATTTAAAAGAAAATACAATATGTGCGCAACTCCATAAGATATTCCCCCTGATTGTGTAAGGCGTTGGCGTTTACGCCTCAGTCGTATTTCGTAGTAGATTAAACTGCGTGTATGTTTCTTTAATCTTGTACAAAAAAAACGCCTTACACAATCAGGCCGATTTTTTTCTTTTGTATTGCTTCTATTAGTTTAGTTCAGACTAAAACCATCATCAGCACAGCTGAATCATATTTTTTGGGCGATTTTTTAAGCTTAATAAAACTTACGGAGGAGGTATTTTATGGCAGTCACCCCAAATTGCCATTAGTGAACATTTCGTGGCTACTTTTTTATACACTTCACAAAAAACTGTGAAAGGGTTTGCGACCCCATAAAATATTCTGGGTGTTTATGAATGAGAAAGTCGAATAAGCGATGTCCGTTTGTCTGTACGTGAAATAGGTTTTCCGAAGCCCCAGAAAAGCTAAAGGCTTCAGTCTTGGATTGAGGTATTGGAAATAGTTATAAATAAATTGCTATTGAAATTCGGGTTACAGAACTGGAAAATTTAGATTTATTTTCGGCATATAAAACAAAAGACGATTCCAGGGTTCGAAAATTTTAATTTTAATTTTATTTTTGGTACATAAAACTGGCTGAAACTGAAATTTGTCACGTTTTTGGTAAATAAACTTATTTTATGTTTCAGGTTTCAAACAAAAACGACTACAGCAGAGTAGTACCAGGTTTCGTCTCAGCTTCGACATTAAAGCTTAAAAATTTTATTTTTAAGGACTGTAGGCTTAAGTAAAACAATTTGTTAAATTTTTATGCTATTTTTGCATATAATAACGCCCACTAAAGTGGGCGGGTTCCAAAAATAATTTCTTTTTATTTTATGGCTCCAAGTTTAAGGCGTTGGACCGTATTTAACATAAAAATATAACATTTGCTTAACAAAATAACCAAAAAACTTTAAAAATTATTTTTTCCCCCTTGCCCGATTTAGCCCATCTCCGAACTTAACCTGCTCTAAGCTTCAAAATATATTTATACCAAATTTCAAGAGTCTAACTCTTTTCGTTTGGACTGAATCGTGATTTCCACAGACGGACGGACGGACGGACGGACATGCTCAGATCGTCTTAGATTTCATCACTGATCAAGAATATATATACTTTATGGGGTCTGAGATGGATATTTCGATGCGTTACAAACGGAATGATAAAGTGAATATAGCCTCCAAATTCTTTTTTGGAGGGTATAAAAAAAAAGTGAAAATTTATTTTTTTTTTTTTACCCTTAAGTCCCTTTCTCTATGCGCAGTCACATATTAGTTTTGAAACATACACTTTTACGAGGCTTCTTAATTATTGTTAAATGAGTGAATCAAATAATTGCATTTTATGTTTGCCATTTAAGCGTTATGCAAGTGGTTACAGGGCTCCTATAAAGCCCTGAACTTCCACGATCCGAATAGGACATTGCGCGGACGATCAATTTAATTACCTGATCTGATCGCGAAAGATTCTTCCACAATTCAAACTGAAAGCTGGGACTCATTTAGCATTTGGAAAATTATTGGACGGTATTCGCGGCTCCTATTTTAATAGACATAAAATATATATATTCCGGGACAAAAAGAAAAATATTTAATCTTATCATTTTGCC
Organism: Linnaemya tessellans; assembly: GCA_951800035.1. Taxonomy (NCBI): domain Eukaryota; kingdom Metazoa; phylum Arthropoda; class Insecta; order Diptera; family Tachinidae; genus Linnaemya; species Linnaemya tessellans. The sequence continues at coordinate 13,015,599 of OX637536.1, forward strand.
ACATTTTGTTTTTTTTTTTTCATAAATAAATTTATATTAGGAAAACAAAATCACACTATTTTCATAAGTTCTATATAAAAAAGAAAACACATATGTATTAGAAAAATAAACGAAAAACTATAATAAAACACTTTTTTTGAAATACAACTACATAAGAAGTACCATATAATATAATACAATTATAATTAAATAATAAAGAAAATAAAAAAGAAAAAATTAATTATACATTGCACTGCAAGCACTGAGGAATTTGATTCAATTTTTAATTGTAAGGTACATATCTTTAAAAAAAATTAAAAAAAAACAGAAAATCCAAACAAGAGTCTTGCGTAAAATTGAAAAAATTTCATAGATTTTATTTTTTAATTTTAGTAAAATGTGCAAAACCACAAAAATTTGCAAGAAGCAAACCCATATTGGCTCTGTATGGGTTAACAAAGAAATATAGTTTCCTTAATTTAATGATTTTTATTTAAAATATATATATATTAATTGTATAATTATGAAATCCATATTGGCTCTGTATGGCATTTTTAAGAATTATATATAATTTAAAAAAAAATATTATAAAAAATCGAAAATTTTATTCACCCTTATCGTGAATAACAAGGGAAATTTTTGTTCACATGAAATTTTTATTCCACTCGAAGAGAAAAATGGTATCGCGAATCTCCCGTGAGAAACTATTCCCGCTATCAGTTCTCAGTGAATGCAAAAAAAAGAGAAGAAGCCGAAAACAACATGAAAAATCAATTAATTTGTGTTGAAAAATTTAAGTTTATGCAATAATTTAAACAAATTTTAAAAAAAGTATGGCTAAATATTTAGAAGTCAAATAATTTGGATACATTTTGAAAACCAGACAAAACAAATTAAAAATATTTTTAATCTTTAGAATTGGAGCAAAATGTTTTACAAAGACGCAGGGAATTGATTTGTTGCACAAAAAATATAAGTTTATATCTTATTAATGGGTCTTGCCACTAAAATAAAATTGGCAGACTCTAATATTCGAATTATAATACATTTTCTACTCTATTCCCCACAAAAAACTAAGTGAATAAATTGAAGGGAAAAGTGAAAAAACTCGCGGGAAAAAAATCATTCACGATCAGGGGAATTTAATTTTAACGTGAAATCATTCACGGGGAATTTTTTCATGATTGCAATTTAAGGGAAAAGGGAAAAATTTCGAGGGAAAAGTTATTCATGATAGGGGTGATTAAGTTTTCTTCCAATTGCTTTATTTTATTTAAAAAAATAAACAAGACTTTTCGATTAATACTAAAATTAACTAAAATTTAAAAACAGACCATTTCTTATATTAAAATAAAAAACTTTGTAAATATTAGAATTTTTTGGAATTAAACTCTACTTTATTTAATAAAATAAATTCAAATAAATTTGAAAAATGCGGTTTTATTACAAAAAAAAACAGGTGAGAGGTATTTCATACCAACCAAATAATACAGTTTTTATAAGGGAATAAAAAAACTGTATTTTTCGCGGTAACTCAAATCGTGACGCACGCTACATATATTAATATACAAATTCATAATTACTTTTTACTTGCTGAAAGAGAAGATTTGAAATTAATTTAAAATTATAGAACACTTGGAAAAAATTTCGTTGCACACACAATTTAAAAAATAACCCTTTTCATAGTGACGCACGCTACAATTTCCAATTTTTTTTTTTAATAAAAAAATAGTTTAACTGATTTGAGTTCTTGTAAAACATGAAACAAACACTTTTTTAATAAAATCTAAAGAATTGAATTGAATGAATAGAAATAAAAATTCATTATAATATTTTTCAAACCCAAAGTTAAAAAAACCCTTATTTTACCTATTAAAAATAAAATAGGAGAATTTTAAAGAAATTAATGTTTGTCTTTATTAATTTGAAAGTAACACTTAAAATTGGACAGGATTTGGTAGCACTTTTTATACCCTCCAAAAAAGAATGTGGAGGGGGTATATTCACTTTGTCATTCCGTTTGTAACGCAGCGAAATATCCATCTGAGACCCCATAAAGTATATATATTTTTGATCAGTGATGAAATCTAAGACGATCTGAGCATGTCCGTCCGTCTGGAAATCACGATTCAGTCCAAAGGAAAAAAGCCAGACTCTTGAAATTTGGTACAAATATATCTTGAAGAATAGCACAGGTTAAGTTCGGAAATGGGCTAAATCGGGCAAGAGAGAAAAAAGTTCCCCTAAGAAGAACTAAACCAACCTCTAAAAAACATAATTTTCAAAGTTTTTTGTAATTTTGTTAGGCAAATTATATATTTTTATGCCAAAGAAAGTCCAACGCGTTAAACTCGGAGCCATAAAATTTAAAAAAAAAAATTTTTGCACCACGCCTCCTTTAGTGGGCGTTATTATATGCCAAAATAGTGTAAAAATTTAACAAATTGTTTTACGTAAGCCTACATTCCTTAAAAATAATCTTTTTAAGCTTTAATGACGAAGCAGAGACGTAACCTGGTACTACTCTGTCCTACCACCTCCTCCCCCTTTGCCTCCTTTATGGCCCTATCAAAAAAAAAAAATTTTTTTTTAATTTTGTATTTAATTATCATAAACATTTATTTTTAGAGTTTCATGACAAAGGTGAAATATCTCCCCACAGCCCTTGCCGGAGCGACCCCGCTAAAATACAGTTTTAATACCCTCCAACGAGAATTGAACCCCATAAGTATATATATTCTTGATCTGTGATGAGGTCTAAGAAGATCTAGCAATGCCCATACGTCCGTCTGTGGAAAACGTGATATAGTCTTTTGAACCCCGCCCCCTTTAGTGGGCGTTGACGTACAATATTATATCGATAGACTAATATAGAAAGGTCGTATCTCGTTTTTTTTCCAAAATCGCGTTTTTTACATATTCTGGTAGAAAAGGAACAGATACACATCCCTTAAAAAATTCAGGCTCATATGTTGAAGAATTACAGAGTAATAATACTTTAAAAAAAAGCCCTAACTCATGTCTAAAATTTTTTGAAAGAAAAAGCCCTAACTCATTTAAAGTGAATACATTTTTTAACTTATATTAAAACAATTTTTGGTATTAGAAAAATAAAATGATAGCCCATAGCAATCAAAAAGGTCTTTCTGCTTGGATTGCCTGAAATTCATCATATAATTATTTACTCGGATGGTTGCTTTTATCAAAACCGAAATGTTGTTTTGTCAAATGCTTTGCTCGATTTTTCAAAAGAAACTGATATATCGATTGAACAAAAGTACTTAATAAGCGGTCATACTCAAATGGAATGTGACGCAACACATTCCCTTATAAAGAGAAAAATGAATAAAAGACAAATAAACTTGCCGTCTCAATTTGTTCAAATTATAACTGAAGCGCGCAAAGTTCCAGCACCCTTACATGCGCACCACTTACACTATGATTATTTTTTGAATTTTGAAAGTATTTCTCAGACATACACGTCTATTCGACCAGGTGAAAATTTTATTTAACAAAAGAAATTCTAAATATAGGTATAACCAGTAAATCCCAATTTTTAGGCAGAAACATTGGTGATCCAACAGTAAATATGCTACGAGCCCTAGCATATGATTCGTCAGGACTAATTTATTTTAAAACTAATATCACAGACGAATATGAGCTACTCCCACAGAGATCAAAATCTGCTATAAAAAATGTTTCCCCTGAACAACTCTATAAAGCAAAATTATCTATATCAAAAAAAAAGTGCGACCATTTACAAGATTTAAAAAAGTTCCTCCCGGAAGATTGTCACCACTTCTATGATAATTTGCCTTATAAAAACTAGCACACATATTTCTACTTCTAAGATTTCTTTTTTGTTAATTTAATTTAATCTTTTTTTTAATTTGAATTCAAGATTCATAGGCTAATTGTTCGAAATTTGTTTTTAAATCTCAGAAAGACATGATAAATATTCCAAGGCACAAAGGAAAGTCAACATCAGTTTTATTCAACTTACACAGCAGAGCAGAACAGCTGTTTTCGAAAGACGCAACCCTTTCATCATCAGTGCTCATGTGTATTGTGTTTGTCACCACTTATTAGGTGGCTTAGTTGAATATGATAACAGTTCCTATTTACACAAATTTTATTGTGAAAAAGAATACGAGAACTGTATCAAGCTGATGTTAACATGTTATTGTTATAATACCCGTGTTATTTATCATGTCTTTCTGAGATTTAAAAACAAATTTCGAACAATTAGCCTATGAATCTTAATTCAATTTAATATAGCAATATAAATGTTCGTTAAAATTCTTACTAATCTTTTTTTGTTTATTTAAAAATGAATTGTTTTATTAATATTATTCGGCTTTTAATTTAGGTTAAAAAAACCTAACATGATTTTTTTAAATTGAGCAATTAGAAGCCCGATATCACATAACTTTATTAAAAATAGGAAAAAATAAAACAGAATTGTTGTTTTTAAGGTTAAAGATACGATATTTCTATATTAAGCCATCGAACAGTTATAACTCACAATAAAACAATTGTCTGAAGTTTGTTTATTACATACATTAATAAATTTTTATGTAATGTTTATTATTATCTTTTTTTTTCAACTTTGAACTCATAAAAAAAAGCCCTAACTCTATATGAATTTTCAACAATTTGAATACCAAAAAGCCATAAGTTAAATTTCTCCTTAAAATTATCAGAAAATTAAGAGATCTTTTTACAATCGAATTCCTTATTTATTTAAAAAAAAAAAAAGACTGCGTTTACACTTTGTTTATAACTGTTTTATTTTTGATTTTATTAAGTTTTTCCCTTCTCCTGTAAAGTAATGGAAATTCGAGATACGACCTTTCTATATTAGTCCATCGATATGCAAAAATAGTATAAATATTGAGCAATTTGTATTCCTTAAGCCTATATGAAGCTGAGATGTTCTCTGATCTTGCAGAGGCGAAACGTCTCTCCCACGGCCCTTCCCGGAATGACTCTCTCAAAATAGAGATTTAAAATTGTGCACTGAAATGTCTTAAAGGAATTATAAGGAGCTGAGACGTTCTCTGATCTTGCAGAGGTGAAACGTCTCTCCCACGGCCCTTCCCGGAATGACTCTCTCAAAATAGAGACTTAAAATTGGGTACTGAAATATCTTAAAGGAATTATAAGGAGCTGAGACGATCTCTGATCTTGCAGAGGTGAAACGTCTCTCCCACGGCCCTTCCCGGAATGACTCTCTCAAAATAGAGATTTAAAATTGGGTACTGAAATATCTTAAAGGAACTATAAGGAGCTGATATGTTCTCTGATCTTGCAGAGGTGAAACGTCTCTCCCACGGCCTTCCCCGGAATGACTCTCTCAAAATAGAGACTTAAAATTGGGTACTGAAATATCTTAAAGGAATTATAAGGAGCTGAGACGATCTCTGATCTTGCAGAGGTGAAACGTCTCTCCCACGGCCTTCCCCGGAATAACTATCTCAAAATAGAGATTTAAAATTGGGTACTGAAATATCTTAAAGGAACTATAAGGAGCTGATATGTTCTCTGATCTTGCAGAGGTGAAACGTCTCTCCCACGGCCTTCCCCGGAATAACTATCTCAAAATAGAGATTTAAAATTGGGTACTGAAATATCTTAAAGGAACTATAAGGAGCTGATATGTTCTCTGATCTTGCAGAGGTGAAACGTCTCTCCCACGGCCTTCCCCGGAATAACTATCTCAAAATAGAGATTTAAAATTGGGTAGAGAGAAGTCTCAAAGGAACTCTGTTCCACCAACTTAAACATTTTAAATTTACTTACTAAATATTTGGAGGGTATTTAAGATTCGACCCGGTCTAATATAACGTTTTTACTTGTTGTATAATCAAAATGATTTTTTATAAAATTTTAAAGCAACTTGAATGAATTTAAAAAAAAAAAATTTGGTTGCCAGACTGTTTCTGAAACTTGTTAATGTTACTACGCTTCGCATTGAAATCAAATAGACGGCTATTACTAAACGTGGAAACAAACATCTTTGCAGCTCATGGTCTTGTCTTCAAAGTTTTAAAAACCCTATTACCTATTAAAAATAAAATACCGAGAATTTTAAAGAAATTAATGTTTGTCTTTATTAATTTGAAAAGTAACAATTGAATACATAATAGAATGAAACTGTAAATCATATATCGTAGATCAAGTGAAACCTAATAATAATTTGACGTTGTTGGTAAAGTAATATAAAATACATAAATAAAAATAATCATGACAAAAAAAAAGAACAAAAATTATTTTCTGCATACACATTTATGTAGATGTAAATTTTGTTTAAACATAATCTTAAAATTATAAAAACCGATGAGACAAGACACAACAAACAATAAATAATAATAATATAAGATGTGAGTGAGAAAAAGTAAAATTAATTCGATTCCATTCATATAAAAACATAAATTAAGGAATTTCTTTCCATTTTCCATTTGAAGAATTGTTAGAGCATCAGAAGTTTTCAGTTGTAAATCGCTTGTTGATAAGAATGACCCGCAATCCAAATAGGATTCGAATTGACCCGTTGTTCGGGATGATAGCAGTCCCTTTGCTGCACACCAATTGTGTCGATATAACGTAATGCGTATTTAATGCCGAGGCCGGTATGTTGCGATTTCAATGACAAATACTGGCATTTATTAGAATTATGTGATCGCTGCAATTGAGACTGCAGGGCCAGTACATTTCCTCGGCCATTTAACATTTTTGCTGCACTGGAGTCCTGCGAAAGTGTTGATGATTGCATCAGCAATAGCGTTATTTCCAAGTCGTTAAAATTATTGTTCAATTTCCTGTTATTACGAAATTTTGGCAAAACTGCACAATAACGTGTCAAATGATTATTTGCATCCAAACAAAATGTGGCCACTGGCTGATGCGTCATAAAAGAGCGTTTGTATAACTGCAACACTTTTTCATGATTTTGCTGGCCCAATAGGTGCAATGAAGTGGCCAGTTCAATTATGGCATTTGGATATTTTATTTGATTTTGCGTTTTCAAGCACTTAAGTTCATCACAACATTTAAAAGTATAAACTAGAATATTGAGAAAACGATGTGAAAAAGGGTCAATTGGGAAAAAAAACTATTGCTTGGTGAGATTAGTTGTATTAGTTTAAATACTTTTATTCAATTTCAAACTGTAACTAGTGTTAGTTTTTTACACAAGCGGCGATCTTAAAAGAAAGATGTATTTATTCCATTTAGGAGGCATGCATACGATATACGTTTTGTCATTTAATTGTATATATTTTTCTTTTTGGAGCGATTTTCTTATTTAAATGTGTATACTTTTGTTTTAGAGCCGACGATCGTCCATCTGTCCGTGCCCACGTTTTGTAAGCTTACATTTGTATTTTTCTATATTTGGTCTTTTAGAACTCTCCCATTTAAAGATCGATTTAGAAAACTTTTAATTTATATATAAAAAGGGTATAATCTTTATTGCTGGAAGCGAAATATTGGAGAATAATAAAAAAAAGTTGTTATAAGTTTTTTATGGGTCCGCTCAATAACTTTTTTTTTTTTGAAAATGCTATAAAAAAAAAGTACTGAATATTTTCTCAAATTTCTTTTTTAATTTGAAAATACAATCCTTCCGGTTAATAATGGAAAATCATTTCATTCAAATGGCTGTATGGCCCGATAACTCTCGCCATTGACTGTAACGGGCACTACTTGCTCATTTTCGAACAAAAAATGGCCTAATTAAGCCTCTGGACCAAAATCAGCACCAAACAGTGACTCGTTTTGGGTGCGTCGGCTTTTCAATGTATGCGTGCGGGTTTTCTGTGCCCCAAATGCGACAATTTTGCTTGTTTACATACCCGCCATGATCAATTTGAGCTTCATCTTAAAAGATTTTTTTTTTGGCAAAATCGGCATCTTCTGTATGTCGATCGCAGGCCCATTTAGCGAAGCGAAAACGCATTGGATGGTTAACCATAATCTTTCAGCGGAAGGATAAAACTAATTATCTGTCAAATCAGACATGAGCTAAGTGTTACCATTCACGAAATAAGCACCAGTTGAAAAAAAAACGTTAGATTGCGAACCCTATATTTAAAGTGGATATTTTGCTCAAAAAATATTAGAATATATAAATTAAATGGTTATAACATTAATGTTTCAATATACATACAAATATATATATATATATATATATATATATGTATATATATATATATATATATATATATATATATATATATATATATGTATATATATATATATATATATATATATATATATAAATAAATATATATATATAAATAAATATATATATATATATATATATATATATAAATCAATAAACATTTTTTTTCTTAAATGCATGCGAATTGAGATTTTTCGGAAGCTTCTTTGCATTTGAAACTCCTTTCAATACTTGCTTATTTGAAATAAACGCCTTTTGGGCGAAATTGGGGAAAATTGTATTTCAACCAAAAAATTGATTTTTAGCAAAAATCAATAAACATTTTTTTTCTTAAATGCATGCGAATTGAGGTTCTTCGGAAGCTTCTTTGCATTTGAAACTCCTTTCAATACTTGGTTATTTGAAATAAACGCCTTTTGGGCGAAATTGGGGAAAATTGTATTTCAACCAAAAAAATTGATTTTTAGCAAAGGGATACCCCTTTCCTAAAAAATTGGTAAAATTTTTTTTCTTAAATGCATGCGAATTGAGATTTTTCGGAAGCTTCTTCGCATTTGAAACTCCTTTCAATACTTTCTTATTAGAAATAAACGCCTTTTGGGCAAAATTGTGTTTCAACCAAAAAATTGATTTCTAGCAAAGGGGTACTTCCCAAAAATTGGTAAAAAAATTTTTTTCTTAGATGCATGCGAATTGAGATTTTTTGGAAGCTTCTTTGCATTTGAAACTCCTTTCAATACTTGCTTATTAGAAATAAACGCCTTTTGGGCAAAATTTGGTAAAATTGTGTTTCAACCAAAAAATTGAGTTTTAGCAAAGGGGTACCCCTTTCCTAAAAAACTGGTAAAAAAATTTTTTTCTGAAATGCATGCGAATTGAGATTTATATATATATATATATATATATATATATATATATATATATATATATATATATATATATATATATATATATATATATACATATATATATATATTTCACTAGAATGTATTTTAATTTATAAAAGATCATGTATGAAGTCAGTTATTATTTTTATAACAGTGAAAGTATTTTATCAATCGCCCCTATTATGAATGACAACATCGACGCGTTATCAAGACGACAGCAAAAGATTGCCGCTTGTCCACTCTTTTGCGACAGCAACTGACTACTATTGACATGTTCTATCGATATTATATGCCCTAGAGAATGATAAGGAATCGTCAAAAGTAATTAATTGTTATCGACAACTTGCAGACAAGTGATAATTTTTTGCTGTCGAGTTGATGTGACGTCGACGTCGCCATTCAAAATAGGGGCGATAATGTTACCACGTGAACTAAGAATTTCTGATATATATACACAGACAAATATGTATAACTATATATGTAAGTGGAACAAACGACCATGAGCTGTAGTTGCTGTTTCTCGCCTTAATATTAGACAATGTCTGATCTGCCTTAAGATTATAACATATTAACATAATAAATCCTAATTTTCTATATACTTCTGTATTATTGTCCTAATACCCTTTTTAAATCGTTTCTAATTCATTTGAAGAAACGTTATAGCCCAGTAAAAGTGAACTATAACTTCTCTCAATAAGGAACAAAAATGCCAGGAGCTAAATATTTTATAGCAAAAACAAAAAAATAATCAGAGTTTTGACAGATCAATTGAAAACAAAGAAATAACAAGAATTGGGATTGTTAATTAATTAAGACATTAATTGTGTCAATCACTACTTTCGAACTAGATATCTAAACTACATTTAAATATGCAAGTAAGATTCGCTGGTGGATCAGTTGATTGATTAAGTTCCCCATTTTAATTGCTTTTTTCGGAATTTATATAGATAGTGAAAAAAATGTATTTTTAAATGTATACGTTTGCTTAATAGGATAGTCTTTGATAGATATTTAACTAAATAATTTAATTAATTGTTTTAGTCTTCATTCCCCTTATTCTATAACTATTTGTCAACGTCACGTCAATACAATATAAAAAATAGGGCAGTTACATTCTGGTTGGGAGCAACAACTATTTACCGCTGCCAGTTTGTGGTTATACTCTAAGTAGTAGAAAACAACAAGAGCCTGTTAAAAGTATTTAAAAAAAAGAGCACACAAATGTCTTAGTTTTAATATAAAAAGAGTACACAAATGCCTTGGTTTTGATATTGTCTTGACGTGACGTTGACTAATAGTTACAGAATAAGGGAGAATATTGAAATGAATGCTTGTTAAAACTTTGTGGAACAAGATCTATAAATCTATTTTACGAAAGAGGATTCATATACTTTTTTACATTTTATACATTCATTAGTAGTTATATGCTTGATACATGAGAATAATATAATTTAAGATGTTTCTACTCACCCACTTCGGCTTTGGCATCGTTCAACACACGTATTAATACATTATGTTGCAATTCTCCATTACATTCTTCAATGATTTTAACAGCAACTTCACAAATTAACAAATGTATGTCACTTATTTTGTTAAGTGCAATTTCAATTAAAAAATAGCAATAAAAACCAGTAAAACTGTTCTTTATTAAAACCTGTAATTAAGTGTTATTATATTCGGCTAAAATATTTAAATAAGTAATTCAAAATAGAACTTACACCGGCATAATGTAATTGGCAAATACGAGAACTGGGACCGTATAAAATAACTGGTACGCATAAATTATTGGCCAAACAATAAAGACGCAATTTAGCACAGTAATCATTGGGTTTGTATAAATGAGGATATAGCCTGAAATATTAAATTATTGAGTATTCAAACAAATATAATTCCATGGCATATTTCTAGTAAATCTCACCTGGAATTTAATGAATCCTCAGCAAAATTCTAAAATAATAAAACTTGCTCATATATTTTGAAAATAAAAAAAAATTCATTTACTACCTTAAAACCAATGGCTGCCTGCATTTCCTCTTTGGGTTTGGCCCATTGAATTTTCAAGTCTGCACCCCACATGCCTATACGTCCAGTATTTAGCCTCTTCTTTGCAGCCAAAGCCATTTCATGATCCTCAAATTCGATGAAAGCAAATCCACGATTTTCTTCATTTTCACGACCGGGTAGAAATTTGGTTTTTAATGCCGGATATGCTGTGCAGCTTTGCATACTAGGAAAGCACAGTCGGAAACCATCGTCCAGACAAGATAACGGTAGTTGTCTGGGTATGCCACTAACAAATAAGCGATTTTTACCCTGCGACCGAAACACACTTAAACGTTCACCGTTCACGAAAAAATATTTCAAGAGCTCAAAGGCTGCCAGAGCATCCTTTTCATTGCAAAAACGTACGAACGCGTAGCCGCGAGTGGTATTTCCCGTATCCATCATTAAGCGAAAGGCATAGACTTGACCGATACGATGGCACCACATTAAAAACCCGAGTTCGTCTAGTTGAGACGGGATACGAGTGACATACAGTTCACAAATATGAGAAGGTCGTGGACCAGAGTATTTATGTGGCGGACCGAATACTTTGCGTCCATTTTCTAAAATCACCGGCATGGCGGTGGCGTCATTGTAAGCAGAAGTGCCTTTGTAAATATCGTAATAGTAGGACAACATGTTAAATGTTCGCAATTTCGTGCCGATTTATTTATATAAGATTGCAATTTTAAAGTTTCTTTCACATTCCACAAAATTTCACATTTATTTTATTAGATTACACCACAAGACAGTTTCTTAAAAAACTTCTAACAAAAATTCTTACAAAAATGGTTGCAGTCAACCATAATGCCAAGTAACGGTATTTTATTTCATAGGGTGTTTCCAATATATATTTCCAATCAAAGTGAAATGATACCACAACACGCAGTTTATCATAAACAGGGTGTTGATAATAATGTAGTATTTGTACACAACAATACCTACAGAACCGAATACGTTATTTTAGCATTTGTTATATAAACGACGTAAAATTAACATGTTTCAATCGTACATTAATTAAAGTAACTATATAATAGATGTAAATGTATAGGTTTGTCATAAAATATATTATATATGGAAACAAATTTGTCTTGGCATCTCTTAACACATGGAAACTGCACTGCTGTTGTCATATTTGAATAGATAATTTTGCCAAGACTAGGCAGCACTTACAATTTTCAACGGATATTTTTCTAGGGAAAAAGGATCACTCTTCTGAATTTCATTTAATTTTTGCAACTTCAAAAAACTTTGTAAACTTAAAAAAGTCAATGCGCAATTACTAAAAATGTCAGGTATTAACTATAATCAAGTGGATAGTAATAAAACTAATATATTGGCTTATGAAACTGCCCCCCCTGAAACAAATAATGGAAACTTTGAATTGGAACAATTGCCGTCCAATGGACAAATTTCACCCACTTTATCTTGCTCAACCCCCAGCGTTGAGTTAATGCAAATAAATGGCCGTAAAGTTTTGGGTCCTCCCGAGGATTGGGTGGGACCGCCACCCTCTAGTGTTTGTGAGCTATTTGTACGGCGCATTCCAAAGGACTTGAACGAAAAAAAGCTCCTGTCACCATTTTTGCGTTTTGGACAGATTTATGAGTTTCGCTTGCCTTTAGATTTTAATCAGGCCAACCGCGGTTATGCCTACGTCAAGTATACAAATGAAGAAGATGCTTGCAGTGCCATGGAAGTTCTAAATCACTACTTTGTTTTTCGTGGAAGAAAACTAGAAATATTGCATTCGTATGAAAAGTGTCGCCTATTTGTAAGCAACATTCCAAAACACTTGGAGGAATCCGAAATTGAGGAGAATCTGCGTACAATATTTCCTACCATGCAAAGGATTTACGTACGCCCTTCATCGGCCTTGGACGCAAATGAGAATTGCCACAGTGGTGGCACTGATTGTGGGCCATCATCGCAACATCAAATATCAGGTTCCTCTCCAACTTCTACTGGTTTTGGTAATCGTGGGCATGTTTTTGTTCACTTCGCATCCCACATGCATGCGCTAGAGGCTAAGAAGAGCATAACGCCAGGTCTTGTCCGAATGTGGGGACGTGACTTGAAAGTCGTATGGGCAAATACGGAAAAAGACAGTGACATGTCAAAATCGGTAAGTAAATACAACGATAAGAAACGGTTTCTGTGATGTTGATGATAAAGTTTTAATTCTTTTTAATATGTGAATGGCTAAAATATAAATAAATAAATGCACTATTATTAAGATTGTTCAAGATTACACTTTAGCGACTAGTAAGTGTGCTACCGCAGTTGTTTTGAAACAATAAATTTAAGGGCAAGAAATTAAATAAAGCAAAGAACAATATTCGGATGTATATTTTATCGAAAAGAGCTGCGATGTATTCTCATGTTATCGACTATTCACCCTAAGGTCCATAACTGCTAATTTTATAGGATATTTTAATACAATCCAAAAGAAAAAAAAATAAATTTTAAAGTAATTAATTAAGCGCCTTAATCGGAATCTTCTCAAAGAAAGAAGTATAGATAAATAATAATTCGAAATACAGTGGCAACAAACCAAAACCGAAACTACCAGGATTCTTAATTAATAAGAGTGTTATTTTTTAAGTTTAAATTTTAAATTACCCTAAAACCTAGTTTATTTAGAAATTGGTATAATACAAAAAATAATAACAATAAAAAAAGTTACTAATCGAACATTAAAAATAAACAACACAATCTGACATTCAAATCTGTAATTTTGATATTAAAATCAAAATATTAATTTTAATATTAAAATTAAAGTATTTAACATAATCTTTTATCTATTGAATCTATTTACCACAAGTTCGAAATAAAATAGTCAACTATTTCGGAAAAAAATTCGAATTAAAACTAAATTAGACGGTTAAATATAGTTAAAAAGAACATTTTTTCTAATAAAAATGAAAAATCGAAATTTATTAACCTTTTTTATTTGCATAAAGAAAATCCTATCTTCAGTAAAACATTTTGGAAATTGGGAAACTAACCCGAACACATACGTACATATTGAAAAAAATTGTTAAAAATTATTTTCGACTAAAATTTTTAATATTAAAAAAAAAATAAAATAAAATTTGTGCAACAAAAAAAACTTTCTAGCATCAAAAACCAATACAATTAGTTCACCATACGATTTTCCGTCGCTTCCCTATCAAAGTTGATTTGCTAACAGACCGGCTTCAGCTTTGTGTTAAATTGTTAAAATAAATAAAAAGGTTAAAAAAAAACAACCATCATTATGTAGTTTAAAAACAATCATTAAATTCAACGAACAAAAGAATTGTACTAAAGAATCGAAAATAAGAATGCAATTAAAATAAAATTCACCACAACTGAAATACTTTTTAATTGCGTAAATCAGCTTGGGTTAGTAAAAGTTTATATAGAAAGCATAAACATATGCCCCTATTATGAATGGCGACGTCGACGTCACATCAACTCGACAGTAAAAAATTAGTTACTCTCGACAATTTCTTAGCATTCTCTAGGGCACATAATATCGATAGAACATGTCAATAGTAGTCAGTTTCTGTCGAAAAAAAGTGAACAAGCGGCAATATTTTGCTGTCGTCTTGATATGGCGTCTGTGTCGTCATACATAATAGGGGCGATATGTATAAGAAAGTAAAAATTTTTCTTTCGTTTTCATAAAATTTTTTCACCGAACAAATCACAGCAAATCATGGGCTGCTTTGTGGCTGATTGGTAGCGATGCTACCCTATTAGTACAGAGGTCGTGGGTTCGATTCCCACCAAGGACCTTGGGTGTTTGTGAGGTTTTCGGGTAACACAAAGGGATCTAGTAGGACCCAAGTGTGCTGGATTTGTTAATCAAAACTGGCAGCCTGCTTAAAAAAATAAAATAAAAAATAAATAAAAATGGGTTGCCTTCGGCTTTCAGAATGAGTGAAAAGCACAAGCGAATTGTTTGTAATTTTGTTTTTTAATACCATTTTGGTGATGTGACTTGCACAATTAGATTCTAGATATTGTTGAAAATTCGAAACACGAAATTTATTGTAAAATTGGAACTAATAAAAATAGTTAAATCTTCGAAAATTGTAAATTTCTTAAAATAAAAAACAAAATATCTTTAAAAAATTCAAACTAATATCACAAAATAATCCAAAACCTGATATTCATGCATGTGCTGTGAATCGCACGATTGTCGAATCACATGCGATTTGAAAAACGCCAATTTCTTTTGAACGATTTTGAGCGATTACGAACTCCAGCACACCAGGGGCCAAATTACCGCATTCGATATCGATCGAAATTTCCATACAATTTAAATACAAATTTCGTTCGATATCGAGAACTGTAATTTGCCTCCAGTTTTGTGGCTTCAAATCGAAAACGCTTTATTTCATGCGATAAGCAATTTCCATCACATGGCTGATTATTTTTAAAGTTAACTTTATTTCAATTTTAATGAAATGGGTTGAATTTTATTACGATTTAAAAAAAAATTTTTTTTTCTTTCAGTCTAAAACGTTGTTCGTTCGCAACGTCGATCTCACCATTAACAACAGCGATATTATTGATTTACTGGTGAAATATGTGCCACGCACTGCCGTCCGAAAAATATCAAAAGTACGAACTACGGCTTTTTTCGATTTTACCACACGCGAAGCTGCCGAATTTTGTCTAAAAGAATTACAAGGTACTACACTTCGGGGAAAACGTCTAGACTTGGAATGGGCCAAACCCTCTGAACAGTAAGTTGAAATGGAAATAAATCTCGTGAGTAATTTTAGAGCATATATTTTTCTTCCCTTAGACAATCGTTACATCGCATGCGTAACAAGGATTTTGATGCCGTTCTACGCCTTAAGTGTATTGCCAATGGCTGGCATATTCCAGTCATAGTTTTTGGCTGCTATTTCGAACATGAACGCCTGCAATACGGCATGGTGGTATTGCGCGACGCGGTGGGAAATGTTCGAGCAGCTCTGTGCATTTTACACACCACTGAATTGGTGGACATACATTCGCGCATTTGTGAAGTGGTGTGTGTATTAATTGAATCTGTGGGCGGTTTTCCCAGTTACAACTATGTGTTTTTGGTGGAAAAGGATGTGGCCCATTTGCGTAAGCCTGGCCAAGTATTGCTTTATGAGCAGACGCTAATTATGATTATTTTAATTTGTTTATAGTTGGCATGGTTTCACTGAATGTGCAAAATGTGGAATTTGCAGCTGCTTGCAATGTCCCCGCTAATTTGAGTTTTGATTTGAACGAAGTAATGGATTTGAGTTGGGCTGTTATATCGTTGGCAGCCATTTCGGAGGAAAGCCTATTGAGTGCATACAAAGAAAGTTTTCTTACTCAAACCGATTTTACTTACCTCCAAAATTGGCCTTTAGTACAGCATCGCATATTCGGCAGCATTATGCCGAAATATCGCAACAAACCTCCGTTAAAATACAACCTCAACGATACTCAGATTGTAATGGCTTTATGCTTTAAGGCCACCGGCACAAATACTAGTTTAACTGGGCGTCCATATATGCCATTTGCGGCTTGTTCTTTTAAGCAAATCTTTGAGGGATTGCGTTATGTATCTCTGCAACTATTGCCAGTAGCCTTGACGCAGTCGCGTACTGTCGTGAACCACAGTTTGAGTCATGTACAGTTTGGCGGTTGTAAATACTATCACCCAGCTCAGCGCATTTTGTCGCCACCATTGTGGTTAACTGGCTGTTCTTACAACGAGTCGTTGAAACAGTCTGATGTATGTTTCAATCCAACGATGATGCCCGGTGTGTCTACGGAACAGCAGGCTCCTGTAAATTATGTTGCTCCTTTGCAAACAGTGGCTCCGAATAATATCACTGCCGCAATGCAATATCATTCTTCGCAGCCAAATCAGCAACAACAATTCTTTACGGTAGCACCTCAGCAACATCAACAAATTCAGCCCGCATATTTTTCGAATATGACTGCTTCAGTTCCGTCTGTTTACGCCATGTCTCCGACTACATTTGTGCCTGTTTCTCAAAACAATTTCACTTTGACTTCTTAAAGAAAGCAAATGAGCAGTTTTTAATTGTTTTTTTTTTTAATCTCACAACTATTTTATATTTGCATGACATTTATTATTGATGATCTTTGTTTCAACGTGTATTCTCCATTTTAATTGTTGATTCAAAATGTTATTTTAACGTAATTTTGAAGTGAATTTTCGGTTTTTATTATTGTTCTTTTAACTGATTTCTTTTTTATAATTTTTGTATGTTATTTTAATTTGATATTTTTTATTTCAAATACATTTGGAATGGTTTCATATGAAAAAATGCTTATATTTATTTCTAATATGTTTTGCTGCTTGTTTTCCAATACAGGCGATACTTTTGAGTTAATCTTAAGTCCCTTTTCAACGTATTAAATTTTTCGCAATTTTTTTTTTTTGGCTCAAAATTTTGCCACAGTGTAGAATTATTTTGAATATTTCGAATTTCATTTTCCGTCTATGCACACAATCGTTTTGACAATATTTTGACACATATTTTTTTTTTTTTTTTTTTGCAATATTTTGGCACATCTTGTGCAAAAATCAGAGAGTGTAATTTTTAGTTACAGCGATAATTTCGAACCGAACGGTCACAGAGAAACACAAGTGCACAAAACACAAACAAAGCAAACGCACGCACACAGACACACACACACACACACATGTGCATAAACTTTTTTTATACGCGAAACAAATGCATATTTTTAGAACTTTTTTGCCTAAAAGAATTTTTTCATAATAATTTTCAATACTTGTATTTTATTTTTTTAAATTATTAGAAGAAATTAAGTGAAATTTTTACATCAAATAAACGCGAAATAAGAAAAATTGTTTTAGTTATTTGCATAAATTTATGAAAAACTGTTGTAATCGATAACAAATGAAAGTGATAAAGTTTTAGTGAAAAAATAAAATGCCCAGGGGATCGCAGAAATATAGCAAGAGTTCAATATTTATCTTGCTGCTGATTCTCCTATCATTCTTGCCACCTTCACAAGAGCTGTCATTCGGTTGGGGTGGTGGCGGGGATGATGATGATGGTGATGAAAGCAAAGCTAAGGATGTGTCTGGCGCTGGCTCAGCCAATCTGCGTAAAATTAACAAAAAACACATGCTGCAAAAGAAACACAAGTTTCATAAAATCGAACGCATAGAAGTAGTACTGGATGATGAAGAAGATGGCGAAGAGGGAGAAGTGGAGGATGTGAATGAGGATACAAACGAGAATCTGGATGGTGAAGAGATTGATGAGAGCAACGAGAAGGCGGATGATGACCAGAACGGTGACGAAGAGGATGAAGAGGAAAATGATCGTGATGCTTCGCTCAATAGTGCCAACAATGATGAAGAAGAGGAATTTCAATTTAAAAAGGCTCGAAAAGCGGAGAAAAAACTAACGACAAAACACTCAGCGGAAACAAGCAGCAAAGAGAAAGAGAAATCAAAATCGTTTTTCGATAACATCTTTGGCGGTTTGTTTGGTGGTGACGATTCGTCAGAGAAGGTTAAGAAAAGTAAAAAGAGCGCGAGGGAAAGTACTGAACAAGAATCTAAAGAGGACTCATCAAAATCGAATGGCATTATCGATTGGATATTGTGGTTGGGTGAAAGAACTGGCCGCTTAAGAGAACCGGCTGCTGAATCGGAAGAAGAAAATGTTTCGACGGCTGCAAGTGGCGATGAAAATTGGCTTGACTATTTTAATCGCTGGCCCTTCAATAGCCTTTTTCCCATAGGGAAACCACCAAAACCGATTAAAATGCCAAAATCATCTTCAGGCAAGTCGTCGGGTAAAAAACGAGCCGATACAAGTGCTGCTCGGGATGATGCTGATGAGGGCAGTCATGAAGAGGCGATGAGCCAAGAAAATTTCGATTCCCTAATACGTTCACTGCCGAATTTCGTTGTAAATCCTTCGGAAGTTTCGGAGCCCGAATGCCGCCAGCAATTGGAAATATTTGAACGCCAGTTAAGAGGCCATAAATTGTGGACTTTGCAAAGTGAGTTTAAACTAAAATATCAAATATATATTTTGAAAATAGTTGTGCTTCATTATGAGGTACATTTTTAACTTTTAATTACACACGAGAATAAATCAAATAGTTTTCAGTTACCAAAGGAAGAATTTCAATCGCAATTACAGGCAGAGGCCAAATTTGCATACAGTTAAAATACAAATTCCGATCGATTTCGAATACTGTAATTTGCCCCCAGGCTTTCTTTAGTTTGTGCTGAGAGGCGTTGGGAAGCTCTAGGCTTAAAACCAGGGCACACTGATACTATTAGTGTACTTGGTTTGATACTATTAGTGTGCCCTGGTTTACAACAAAAGGCACGAAATGATATTTGAGGGGATTTTTGATAAAGGGTGTTTTTCATAGAGTGACGCAAGTTGAAATCGTAATAAAAAACAAGTAAAAACGTTATATTCGACCGGGTCGAATCTTAAATACCCTCCAAATATTTAGTAAGTGAATTTAAAATGTTTAACTTGGTGGGACAGAGTTCCTTTATATAATATCAAACGTCAATGCCCACTAAAGGGGGGCGGGGTTCAAAAATAGACTATATCATGTTTTCCACAGACGAACGTATGGGCATTGCTAGACCGTCTTAGACTTCATCACTAATCAAGAATATACATATTTACTTTATAGAGTCCAATTCTCTTTGGAGGGTATAAAAACTGTATTTTGGCGGTTTCGCTCTGGCAAGGGCTGTGGGGGAAACATTTCACCTTTGTCATAAAACTCTAAAAATAAATGCTTGGGATGATTATTTACAAAATTAAAAAAAAAAAATTTTTTATAGGGTCATTTACAGGGCAAAGGGGGGGGGGGGGAAGGGAGTAGGGCAGAAACAGGTAGTCATAAAACTCTAAAAATAAATGCTTGGGATGATTATATACAAAATTAAAAAAAAAAAATTTATTTATTTTCTATAGGGTCATTTAGCGGGCAAAGGGGGAGTAGGGGGTAGGGCTGAAACAGGCAGTCATCAAATTCTAAAAAAAAATGCTTGGGATGATTATATACAAAATTAAAATTTCTTTTTTTTTTATAGGGTCATTTAGGGGGCAAAGGGGGAGGAGGGGGTAGGGCAGAAATCGGGAGTCATAAAGCTCTAAAAATAAATGCTTGGGATGATTATATACAAAATTTAAAATTTTTTTTTTTTTTTTTGGTAGGGTCGTATAGAATGTCAAGGGGGAGGAGGGGGTAGGGCAGAGTAGTACCAGGTATTGTCTCAGCTTCGTCATTAAAGCTTAAAAATGTTATTTTTAAGGACTGTAGGCTTAAGTAAAACAATTTGTTAAATGTTTATGCTATTTTTGCATATAATAACGCCCACTAAAGTGGGGGGGGGGCGGTCCAAAAATAATTTATTTTTATTTTATGGCTCCAAGTTTAAAGTTTTTTGGCGTTGGATGGACTTAGTCCATCTCTGAACTTAACCTGCTCTAAGCTTCAAAATATATTTATAACAAATTTCAGGAGTCTAGCTCTTTTCGTTTAGACTGAATCGTGATTTCCACAGACGGACGGACGGACGGACATTCTCAGTTCGTCTTAGATTTCATCACTGATCAAGAATATATATACTTTATGGGGTCTGAGATGGATATTTAGACGAATTGATTGATTAGGATCATCTTCAATGTTTTTCTGTACAGCAGCTACAGCTTCTTCAGTGCGCACTGTTCGGCGTCTCACGGAATGCACATTATCCCGTAACAGTAAAAGTGGTCCGAAAGTGATCTATTGTTCTTCGAATTAAGGACACCTAAGTTTGGGTAAAACAGAAACTGAAGTCAATAGAAAGTTTTTAGAACCTACGCTGGTTTGGCTTTCGAGACTTCAACAGTAGTCTAAACTGGTACCATGGGATCCAGTACTGCCCGGCAGTTTATTGCGACTGGATATTGGGCGAGTTCTCCTTTGGGATTTCACGTGGTGGTTTGTGGTTCATACCAATTATTGGATGATTTGTCAGATAAGGAGTGATCACCGATCTTTACGGTTGGGCTTCGGTCCGGCTAATAGTAGCAAAATCTATGTGTTGTTATGAATCAACAAATGAGGTTCTATTGGGGTACATTCGTGTCTCATAGTGCTAAGATCTTCTAGATAGGATCGAACATTTTAGCAAGGTGTTAGGGCATGGAATATTACCCTACTATATGCTAGAAATTGCCACCTGGGTGTCTCAAGGGTCGCTTAGGTGAGGCTCCAGAAGTGCAAGGGGGTGGTTGTGAACACCCAATTTTACGGATAAAGTCCTCAGGACAGGAGCTGACATTAAACTTATACATGGTTGTTCTTCGAATTAGCCGCTCTGAAGGACGATTATGTACGCCATAAAATAGAAATAGTGCACAATGAGTTTGACGAATAGAATAATTATTTCGATTAACAATTTCAACAATTTACACTCGTTGCTCTGGTATTGTGACTCTCTAAAAAACACGATTTATTTCTTTTTTCCTTTTTTTTTTAAATGCAACCCAGTAAAAAAAATTAAAATTTTGTGAAAACTTTTTCGAGTCCTACAACACAACTATTTTGTATTAAAAAAGGCCGTGAGGAAAAAGTCATAATGTAAATGTGCATGACTTTTCGTAGTTTTTGATTTTGTGCGATTTTTAATACCAAATTCAATTCTTCCTGAGGAACAAGAACAAAAAAAAGATAAACTAAAATTGGTTTTAGTTAGTTATTTTTATCTGTCAAAAATAAGTTTAAATTTTCCATCTCTGGAGACGTGTTTTGGATTTTGCTTGATTTTCAATAGCAACTAATTTTGACTATTTCCAATACATCAATCCAACACCGAAGTCTATAACTTTTCTAGGGACTTTGGAAAACCGATTTCACATACAAACAGGCCGGACTTCGCTTATTCGAATTCCCTATTCACAAAAGGGCTCAGAAAACTTTATGGCGTCATATTTTATTATTATGGAAATATATTTTTTGCTAAAGAATCCAATAGGAATGTGAAAAATACTTGAAAACTTTATACTCACATTCAGAAAGAATTGAAAAAACAAGCCAACTCGGAGTAATTACATACCAGCTTTTAACTTTCTTGATTTAATGTAGTGCTGGACTCAACGGGAAAAGTGGGCAATGGACTGTTGCGTGGCAATATTAACCAATTTGGCGATTTCACGGTGTGTACGGGCATAAAAACTATTGTTAAAGTGAGTGCATCTCAGCAGGTGCGTATACGCGGTAAATATTGCTTGGCCCACATTGAAACACAAGCGGGCATAGCAGAACTTAAGGTACCAGTACACATGATACATGGACGTGGCTTATTCAACAGTCATTTGGGAAATGTACGTAAAATATTTACACAACTATTAGGAAAAAAAATTTAATTTTAAAAATATATTCCAGCCCAGTCATTTTATTCCACGTTATGGTGTAGCGAATTGGGGTGTTTGTGTACCCAGCGGCTGTTCGGGGGAAGTGGTGCAAGATATGGTGCAGACTAGCCTGGAGGCCTATAACTCGACAGGAATAGAATTTCATGTGGAAGTAGATGATAATGATTGTTACGTAAAGCAGAGTAAAAAATTTATTAAATTTTTGAAAAAAGACAAAAAGTTTTGTGCCACACTGTAAGCTTATTTAAACAGTTTTTGCCAGTTGTTTGGACTAACTTATTTCCTTTTTTAAGTTTGTATATTTTAGGCTTAATTTTGTTATCCCTGACCAGTTTAATATGGGAAAATTGGTGCCTAATTAAACCTCTTTGGGAAAAAATTTTCGATATTTTAAAAAGTTTGATGGAAAAAATCATGAAACTATTCGAAAAAAATTGTGAAGAAATAAAAGCAGAAAAAACGGAAGATGGAGAGGAAAATAAAGCGGAAATATCTAAAGAAGATGAAACTGAATCAAATGCGCCACAAGAAATTTCAGCCGCCCAAGAAGCTGAGGAGGAATCATCGCCCCAAGAAAATGAAACCGAAGAGTGTGTGGAAGATTCAACAGGTGATTTTTGTACACAAACAACAACAAAGAATTATGTTTAATAATTTTGTGTATTTTCTTTTCCTCTAGACAATCTCTCACTTTATCAGTTGGCTGTAGAGATTTTCAAATCGTTTTCCCCCCAGCGTACTTTTAATGTTTTACTTGCCCCCGATGTCTATGACGTGCAGTTTCCTGTCTTTCACGTGCTCAAAATTGCCGCCACTTTTATGTTGTATTTGTGTTTGAAATTTCTAATGATTGGCCACATGCCAATAATAAATCGTGATCAACTCGTGCGCACACTAGACCATCCGCTGAGTGTTTTAATTCGTTCACCCATGATTTATGCTGACATTTTGCTATTAATAAGCGGTTTCTTGTCGGCCTATCAGCTGTCCGAGGAGATGGAACAGAAGTCTTATATACATTTACTGAAGCGTTTAGGTTCAAAAGTCACTAGGTGAGTAGTGTTTTAACTATTTGGGTCTTTCATTTATTTTATTTAAATATTTTGTTGTTGGTGTTTTAGATATTTACCCACCGTCTATTTGTTGATATGCTTTCAAACTTGGATTTTACCTTATATGAGTTCGGGTCCTCTGTGGACTAATCTGATCGGGCAAAATTCACGTTTATGCGATGACCAGTGGTGGCGAAATTTATTGAGTTTGCAAAATGCCATCGATTTCGAAGAAACTGTAAGTGAAATCAATTAACTATTATTATTATTATTCCCTAATATTTTTAAGGTTAAGGTCTCTTTATGTTTTAATATGATAAAATATTCCCTCTTATTCTATTTGTCAACGTCACGTCAAGAGAATATCAAAAATAGGACACTTACATACCCTTTCCGTGCAACAATTAAATACTTCTGACAGCCTCTTACTACTCTCTGTGTCGTTGAATATAACAAAAAGGTGTGAGAAATTGACAATTGTTGAAGAGAATGAGTATAGAAGTGTTCTAACTTGCATATTGTCTTGACGTGACGTTGACATTGACAAATAGAATAAGGGGGATTATTTTTCAATATTTCGTCACTCCTTTGTGTGACTTCTCCAGGAAGATAATTATTTTATTATTTATTTTGTATTTGTATGTTGAAATACTTTACAAAGTAAATTTGCAAAGTATTTGGTGCACAGATGCCGACGGAGTGACTTAGACTATATGCCGGCGATGTTATTAACCCGTATTTTCTTCCGTTACTGTGACTGACTGTACACGACCTATGCCTTCACATAGGAAGTAGCAACGTAGTTAACCACGGAATATTCCTCAGAAGAACTGTAAAACTATACAGTTATCTGAGGTGTTGAAATTAACTAGTGCGAGTGAGACGCAAAACTCTCGAAAGAGAGTAAACAATCAGTGGTCTGGCTGCACTTAAAAGATAATTGCCAACGAGGCTTGATGTTGACTGACTCAGAGCTGCTTTGCGACTGCGTATTATTTATTGAAGAAGTCACACAAAGGAATGACGAAATATTGAAAAATAACATTTTATCATATAAAAAAATACAGAGACCTTAACTTAAAAAATATTAGAGAATAACAATAACTAAAAAGAAGAAGAATTTAGAAATCAATTTACTATGTCTCGGCTCGCACTATGAAATTTTCTTTCATGAAATTTCTGAAATTCTCTTTTAAAATTTCGCTCGTGTCTGCACACTGAAAGTTAATTTCATGAAACTTAATATTCTTGTTTGTTTACTTTGACATAAAGAATATAAAAATAAAGTAAAATCAATCACGAATTACAATACAAAACAGAATTTCAGTGAACATGAAAGTGTGTACCCGACACCATTCTTCTCTCCCCTCTCACCAATTAACTGCCACTTTCATGAAATAAAATTTCATAGTGCGAGCCGAGACTATTGAATTCATTCGACTCTCAAGTAGTTAAATTCGATATCGTTTGGAAGGTATTAAAAATTTAAGGAATCTGACAAATAGCAATAATAAATAGCCTGTCGGTTCGAATGTTGTGTCGAAAATTATTATACATTTAAGATTTTTCCTACTTTAAAAGAGAACAAGTAAGAAAGTTATATTCGACGGGGCCGAATCTTAAATACCCTCCGAATATTTAGTAAAAACTATTTTGTTGCTGTCACTCCGGGAGGGGCCGTGGGGGAGACATTTCATCTTTGCCATAAAACACTAAAAAGTCAATTTTTGGGCTTAAGTGAAAAAAAAAAAATAATTTTTTTATGGGTTCATTTCGGGGGCAAATGTGGGGGAAGGGTAGGTCAGATCGGAGAACATCTCAGCTTCGCCATTAAAGTTTTAAAATTAAATGTTTTAGAAATGTAGCCTTAAATTAAACAATTTGTTAAATGTTTACGCCATTTTTCCATGTAATATGTTACTTCAACGCCCACTATAAGAAGGAGGCGAGGTCCAAAAATAGACTATATCATGTTTTCCACAGATGGACGTATATGGTCATTGCTAGATCGTCTTAGAGTTCATCACAGATCAAAAATATATACATATAATTTATGGGGCCCAATTCTTTTTGGAGGGTATTAAAACTGTATTTTGTCGGGGTGGCTCTGGCAAGCGCTGTGGGGGAGACATTTCACTTTTGCCATAAAACATTAAAAACAAATTTTTGGGATAAGTAAGTTTAAAAAAAAATTTTTTTTTTTTATACTCATTTTGTGGGCAAGATAACTCTTTGAAACATGACTAGTTTAGATCGATTTGGTCCAGAAGTTCTAAAGTTATAAGCATGTCCTCTCCGTAATAGTAAAGAAGTCTTCTTTAGGAACTTAATATGTAGGGATCTGGTAAAAACTCTTTTTTTTAACGGGTTAAAACCAATAACTTCCAGTTTTTTCAAAATTTGCAAATTTTTTAGCGGGGAATTAAAAAAAACCACATGTATGGCATATATTTCAGAGATGGCTGAAAAAATGATTAAATGATTAATGAAAAAATAATTAATTTTCATTTTAATAATCAACACGTATATGAAGACTATCGGCACCGATCCGTTCCGCAAGTATAATGAACAAATTTATTATTTAATTTATAAAAAATTTATCACATAAATTCTTACTATTAAAAAAAACAAGTAATTTGAAAATTCGCGGATTTGAACTTGAGCCCAACTAATAATTTTCATCTTATTTATAGCAAAAAAAAAAACTAAAAATTTAAATAATACAATTTTTAAAATTTATTTTCAAACTCAAGTGTTCACCCTCCACCATACAACTGGCCCTAGAGGTTCAACTTTATATATTGGGACCACTCATAGTGTGGCTATTTTACACCGATGCCGATGCCGGATTCTTTGTTTACGGAGCCTTGCACGCAATGTCAGTAGCTGCCCGATTCTCACGTACAAATAAAGAACATTTATCCATGACCTTATTTCATGGCATCAAGTAAGCTGATTTATAATAACACATATCCGTTCGGAAACGAAATGGATACCGTATTTTGAGTCTTGAGAAAACGAAACAAAATTTTTCGGCATGAAATCATATTTAACATTGAGATTAAAAAATTTTTTAATTCTTTGTTTTCTAAAGAATCAAAATACGGAATCCATTCCGTTTGCGAATGGAATCGGGATCTTCTATGTATATATCTAAATCTATATCCATCTGTTTAGTGTCAGCAAATTTTATCGCACTGCCAACATACTGTATTCGTCGCCCATAAGTCGTGCTACTACTTATCTTGTGGGTATCGGTGCTGGAATTTTTCAGCGCACCAATCAAGGTGTTATTGATTTAACTCCCGAAATGATGCCGTTTGGTTGGGCTCTAGCCTGCCTGGGGATATTGTGGTGTTTATGGTCACCTTCGGCTGGTATGCGTACCGATTTTGTTTACACTTCCTCAGACGCTGCCTCATACGCCTCGTGGTGTCCCCTGGTATTTGGTTTAAGTTTATGTTGGTTCATTTTCATGTTTCCAAAAAGTGAAAATTCAGTTATAAGATTTCTATTATCATCGCGACCGATATTGGTAATATCCAGACTAGTGTTTCCCATGCAGCTCGTTATGTATATTGTGGTTTTGTATAATACGGCCGGCATCAAGGAATCAGATAAATTTCACATAAGTGATTTGGTGAGTGAATTGAAAAAAAAAATCATTTTATTTTCAATTATGAATTTATATATTTAAAATTCGTTTTTTTTCTCAGATTAATGTCCAAGAAATGTTGCAAATTTTTGTGGGCACTCTAATTGTTTCATTTCTAATCGATGTACCCTCACAAAATATTCGCCGTTTGTTGGTTAATCGTATTTTTATTGAACGGCCTCATCATGAGTCGGAAGATCTAGATCCTATTTCGGGTACTGATCCATCTGAAGTATCCGAGGAGTTGAGTGATCATGTAACAAGTGATACTCCCGAGCCACCCGACTCTATTTGGGGATCAGACCACGAAGAGGAAAAACCAAAACATATAACAAAACAACCCAGTACCGTCGAAGAGGAGGCTACAGAAGCTGAATCAGCAAGCAAAGATGAAGAAGTGGAAGAAGTGGAGGAAGATGAGGAAGAAGAAGAAGAGATAAGCGAAGCAGAAGAGGTTAAGAAAAGGCCCGATACGCCGCCGCCGCCGCCGCCACCACCATCACCACCGCCCGTAGAGAAAAAACCATCGGAAGACGATTCGTTACCTTATAGACGTCGCCGTAGACAACTATCAGACGATTAATTTACATTATACGTTTATATTTATTATTATTTTTTTAATTTTATTACGTCTTTCTTTTCTCCTAATAAAATAAAAGACAACCATTGAATTCCAAAACGTTATCCGCCAATTCATACTGCCCGTCCTAAACTAATTTTTACCTTGCCCAGAATTTCATTCCTCTTTTTTTTGTGTCATTCGATTTTAGCTAATTTTAATAAAAAAAATATGGAAAAATAAAATTTAAACGAAAATATTGATAAAACAAAATAGTTATTGTAATGATGAAATTAGTAGAATTTAATTCCTGGATTTCCGGAAGTGGGGGAAGTCGGAAGCATCACATATACTCGTATGCATATTAAACAATGTTTAACTTGGTGGGACAGAGTTGCTTTAGCACATCTCTGTGCTCAATTTTAAATCTCTATCTTGACAGAGTCATTCCGGGAAGGGCCGGTGGGGAGACGTTTGACCTCTGCAAGATCAGAGAACATCTCAGCTTCTTATAGCCTTATGCTAGAGTTAATGTCGACGTCGTCGACGGCGTCAAATGTCAAAAAAAAAGTTGAATCGTATGAAATTGTATGAGAGCAGTTAATCTCAACGCGTTGCAACGCCGTAAAAGTTCAATCTATTTCAACTTTTTCGGCGTTGAAACGCCGTCAACGGCGTCGACATTAACTCCAGCATTAAGGAATACAAATTATTAAATTTTTACACTATTTTTGCATATATCGTACGTCTACGCCCACTGAAGGAGGCGGGGTCCGAAAATACACTATATCTTGTTTTCCACAGATAGGCGTATATGGGCATTGCTATATCATCTTAGACTTCATTACTAATCAAGAATATATATACTTTATGGGGTGCAATTCTTTTTGCAGAGTATTAAAAATGTATTTTGTCGGGGTCTCTCTGGAAAGGGCCGTGGGATAATTACATGTAAAATTTATTTAAATTTTTTTATAGAGTCATTTAGGGGGCAAAGGCGAGGAGGGGGTAGGGCAGAGTAGTACCAGGTTACGTCTCAGCTTCGTCATTAAGGCTTAAAAATTTTATTTTGAAGGAATGTAGGTTCAAGTAAAACAATTTGTTAAATTTTTACACTATTATTTTGCATATAATAACGCGCACTAAAGGGGGCGGGGTCCAAAAATTATTTTATGGCTGGAAGTTTAACGCGTTGGACCTTCTTTGACATAAAAATATATCATTTGCTTAACAAAATTACAAAAAAAAAAAATTTAAATTATGTTATTTTTTAGAGGTTGGTTTAGTTCTTCTTAGGGGAACTTTTTTCCCTATATCCCGATTCAGCCCATTTATGAAATTGACCTGTGCTATCCTTCAAGATATATTTATACCAAATTTCAAGAGTCTTGTCCATTTCGTTTGAATCCACAGACGGACATGGCCAGATCGTCTTAGATTTCATTACTGATCAAGAATATATATACTTTATGGGGTCTCAGATGGATATTTGGCTGAGTTACCCTCCAATTAGTTTTTGGAGGGTATAAAAAAGAAATATAAAAGAATTGATAGCCGTCTACATCTTTTGTACGCACACACTTTCCCAACCCTGAATGCTAAAAAAAGTCTTGTTATTAATAATTTCTTTCTATGAGCTTACATTTATGCTACTATATAATAAGCATTTACAACACAAATTAAAATTTACAATTAACTTCAAAGAATCTTTCGCCATCGAGCCGAGCGATTAAATTGCTCGTCCAGGATGTTGTATTCCTATAGCCGCAAGATTAGTGCAATCAGAGGAACTTTGTCCTAATATCGATTCTTGCCTATGACTTGTCTACGATGAGTCTAAGCGAATTGCATAGGACTCTTTATTCCTGCTGCAAACTATCCTTGTAAAAATTGCACTAAAAGATTACGGAAGATTATTTTTTGTTCAAACATAAAACGAGCATAATGCATAAACGGCGAATTTGTAACCTAAAATATACACGGCCAACAACCGTTCAGGAACCTCAATAAAGTACCCTTTACTAAAGTGAAATGCTATTGCAATAAACAGTCTTTCAATGGGCGCACCAGAATGCGTAAACCACAATTCACTTTCCAAAAATCGACTGCAGAATTATAAAGGGAGTGCGCTCGTTAATTACTACTCTTCCAAATGCGAGGTGTGAGTAAAATGCCCTCAATATTTGTTCTCGAAAAGGGCTAGAGCGATAGCCCACACGATTGTGCAAACGGCTAGATTTATTTGTTTCTTTCACTTACCTTTTAACAATTTAATAGGTTGAAATTTGTTTTTATATTATCCAACTCTAGAATCAAAATGTTCACTATTATTTCCACAATATTTTCACAAAATTTAATAAATAATCTTTTAATTTGTTTGAATTAAAGCACTAATTTGTTTTATACACACATTTTATTTCGCAACACTTCTTTTCTACGGCTAATTTTATTTTTTTATTTATGTTATCATGCATCTTCTTCTTCCCAAAATTTTCCATTCACATTAATGTAAGTGCTTTTAGTTGGTATAAGACGAATGTTTAATGACTTTGTTTACTTAGGCCTCAGTAATTAATTAATTTCTAATATAACTAAAATCTTTAAATTTAACGCTTTTTATTATAAAGAATATATTACTGTAATAAACCTTAACTAAAATGTAATTAATACATGTAAAATTTATAGTTTTCTTCCAAACCAGTTTACACTAATATTAGAAATAGCATAAAACAAGAAGTAACACGCTATACAATAATTTTAAATACAACAAATATAAAACTATTATATTACATAATTGCTTGATCTCACATCAAACAAGTTCTTTTTTTTTTTTTTTTGTTTAAACCAAAGCAAAGGTATGCACGTGTATACCCAGCTTTTGAGTATCAGAAATAATTCGAAATGTTTATGTAAAACAAGATATATAAAAGATTTGAATACGCATTTCTTAAAATAAATTCTTTTGGTAATTTCAAAGTAAGTACTGTCCCTGGCATATTCAACATATAAATACAATGAGAAACAGTTTTACTAGATAATATGTACAAATAATAAATTTTGATGATACATATGTATCAAGGTATATAAATACAAGGTACTCCCACTTGCTTTTATTAAATTTTAATAAGGAGTTTTGAAGTTTATTTTTCTACATCATATTGAATATGGCGTTGCCACATTATAAAAAATAATTTTCTTTATTTGGAAATTTTTAAATAAAATCTGTAATACATATATACGTTTTTCCATTTATCTAGCAATTTCGTTAATTAAATTGTATATACTAAACTTCATTCATTGATCTCTAACTTATTTAAATTTCAAGGTGTGCAGTTCAGCAATTTCCAAAATAATGGCCTTTTTTTAGTACCAAGCCACATTTTCATGAAATCACGGACAAACCACCATTATATTACATTATATTATGTGTATTCCAAATTCACGACAAGACTTTTATAATAAATTAATTGGCAAACGGATTTTAATTATTGTTAATTATGACATCGATGCAATTAAAAATTTTAATAACTCAAATCAAAAGAAAAAAACGGGTAACTTAAAATAATATGATAACTTAATTTTTATGGGAATGTCAGAATCCTTAAAATTGTCAGAAAATTATTTTAAATTTAATAACTCACAGTGGAAACAGTACCTTGTTTTATTATACCATGATATGTATAAAGAAATTTATTGATTAAATTAAATGCTATTATTTTTTAAAATAGATTAAAATGGCTACCGAGTCAATTAATTATAAATTTAAAAGTGAAAATTATTATGATTTGAAGGGCAAGTGTTAACAAAATAAAGTTGGTAATGTTCTATGCGCGTTAATGATTATGACTATCACATTATGAGATTGTCCTTTAAAGTAAAGGAAAAATCTATTATTTACACAAAATATTTTAAAAAGCAAAACACTATGCCACATGTTCTTCGGAAGTGCTTGGTGTTTGATTTTCAGTATTTGTATTAGTTTTTGCTGGCTTTTTTGTTGAATTACGAAAACTACTTAGTAAAATGCGCTCCAAAGCGTGTATAGGTGATTCGAAGAGTAAACATAAAACTAACGCGATCACAAATGTATCCAAGATGTGGCCGAAAATGTCATTAGTCTGAAAAAATTATATTTAAAAAAAGAAATGTTACATTATCTGTATGTATATGAATATAAAGATTGTCTATAAAATTATATTTAAATAAATGCATTGGCATTTAGTATAAAGTTCCATTCTATATTTTTATTATAAGTTGGCAGCACTGCCGCAAATATTGTTGTATAGCTTATTTTCCATTATATGCAATTTTGTTTTCAATGCTATATGTTAAATTGCTACATTTCGTCTATTTTTCATGGCATGGTTTGATCAATACCAAATATATTTTCCTTTCCAAGGCTCTGTTGGTACTACCCTTGAGCACAAAAGCTGTAGAAAATTTCAATTTTAAGAAAATTTGCTATGAATCTGCCAGCAAACTCTAAATGAAACCTCCTGCAATCATTTTCATCCTTATTGTGAATAAAAATTCGCAGGAAAAAAACTTTTAGTTGCTATTGTGAATGTGTTCCATAAAAATGTTTTTCACCAATGTTTTTCTTTATTAACAAGAGTGGATCCGATTTATTGTATATAGATTTGCTGTAATCTCTCTATGAATTGGTTCTCTTCCATTATTACCACAAAGATCAGATAAACGCTGTTCCTTTCTTCCAAATCTGCAAATTTTACAGAAATTATGTGCAAAGCACTGACAGAATAGAAACTATTATTTCCCAACAATTCACAATAGAAACTTTTGTTTACAAAATATTCACAATACTGACTTCTTGGGGATGGGAATATATGTATGTCTACTCTCAAGTAACTCATGGCCTTTAATCTTACGTTAGTTTTTGCCCTATTTAAATGCCCTTAAGATTATTGGAATGAGTTTGGTAATGTATTCCAAGATAAAAGGAAAATTTAACATTAGCTATAAAAATTTGTTAACAAAATATATTTTTATAATGCAAACTGACAGAGAACTGCTATTGTGCCAATTGAATTTAGTGAAATTCACAATAGTGCTATTCATCATCGAATCTGCGACCTACATAATTCTAGCGTTGGCTTAGTTACTTCGAAAACGGAGTCGATGATTGAAACTCGCTCATAATTTATATAGAAGACATGTTATTTTTTTCTGGAAACAATTTCAAAAAGTATTTTGAGCAGTACATGCACTTACCAAATGTAAATAGCCCATAAAGCTGGGAACTTTAACACTCGATGAATAATACAATTCGACTATACCATTGGAAAGGTAGGCACAATATGTCAAACGCGATATAGGAGCAAATGCACGATTGCTTAAAAACTTTTGCAGTGTTGGGGAATGGCCAGTCGTCACAGCCAGTACCAGCCACGCAATCGAAATATTCCAACCCAGTTTATGAAAACCGGAATACATAACACTTTCAATAGAAGTATAAGATGCCACATAGAAGCGAGTAACGCTGAACATGGAGCCAACACCGATAACAATGGAAAATAACCAAAATGAACGTACAAACCATTTGGGTAATTTGATACTGCAAAAAAAAATCTCTTTAGTCATTACATATTATTAAGTGAAAGTATGGAAGAAAAGTACCTTTTCGCTTGCATTAAGTGCACCAAATAGCCGGTTAGAAGACCAATAGCGTAAGAAGAGGCCCTCATGTGTGTTTTAATGTAGGTGCTGTTGTAATAGGCATTACCGGCTAAATCTTCCACTTCACTGAAATGTAATTCTCGTTAAGTTAATGAAAATTTTTTTACTTATATATTTTTTACCTGGGATAGATCATTAAAGTGGGATCTAAATTTTTCCCATATGTCACCACAAATGGTATAACCGTTGTAACTGCTACTAAAATCACCAACAAATTCAGACCATATTTGCGAGATTTATTTAAAAGGTAAATAACAGCTGCTGATATAAAGAACAGTTGGGAGTCCACCGATAGATACCAAGATTGAAACATGCACTGAAAGATTTAAAAAATATATAAAAGTATTCAAATTAAATTGACATGTAAGCAGAGTTTCTACCTGTACAGACATGGTTTTTATCTGCCAAATTATATATTTAAAATATAATGAGTTTTATATGCATAATTTTTCGTTATTTACTTATTTTTTATTATTATTATTTTTATAGTTCAGATATATTGAATAGAGTCGGGCCTAAATTGTTCCGTAATTCCAAGATATTGATGCATCGTTTGAAAGACAAGCATATTTATTAAGTTTAATTAATATATGATTCGAAATTTTTTCTATGTTTCGATTCACAAACTTCAACTTTTGCTGCTTAACTTTTTCTTTTCTATAGGAAAGAAGAAGATAATCTATAAATTGTTAATATTTCTATTTCTTTCTGTTTCTGTAAAAAAACGTTCTCTTTAATTGCGCAATTAATGTCGCTAGTACAATAATTTATTCGAAGTCTTATCGTTTGCGTAGTTGAAATAAAATGACTTCAATATGAAATAAATATATGGCAGGCGTTGCCACATTCTACCGATTCTGCCACGACTACGACAGTCGCAATTCCCTATAAATTATTGGCTCCGTTAAACGAAGGCAATAATTATAGTTACCAATTGCAGCTCGCTAATGGGGAAATTACAACAACAACATTACTCCCTTGGATTATTGCTTTTTGCAGGAAATATCGAAGTATTTTTAAAATGTCTAAAGGTACGGTCACACTTATCAATTATTTGCTCTAAAAAGCGTAGTCACCAACTACTAATGAAAAATATTTTGGCTCAGAGACGTGTTTATTAAGTAAAACAGTTTAATAAAAAACTAATAGACATTGTGGTAGAACTCAATATTATTGGAAACAGTTTAACTCAATAAACACTTGTCTGAATTACAAGCTTTTCATTAGTGTTTAGTGGTTACGTTTTTTTTTTGTTCAAATATTTGATAAGCCAGCGGGAATTACCGTTTAGAATACAGGATAAAAACATGTTCTCCCTAATTGTGTAAGGCGTTGGCGTTTACGCCACAGTCGTTTTTCATAGTAGATTAAAGAAAACTGCTTGTGTGTTTCTTTAGTCTTGTACCAAAAACGTGTTCGGCATAAACGCCAACGCCTTACACAATCAGGCCGAATATATTCTTTCATTACATTCTGAAATGTATTAATAACATAAAAAATTAAATACAAAATTATTTCTATTGAGCACAACTCTTGAAATTAATTGCCATACCAATGACGTCACTAAATATTGTTCTTGTGAACAATTACATTTAACAAAAAGAATACAAAATTCTAAAATTTTGTTTTTGTTCTAGATGTATTTTTTTGGCATGGTGGGACAGGCAGTAACCTAAAACCTGATTTTTATTTCCTCATGGTATAAATTAAAATTAACTGTTACTTGTTTAAACATAATTTTGTTTTCCTCCAAATAAATTCAAGATAACATTTATTAGCAACTATTCAAATATTTGAAATAAATAGTTTTCTTATTGTGTGAATAAACTTATATAAACTTTATATGGCCAACTTTTTTTACAAATTATAAAATAATTCTTTTCATTAACAAGAATTAATATCATTCCAGAACAGGAAGTTCAAAGTTAAAACCGGATTACTTAAAATATGTCCGCTGGTTTGAGCTTAAAGTTGTTCTTATGAAAGTTTCTGACACATTTTTTTTATACGAGTTAGTAAATAACTTTAAACATTCGAAAGAATAGTAAATATAAAAGAATTGTAGTCATATAATTTAATAATCTGTATGTTGTTTTAATATAGACAATAACAGTGGGTGAATAGAATTCGTGTCACTAATTTAAATGATGCCAACACGTTTGATGTATAAAAAAAAAACAAGAATTTAATAAAATAGGAAATATTTCTAGTTTTTTCTAAAAAAAAAATTTCTAGTGAATTATAAAATGTTATTGACATAAGAATTTTTTTATTCAGTGTCAGGTTCAGATCTGCAATATTAATGTTATTTTTTAAACCTAAATTATTTTACTAGAAATAGAATATTAAGAATATTTTTATAATCTTTAAACTAGCAAAACGGATCAGTACTGATTTCGAGGCCTATGTAATTGCGGGATCGAGGTCGGGATTTTCGGTCTTATGTACATTAAAATGACAAGATTCATTTATTTACAGTTGCTGGTAAGAAGAAAAATAGAATCCAGCTCATTTGGGTTCATTTAATTTGATCCCTTTGTGGTATTTACCGAACTATTGTGAATGAAGATTTTGGAAATCAAGGCTTGTGAATAGGCTTTTGTAATAATATATTTCAAAATCAACTAAATTTACCAGCAAATATTGTGAATGAAAAATTTTTATTCTAGTAAAAAGCACAAAATCTGCATCACATACTTACCAATTTGTCGGAATTAATATAATTATTTATATACAAAATATTAAGCCACCATGAGCTCTGGCAACGTTCCTGTTCTCTGGCAATACGCTGTTGCCATAGAGGGCCACTGCCAATACTGGGAAACCAAGTGATATAAAAGCCAATTATGGCCAAATAGGCCGGTGTCAAACGTACATAACGGCCAACATACAAAATCAAAACATTTAATTTCCCCTTGCGTCTCTCCAGCTCAATGAGAAGAATGCGACAAAATAAGAAACCGCTCAATAGCAGAAAAACATCAACAAACAGCAACGAATTGCTTAGGAAACCAAATAAAGGTGATTTTATATTCTGAAATGGAAGTAAAATAAAACTTAAAAAAATACACTAGTGGAAAAATGTTTAAAATAATTAAATAACAAAAATTAAACCAGAAATGAAAATTGTATAATATGCAGTCGTTCGTTCGTGTGCAATCAATTGCATTGACAACCGGCTGGCCGGCTGCCTTTACAAACAATTGCATAATTTTCTTTTTGTTTACAATTATCAAACAAAAACAAGTTTAGTTTGTTAGTCGTTATTCTAAATGGAAATTCAAGTATTTAACTAATTATAAGTTGTGACTTTGTAAACAAAAATATTTCTGTTCTAGTTGCGAGATGCATACACACCTTGTCTATGAATTCCACATTGTAGACTGGACTACTGTAGATGAATGACAGTATGTGACCAGCCAAGATAAATAACATGGCCAATGCTTTAATGCCATTAATAGAATTTAAACCTAATTGATCTTTGCTGGCTTGAAAAAGCTTTTTCACATTTTCTGAAAGTAAATATAGAAACATTCCATTTGATGTTTTTTCTTTTCAAATTAATATATACGTGTATGTAAGAGTATTAAAGTATATGAATTTATGCATTAATTAAAAAGAAGATATAATTAAATAGTATTTATTCATGTTAATAATAAATTAACTTCTATTTTTATAGCATTTGTGTAAATGAAGATTACAGCATTAATAAATCATTTTGTAATAATTTATGCCACCGTGAATGAAAAACAAATATTTTCAATACATGATGGCAACATGCAAACTTGACTCGTGAAGGATGCAACTAAATTATATTGATAATATTTAATAGTTTATTATTATTATTATTTAAAGCTTTTAATAAAAAAATATTTTCAAAAATATTATTAATTGCCCTACATAAAGTTGTAATTGTTTGAAACGCTTTTCAGTACAAAACATCTTTAACGAGATAAAAAATTATGAAAATCTCTCTAAGTTCAGAAAAACTAAAGCCGACCACTTTCTTATACCCTCCAAAAAAGAATTGGAGGGTATATTCACTTTGTCATTCCGTTTGTAACGCAGGGAAATATCCATCTGAGACCTCATAAAGTATATATATATCAGTGATGAAATCTAAGACGATCTGAGCATGTCCGTCCGTTCGTCCGTCTGTGGAAATTATTATTCACTCCAAGCGAAAGGAGCTAGACCCTTGAAATTTGGTACAAATATATTTCATAAGTGAACTGAATCGGGGCCAGAGGGAAAAAAGTTCCCCTAACGAGTACTAAACCAACTTCTAAAAATCAACATCGTTTTTTTTGTAATTTTGTTAAGCAAATGATATATTTTTATGTCAAAGAAGGTCCAAAGCTTGCAGCCAGAATATCAGAAAAGTCCATTTTTGGACCCCACCCCCTATAGAGGGCGTTGAAGTAACATATTACTTGGAAAAATAGTGTAAACATTTAACAAATTGTATAATTTTTTAAAAATTACATTTTTATGACCAAGCTGAGATGTGCTCTGATCTCCCTCTGCCCTACCCTTGCCCATCTTTGAAAAAAAAATTTTTTTGTCTCTTAATAACTCCAAGAATTTACTTTAAGGTGAGTTGTCTCTCCCACGGTGCCTCCTGGAGTATTGAAGATTCGACCCGGTCGAATATAACGTTCTTACTTGTTAAATATTCAAATTGTATTATGAAATAGTATACGAGAACTGCAACGATACCAAGTCGCTGATAACACAAATTAAATTCCTGTGTTGCCGTTTCAGTATTTGGTTTATGTCCTATTTAATTAATTTTGCTGTTGTTGTCTTATATTACACAATGGCTGCTTATAAATTTCAGTCTTTCATACAAATAACTTAAAAAGAAATTTATTACGATTTTCCAAACATGGCCCAATACATACATCTCACTTCTCATGATGATTTTGAGCAGGGTTGTGTTCTGACTGTTTGTTTACGTTTTGCCGATGTTTGTTTACAATGCGAACTTTTGTTATTGTAAAAGGAATTGGTGCAAAAGCACGTATTGTTGAGATGGGAAATTTTTACACAAATAAAATGCCTGTTGCTTTTGTATTATTGTTATTGTTGTCTAGTGAGATGGCCTGATATTTGAGACATGATTCCAACAAATGCAAGCTCTCAATTTATTTTGCTTTGCTCTCAGCCTACACTAAATATATACGAGTATTACAATTTATTGAACAACCCTCCTACTTAAGAATTATTTGAATATTATTAATGTATAATATTATTATAAACTATTAATTACTTTAATTACTGCTAGTATTTGAATTATTTTCTCACATTCAAATGCAGGCAGTTGTTTGTTGGAAAACCATAATCAATATTATCAACCAATCAAATCAGTATGTGTTTGAATTAATAAAAAATAATAATAAATCCAAATGCTAAATAGTCTTACCAATTACTGAAAACGATAATAAAGCGATGTTTACAATTTCATTACGTGCCAAAGTTTTTGCAACATTTTCCTCATTGCGTTGCGAACTTATCAAATAGACGTGATACAGAGTGCTTAATATGGCCAAGAATAAAAAGAATAAAATAAACAAGCTGAAAAAAGATTTGACAAAAACAAAAAGAAAAACAACAAGAAATATTTATTACACAATTTTACACATACAGTACAAGAAGTATTTGTCAAGAGCTATTAGCCAACACCACACCAAAATTGAAAATAAAAATGTCAAGAAACTAAATTGAAAAAATAATATTAATTAAATTGAAATTAAATAAAATGTGCACTTACGCATAAATAAACATGCCGTCAGTTATAGGCGGCTCATGTCCGTCACTGTATTGGCACATTTTGTCGTTGACCGTCACATTGCGTTGCAAAGTATGTTGCAAATAAATTGCAACATCATTAGCACTGCACGAAGCCGGTACGCATACGCCCCAATGAGTTTTTAAATCCAAAGGCTTGTTGTTTACAGCAAACAGCAGCAGCAGCGGGAAGGCGGGGAAGGAAACGCAAAAATATACAGAAAAGCCACATTAATAAATAGTACATTTAAGATTGTTAATAGTTTTATTTCACAAAAAAATAAATAAATAAATAAAAAATTGCAAGATGTGTAATAGAGTAATTTACATGCCTGAAGCATTTTAGCCGGACAGTTAATAACAATTTAAAGCAAAGTGCATTAATATTTACATGCAGACCAGCATGTATGTATGTACGAGTATATGTATATATTCATTCACATATGTACATACATACACTTTTAAATATTCAAACATGTGCATAAAAGTATAGCAAAAGAAAACCTTGTGTATTTAATAAATAAACACCAACATGAACTCGCATGTGTGCATGCATGTATTTGTTTGCATGTGCAAGCCCGGTGTGCTTCGCTTCATTAGTAATCATTTATGGTAATCGATGGATATTTGAGTCATTCCATACAACTTTCCAATTTAAAAAATTGGAGGAAGTCTACGATCCCACTTAACAAATATTTTCCCAAAAAAGCGTAACCATTAAATACTAAGCCAACCCTCCAAAAAATAATTGGAGGGTATATTTACTTTATCATTCCGCAGCGAAATATCCCTCTAAGACTCCATAAAGTATATATATTCGTGATCAGTGATGAAATCTAAGACGATCTAGCCATATCCGTCCGTCCGTCTGTGAAAATCACTATACAATCTAAACGAAAAGAGCCAGACCCTTGAAATTTGTTATAAATACATTTTGAAGGATAGCACAGATCAAGTTCGTAAATGGGCTGAATCGGGCCAGAGGGAAAAAAGTTCCCGTAAGAAGAACTAAACAAACCTCTAGCAAGTAAAAATGTCATATTCGACCGGGTCGTATCTAAAATACCCTCCAAATATTTAGTAAGTAAATTTAAGATGTCTAACATGGTGGGACAGAGTTCCTTTAAGACATTTGTGTACTCAATTTTAAATTTCTATTTTGACAGAGTCATTCCGGGAAGGACCGTTTCACCTCCGCAAAATCAGAGAACATCTCAGGTTCTTATAGGCATAAAGAATACAAATTTTTCAATATTTACACTATTTTTGCATATAATAACATATGTACACGCCCACTAAAGTGGGCGGGGACCAAAAGTAGACTATATCATGTTTTCCACAGACGAATGCATGGGCATCGCTAGATCACCTTGGACTTCATCACTGATCAAGAATATATACTTTATGGGGGGTCCAATTGTTTTTGGAGGGTTTTAAAACTGTATTTTGTCGGGGTCTCTCTGGAAAGGGCTGTGGGGGAGACATTTCACCTTTGCCATAAAACACTAAAAATAAATGTTTGGGATAATTAAATGTAAAATTTATTTAAAAAAACATTTTTTTTTATAGGGACAAAGGGGGAGGAAGGGGTAGGGCAGAATAATACCAGGTTACGTCTTCGTTATTAAACCTTAAAAATGTTATTTTTAAGGAATGTAGAAGTAAAACAATTTGTTAAATATTTACACTATTTTTTAATATAATTCCCACTAAAGGGGGCGGGGTCCAAAATTTAATTTTTTTAATTTTATGGCTCCAAGTTTCTTTGACATAAAAATGTATCATTCGCTTAACAAAATTACAAAAAAAAAACTTTAAAAATTATATTGTTTTTCAGAGGTTGGTTTAGTTCTTCTTAGGGGAACTTTTTTCCCTCTGGCCCGATTCAGCCCATTTACGAACTTGCCCTGTGCTATCCTTCAAGATATATTTATACCGAATTTCAAGAATCTGACTCTTTTCGTTTGGGCTGAGTCGGGATTTCCACAGACGGACGGACAGACGGACATGCTGAGATCGTCTTGGATTTCATTACAGAGCAAGAATATATATATACTTTATGGAGTATCAGATAGATATTTCGCTGCGTTACAAAGTGAATATACTCTCCAATTCTTTTTTTAGAGAGTATAAAAATGGGGGAAAAGATTAGCCCGCCTGAAGTGTGAAAGTCGGGATGGTATCCCTAAAATTGGAATGAATGATCAGGAACAAATATTAAACAATATGTGACTTAACACTCCGTCCAGGCGGCTAGAAAGGTACAGTTCGCTCGCGTTCAAACGAACAAACAAACAAACATTTATTTTTACACACAAGTCTATAGAAAATCGTGTGTAGTTCTATTCATGTATACGAGCGTATCGAACATAAATGTGCACTTTTACTGTGATAATGAACATAAATTCGAAATATATATTAAATGAATTTTATTTAAATTAATAATAGAATAATTACGCTATGAATACAAGTATGACAAGTTCAACGAGATTGTTTAGCTTAATTAATTACATTGTGCTGTGTAATTGAGAGTTTGAGGCATTTGATGCGGGCGAAAACAACATTTTCTATTTTGCACTAAAAAACAAAAATATCATTGATTTCATAAAACATGAATGCGAAAGGTTTTATTATTATGATTGAGAACTAATAATTTTTTTAATGGCCGGCTTTTTTTTTATTGAACGAATTTGATCGTTTTGTTTTCGAAATCAAAAGGTATTAATTAATCTATAAATAGTTTTTCTCACTATTTGCGTGCGTTTACTACACAATGAAGCCGAAATGCTGGCGGCAATGGCAGAACGAAGGAGTGCTTATGTCGTATTTTATGTAAAGTCAATTTAATTATATTATAATTTTTAGTGCGTGATTAAAGCATATCGTTTGGTTTTTTTTTTATGTTTTTATTTTTATTTTTTTATGCATTTACATAAATTTTTAGGCAAGGTCTTGTTGGCCCTTAAAATTTATGTGGGGAATTGCTCAATGCAAACCCAAATAAACACAATAAAACACGGGAAGTAATACAATTTTGAGGAAATTCAAATGAGATATTATCATTTGAAATGAGAAAATTACAACTCCAGTACGGATTGTATTAAAATCAATATTTTGATCGCGTTGGCTGCGAGAGCTTTTTTAACGATCGCGAGATATTAATACACGTATGTATCACTTGTTTATACATATTTTCCCATGGTCTATACTAGAATTGTGCGCGTGAGTAAAATTAAGCTCAGGATCACGCACTGTCACGCAGCTAAAAATTTGTCAAGCACGGCAATATTTAAAGAGCTCACGATCACGCACGCTCACGAAAGCATTATTTTTAATCAAGTACTTTTACGAATGATGGTAAAAAATGTTTCCAAAATACCCGCTCTCTCAGTAAAATTGCTCTCGTGTGTGAAAGTATGTATCTCTCTAACACTTATATACATATGTATGTATGTATGTGTGCATGTACGTACATATTTCCCTTAGTATTAAAAATTCAAAAGAAAAAACTCTATCTTCTCTTTTGAGTGCATGAATATTATACGATTTGAAAATAATGCACTATCACGCCAGGTTCTAAATTTTTGAATCATGCTCATGCATGCACGCGTGATTTTAATCATTTATAATCACGTTTAACGTAATTCAGGCACATCTCTAGTTTATACGGATTGGAATCGGTATTAGAAAAATTGCTGAGGATGTCGGCATAATCGGTTGGCTTGTGCAGTCCGAAATTTCCGACTTTTTACAAGAAAAAAAAACAGGTATCACCAAATTTTCTTGTCCCCAAGATTAAAAAGACCCATGAACGGACGGCGTTTTGTGACAATTAAGCAAATAAAAACTGACTGACTAAGAGAGCTCAAGTTCACATTAAAAAGTGCATATCAGAACTGCTCCAATAATTGGAAACAAATGGATGGCACATGTGTATTATATCTAAAGTGGACTTTTTTGAGGGGGGCAGAATACAATTTTATGAAGAAATAATAATTTAAAATTTTTTGAAAATGCATGTTATTTTTGAACAGACCTCGTACATATGTAGAAATCTAATGAATATGTTTTTTTCATTATTTTCTTTAAACTAGAATTTGCATAAATCACTTTTTTTACCGCTTAGATGTCCGTGTCATATGCGAATATGTATTAAAACTCTAAAATGTTCAATTGAAAATAAATAAAAACCATTTTTAAACTCACCTGCTCATTGCGTGAATTGTGCGCAATCACAGTAACACCTTCAATTTTTACATCAATCAAACAATATTTCGGTTTTACAAGAAACGAATCATCATCATGCAGATTATCTTCTATACGAGACTTGAAATTGTGCGCGTGTAAACACTGATCATAATGACCAAATTGATAACGAATTCCACTCTCAATACCTACAGGATTTCTAACGGATGCATCATACACTGAAAAAATATATGAATAATTTAAGTGAAATAAAAATATTTTGATTACCAATTAAAGAGGAATATTTAGATATATTGTGGTGATATTATCTTA
The DNA here is from genome assembly GCA_951800035.1 of Linnaemya tessellans. Lineage (NCBI taxonomy): Eukaryota > Metazoa > Arthropoda > Insecta > Diptera > Tachinidae > Linnaemya > Linnaemya tessellans. The sequence goes on from OX637536.1 coordinate 13,059,390, forward strand.
GCAAAATATAAAAAAAAACAAAATGTATTCAAATTATTTTATTATTTAATATTTAGCCATACTTTTTTTTAATTTTGTTTTTAAATTATTACATAAATACAAATCTTTCAATACAAATTTCTTTGGATTTTTCATGTTGTTTTCAGCTTCTTTACTTTTTTACATTCACTGAGAACTGATAGCGGTAATAATTTCTTACGGGAGGTTCACGTTACCATTTTTCCCTTCGAGTGGAATAAAAATTTCACGTGAACAAAAATTCCCCTTGTTATTCACGATAGGGGTGAATATTCATGACTGAGCGCGGAGTGAGTGTTAACTACTTCAACCAACAGCACCCTCATAAAAATTGTTCCCATTTTCCAGTTCCCCTATTGTGAATTACAATTTCAGTCGTATTTTTTCCCATTTCCAATATTTGAGTTTTCCACCCCAGCAAATTTGAAGGAAGACGAGGAAAAATTTATAAAAAAGAAATATATATGTAATTATTGTATAAAATATTTTTAAAAATTTATCCGAAAAGTCAATTCTCAAAACAAAAAATGCGGAAGAATCCCAAAACAGCTCGTGAATTTTTTTTAAAGAGAAAGTCATGAAATTCATTTAAGAGAACATCAAAAGACGAATTAAATTCTTTAAATCCGGCAACTAAAAACAGTCTGGCAGCAATTAGGGCCCTGGATTCGAGGATGATAAAGTCGAAATGTGTACTGGCATACACCCAATCTCTGGCTCGACTTAAAAGACATGACGTCAAGATAGTTTGGCATCCAGGGCATGATGGCATTTAGGAAAATGAAATGGCGGATGAATGCGCAAGAGCAGGTTCGGCCTTAGATGAAGCAGTCTTACGTAGGGATATTGACATTCCCTCAGTTGAGCTGCTGAACATAATTGAGGAATGGGGCAAGGAGGAAGGTGACGTCAACAATTACCACCTGTAGGGTTTCCAAAACTCTAGCTAGTTCTAACTCTTAGCAGAGTTAGAACTAGACAGCTTCTAACTTTTGGGAAGAAGTCGTTGGCACTCCTGGTAGGGGCACTTGACGGGGCACTGTGCAATTGGGCACATGTCAGAGCGCAAGGCGAATTCATACAAGGTGGACTCATTTGTGCAACTCTGTGTAAAATTTATTGAACTGTCAAATAAAATGCTTTGGAAAAAACAATGGCCGCACTCAAAAACAGTTCAATTTGACAGTTCAATAATTTTGCCTTGGTAACAGCTGATCACCAGTTTCTGAACTAAGGCCACCTGGTATGAATTCGCCTTGTCAGAGCATTTGGGCTTTCCCCATGATGATCGCTGCAAGAGCTGTTTCGATGAAGAAGAAGAGGAGTCAGTACAGCATTTCCTTTGTGACTGTCCGGCAATGCAGGAGCGTAGGCTTAAACATCTAGGCGGTCGTTTCCTGCGAGATCTGGACTGTCTCAGGGATGCACCGCTGGCTGCCCTGGCGGGTTTTGTGAGAAGCTGTAGGTGGTTCTCAGGAACCAGTACTTCGTTTGGAAAAAATTGTCTAGGGTGCAGTCCTCTGGGCATCACAATGGGCCTTCATGGCTTCCGAGTGTTTCCTCTCTAACTGCGGGCAGCCCTTTTTAACCTAACCTATTCCTCACAAAATAAAAGTTATTTATTTATTTATTTATTAAAATATACCTTATAAATAAATTTACAAGATATACAAAAAATAAAAGTTATTTCTTGATTTTTATTTATTCTTCAAAAAATAAAAGTTATTTGTGAATTATATTTCTTTTATTATATTGTGGCATAAACCAATAAAATTTATTGCACTTTTTTATGGTATTTTTTATAAAAAAAATGCACACAAATAATATCTTCCAAAAAAGTCATATATATTAAGATTCTTGGTACAATTTCAAAACTCCTTAATACCATCCCTGAAACGTGCTGCAGGTATTTTCTAGAAATTTTCTCCTATAAAATTTTAAGTGCAAAATTCTTTGTTTTACGAATGTAAAACGCGCACCGCGAGTAAATAAATATACTTTCTAATTTCAAGAGGCAGTTTTTCAAAACAAAAATATATAAAAAAAACTTAATTGATGTAATTAATGAATTAAGTCATAAAATGAAACATTAAAATTGGAATTTAAATTTGAAGGGACTAAAAATTAAATTAAAATGTAAGGAAACTATTAAACGAATACTTAAAACTGAACAGGGATGTGTAGTGTGAACGGATTGATTGGCAATCGTAATAGAGGGAGCGCAGCAAATGCACATCAAATATTTCCAATAAAATTTCGTACAATAAAAATAAAACTATTTATTGTATTGACTGACTGATTTTTAATTCCTTAATATTCCAAAAAAAATTATTTTGTAAAAGCTTTATTTACATGAAGTAAATATCCCAATTTGTTGTAAACTTTTTATTGTTATTATTATACCAAATATAGTATATTGACATGTGTTATTTACTTTTTTTTATTGCTTTTTGCTAAACTATCAATTTCAAATTACGTCTTCGCGAATTTTATTAATATGACTTTTGTTGTTTTCCAATTTGTCAATCGTGTTTGTGCACGTCAAGAGTCCATTGCTGTCATTAAGTGAAATTAATTGTCAAATTGCTTTTTATGTTATTGTGAGAAATTAAAATATTTCATAATTTTATAAACTGATCTCATTTTGTTATGATTCACATATTCTGGGAAAAAAAAATCTTCTTGAAAAACATTTATTTGTTTATCAAGTTAAACTTGAATTATATTTAAATTTATATATTTAGGAACTATTTTTTAACACTTCGCATCAATTTTGATCGTGCTGATTCCTTATTCCCATTTCTTAAAAGATGTCAAAGTGATCATAGACCGATTTTAACTAGTTCCTAATGTAGATCATCAGAGAAATTTCTTAGGACAGCTAAAGATAAATGAAAATTATAAATATCAAAGTCATCATAAGAACTCAAAGATCACTTGTTTTCTTTATAACCTCCGAAAAAAAAAATTGGGGGGTATATTCACTTTGTCTTTCCGTGTGTAACACAGCGAAATATACCCCTAAGACCCCATAAAGTATATATATTTCTGATCAGTGAACAAGACTATACAGCCATGTCCTTCCGTCCGCCTGTAAAAATCACGATACAGTCCAAATGAAAAGAGCCAGAAACTTCAAATTTACTATAAATCTATTTTGAAGGATAGCACAGGCCAAGCTCGTAAATGGGCTAAATCGGGGAAGAGGGAAAAAGTACCCCTAAAAAGTACTACACCAACCTGTAAAAAACAACATAATTTTTGAAGTTTTTTTTTATAATTTTGTTAAGCAAATGATATATTTTTATATCGAAATAGTAGATCCAAAGCGTTGAATTTGCAGCCAGAAAATCAGGGGCCAAATTACCGCATTCGATTCGAAACGAAATTTCAATACAATTTGATATCGATCGATATCGAATGCCGTAATTTGGCCCCAGATAAATCCATTTTTGATTTGCTGCCGTATGCTTACATTGAATACAATAACAATACGCCAGATTGTGTAAGGCCTTGACGTTTACGACGGAGGCGTTTTTTGTACTAGATTAAAGAAACACACAATAAGTTTTTTTATACCCTCCAAAAAAGGATTTGGAGGGTATATTCACTTTGTCATTCCGTTTGTAACGCATCGAAATATCCATCTCAGACCCCATAAAGTATATATATTCTTGATCAGTGATGAAATCTAAGACGAACTGAGCATGTCCGTCCGTCCGTCCGTCCGTCTGTGGAAATCACGATTCAGTTCAAACGAAAAGAGCTAGACTCTTGAAATTTTACACAAATATATTTTGAAGCTTAGAGCAGGTTAAGTTCGAAGACGGGCTAAATCGGGCAAGAGGGAAAAAAAGTTCCCATAAGAAGAACTCAACCAACCTAGAAAAAACAACATAATTTTTAAAGTTTTTTGGTTATTTTGTTAAGCAAATGATATATTTTTATGTCAAATACGGTCCAACGCCTAAAACTTGGAGCCATAAAATAAAAATATTTTTTGGCCCCGCCCACTTTAGTGGGCGTTATTATAGGCAAAAATAGCATAAAAATTTAACAAATTGTTTTACTTAAGCCTACATTCCTTAAAAATAACATTTTTAAGCTTTAATGACGAAGCTGAGACGAAACCTGGTACTACTCTGCCCTACACCCTCCTTCCCCTTCGCCCCCTAAATGACCCTACCAAAAAAAATTTTCTTTTTTTTATCTTTACAGTTTCATGACTCCCGATTTCTGCCCTACCCACCCCCCCCCCCTCTTTCTTTGCCCCCTAAATGACCCTATCAAAAAAAAGAATTTTTTTTTAAATTTTGTTTATAATCATCCCAAGCATTTATCTTTAGAGTTTTATGACTGCCTGTTGCTGCCCTACCCCCTCCTCCCCCTTTGCCCGCTAAATGACCCTATTAAAAATAAATAAAAAAATTTTTTTAATTTTGTGTATAATCATCCCAAGCATTTATTTTTAGAGTTTTATGTCTACCTGTTTCTGCCCTACCCCCTCTCCCCCTTTGCCCTCTAAATGACCTTATCAAAAAAAAGAAATTTTAATTTTGTATATAATTATCCCAAGCATTTATTTTTAGAGTTTTATGACAAAGGTGAAATGTTTCCCCCACAGCCCTTGCCAGAGCGACCCCGCCAAAATACAGTTTTTATACCCTCCAAAGAGAATTGTTATGAAGTCTAAGACGGTCTAGCAATGCCCATACGTTCGTCTGTGGAAAACATGATATTGTATATTTTTGAACCCCGCCCCCTTTAGTGGGCGTTGACGTACGATATTATATAAAGGAACTCTGTCCCACCAAGTTAAACATTTCAAATTCACTTACTAAATATTTGGAGGGTATTTAAGATTCGACCCGGTCGAATATAACGTTTTTACTTGTTTTTTATAATTTTGTTAAGCAAATGATATATTTCTATATATCGAAATAGATCCAAAGCGTTGAACTTGCAGGCAGAAAATCAGATAAATCCATTTTTGATTTGCTGCCGTATGCTTACATTGAATACAACAATAATACACCTGATTGTGTAAGGCGTTGACGTTTACGACGGAGGCGTTTTTTCTACTAGATTAAAGAAACACACAAGAAGTTTTTTTTTAATCTTCTTCGAGTCGCCTTTGACAATCGGGGGGAATAGTTTGGAATTTATCCGCTGTGCGACAGGCAGGTTATTTACTTTTATATAAAAATTAAAATTTTTCAGCCGCTTAAAAAATTATTATTAAAAGATCAGAGATCCTCAACTTTTTTTTTTAGTAATAACTGCACCGGGTCTATGCCTGTTTGCATGCTTGCAATAAATTATAGTGGATTTTAGTTTTATTTAAATAAATTTTAGTTTCCTTGATTAGAAGAAGACAGTGTATTGACGCGTTTATTGTTTTTGTTGATGATTCGTTTTATTATTCATATAATTTTAGCTTTATTGTAACATAAAATTTTAATAAGTAAACAATCAATTAAAACTTTATTACTATAACCGTTTCCTTAACTTTTCTCATACATATTAAATAATTATAAATTTAATGTCAAACGCTGTAATTTCCCCACAACAAATAGTTTATTTGAGGTGCAGTTACAATTCAATACAACTTCGTTGTTATACGAGTATCATAAATGCGTATAACGAGGGTTAAGATGTGTGTGCACTTGAAAATAAAAAAATGGGCCTTTATGCTTTAAACTTTAATAGATTCGCTTTAAATATTAACGTTTTGTTTTATTTTTTCTTGTGGATTAATTATATTCATTAAAATTCCCCAACATTAATAATTTTGTAATAGTTACAATGTAAATACGAGTACATACTTACACGACTTATGTGTGTGTGTGTGTGTGGGTGTGTATGCATGCATTTATAGTTAAACTGAGTGAAGTAGAGTCTTTTTATCAGTAATTTTATTAAAAAAGTAAATAAAACATAAAATGCTGCTCAATTTAGCAAAATGCAAATAATTGAGGGCCTTATGGCGTTTTCTTTTCTAGAAAACATGTAACATTTTTTCACTCCCAATCCAGAAATTTGCATTTAAACGGATTTTTAAAACAACAATATATTTTTCTAAGCAATGGTAGATTAATTTGTAATAGGTTTAGTATTTCGAAAGTGGCATGATGGTGCAGTTTTTCATTAAAGAGTGTAAAAAATGTAGCATTCTTTTCCAGAAAAGAAATCAACTTTAAACTGCCGTCATAGGGGGACATGCCATAAAATAATAGCACAAAAATGTTTGAAATAGCTACAAAAGATCCCTATGTGCGCAATAGTAGCTATCCCGCCCTTTTTAAAGGGTAGAAAATTGTTATAAAATCGGCGAAAAATTATTTAAGCGAGGATTTTCAAATTGCGGGTAACTTGAAAATGTGGCCCAAAGTCAGTCTCCAAATATAAAGGGTGTTTTTTATAGAGTGATACAACTTTGTGTTGGCATCACTGGTTTATTTGACCGCCCATTTAACAGCTGCTAGTTGCTTTTTGTTTAGTTTGCTTTGACATTTCATTATCCATCGACTTACACCAGAGCAACGCGTGCAAATTGTGGAAATTTTTAATCAAAATAATGCTTCTGTTCGTCAAACTTATCGTGCACTTCGTCCATTTTATGGCGTACATAATCGTCCTTCAGAGTGCCTACTTCGAAGAACAATAGATCGTTTTCGGACCACATTTACTGTTACGGGAAATCAGTCAAGATGATCCTAATCAATTAATTCCTCGCCGTTCTCAGTAACTGGGGTTGTGTCCTTCCACTTTGTTTTAGGATTTTTTTTTGGTTGTTGAAAATTGGTGTTCCAGATTGCGCCTTCTGCGAGCCAGCCGTGGCGTCCACATGGCCGAAATCATTTTTAAACATTAATGTCATAAAATTTTCTATCCAATAAAGACCGTTTCATTGATATCAAAAATATATTATTAAGTCTGTGTTCATACGAGTCATGTTTTACTGACATGATTGTGACTTTGTAGGCGAGAGGGTAGAAGGGAAAAGTAACGAGTACTCATGCGCATGTACTGTCAGTACGTTTTGCTTTCTCATTCGTAAAGCATGAATACATCTATATGTACATGTCGTCAACAAGACATGAATTGTGTGAACACGAATGCAAGTCCAAAGAAGAATAAGTAAGAATCTTGTCAATAACACTCGTATGAACACAGACTAAGTTTTATTATGATTTAAACTGGTATCACTCTATAAAAAACACCCGATACAAGAAAACAAAAAGTAGTTTGCAAATTATTTAAATGGAGATAAAATTCCATATATGAATCACTATTTATATATTAATTTTTTTTTTGTTAAATAGTAAATATATTTACTAAAATTTTATCTCGGCCATGATAGCGGAAGAGGTGGGGGGAAGATTTTATTCAAATAGAAAAACTTTGTGTATGTCCTGAATTATTTACATAAATTTTATTTAACATGCTTTTATTTAAGTTCACATCTACCAAATATTTGACGAAATAAGCGTGACCGTCTTAAAACCAGATTCTAGAAAATTATTATTTCTTGACTGCATCTGATATTTATCTACATATTTGTATTTATTTTTATTTGTGTAAATCCTAAACGCTATTGCTAACAGAATATTTAAGAGAAACTACCATAAATGGCCACAACAATAAAAGAATAAATATAATAAATCCAGCGTTAATTTAAACAACTGAAAACGTTATATTCGGCCGGATCGAATCTTAAATACCCTCCAATATATATTTAGTAAGTAAATTTAAAATGTTTAACTTGGTGGGACAGAGTTCCTTTACACAGGATGGCGCAAAAGTAATCCTCCTATCAGAAAATGGCGCAAAAATAACCTTCCGATGTTTTTTGCCTGTAATTTAAAAAAAAAATGAAAAACTTTGATTCTTCTTGTGGAGTATTTTTATTTGGTCTTTTAATTTTTTTACATCAAGTCGAGATTATGATGTCATGTAAATGGCCGCCGCCACAGTTGATTGTCACTTGTCGCAAAATTTATAGCATATAGCTGATAGGAGGATTACTTTTGCGCCACCCTGTATAATATCGTACGTTAACGCCCACTAAAGGGGGCGGGGTTCAAATATAGACAATATCATGTTTTCCACAGACGAACGTATGGGCATTGCTAGACCGTCTTAAACTTCATCATTTACGGGGCAAAGTGGGGAAGGGGGAAGGGGTAGGGCAGAAATCGGCAGTCATAAAACTCTAAAAATAAATGCTTGGGATAATTGTATACAAAATTAAATTTTTTTTCTTTTTGGTAGGGTCATTTAGGGGGTGGAGGGGGTAGGGCAGAAATCGGCAGCCATAAAATTCTAAAAATAAATGCTTGGGATAATTGTATACAAAATTAATATTAATTTTTTATTTATTTTTTTTTTTGTTGGGTCATTTAGGGGTGAAGGGGGAGGAGGGGGTAGGGCAGAGTAGTACCAGGGGCCGAATTACCGCATTCGTGATCGAGTAAAATTGTTCGTAAATTTCCTTTTTGGGATTATCACATTCGTTATCGAACAAGTGCTTTCGAAATTTCTGATTATAGCATTCGATAGCGAGTACATAATCGAGTACCGGCTGTTTAAAATTCACTCGTTAGCTCTGTGTCAATCGAAATTAATATTTTTTAAGTTCTGTGTGCAAAAAAGACAAAAATGTAAGTTTATAAATGCATATTTTACATAATAAAACTATTTAATACAGCTATATTCGTTTTTAGGACAAAAATAAACAAAATAAATTCCAGACAAAAAGATGTTTTGGCTCAGTGTTTGTTGGAGCACCAAGTAATCATTTCCAACAGTATGTTGGAATCCTCCACATGCTAAAAGAGATATCGCTCCAGCCAATTGTAGCTTTAGTGGAAGTGCGGTAGACATATGTCCTTCGAAACACAGGTCGGAAAGAAGGAAATTAAACGCCTCTTTTGAAAGCCGGAAACATTTAATAAATCTAAAACATATAAAGAAATAAAAAAGGACCATAGAATATTGCAATTTACTTACGCATTTGGCGGCAATGACATTGGATCACTTTTGTCTCGCATTTCTCTTCTAATACGTACTGTATTATAATCGTCTTCAGAATCAGAAGACGATAAACACAAGAAGAGGAATGTAGCCATTTTTTAACAATTACATTTGTTTTTGCACAATATGTATTTCATTCCACAAAAATTAATTTAAAAAGCCCACCAAAATTTTTTTATTAGCTTGAATTGCAATAAACATATGACAGCTTCGTTTTAATTCCATTCCAATGTAAAAAGCGATCTGGTACAATTTATAAAAATTTCGATACGTTAGCTTTCGAGTGCAGTAATCCATCCATTCGATACGTTTCGAAATTTTATTCGATACGAAAGCTTACTCGATCACGAATGCGGTAATTCGGCCCCAGGTTTCTTCTCAGCTTCGTCATTAAAGCTTTAAAATGTCATTTTAAGGAATGTAGGTTTAAGTAAAACAATTTGTTAAATTTTTATGCTATTTTTGCCTATAATAACGCCCACTAAAGTGGGCGGGGTCCAAAAATAATATAATATAAAAAATTATATATTTTTATTTGACATAAAAATATATCATCTGCTTAACAAAATAACCAAAAAACTTTAAAAATTATGTTGTTTTTCCTGGGTTGGCTTAGTTCTTCTTAGGGGAACTTTTTTCCCCCTTGCCCGATTTAGCCCATCTTCGAACTTAACCTGATCCAAGCTTCAAAATATATTTATACCAAATTTCAAGAGTCTAGCTCTTTTCGTTTGGACTGAATCGTGATTTCCACAGATGGACAGACGGACGGACATGCTCAGTTCGTCTTAGATTTCATCACTGATCAAGAATATATATACTTTATGTGGTCTGAGATGGATATTTCGATGCGTTACAAACGGAATGACAAAGTGAATATACCCCCTCCACATTCTTTGTTGGAGGGTATAAAAACATCAAACCAAAGCAAAACTAAAAGAATACTCGTAAATGGAAATTAATAAGGGAGTGATGATTAACACCTATAAACGTGATCGACTTGAACCATTTAGTATTTGTAACAAAATTGTTTTAATTCATTCAAATGACAGTAAAATATAAAGTAAATATTTAGTTTTATTTTAAATAAATTTATTACAATCTTGCTTTTACATCTAGTTAATGCTGAATACTCGTCTATAAACTAACACAGCAAAATGTGTTAACACTATCACGTTCGTATGACATTTGCGTGTGTGTTGCAATCGCCAGGGCAAGCAAAAATATGTGCGAACAGCAGGGGTCTTGCTCACAACACAAAATATTGCACGCAGAATTTTATCTGGAAATATCCAGCATTTGAAATTATTATCCGAATTTTTTTTGTGCATCACTGAAAACGTTGTTCCACACATACATATTTCGGGTTGCCCTGGCAACAACACTTGCTTTTTATGGTATTAACTACCGAAAACAACTATTTAATTTTATCTCGCCATTATTATTTTTCATGCACGCCAAAAGTACTATAATGTGACCTATTTATTTCTTGCAATTAAATAACATAATTTGTTGTTGTTTTTTTTTTAATTTTATAGATCATCTATTAAATGATTTTACGACCACATACGAGATCATACTAGTTTTGTTTTACAACGATTTTGTTGCTTATAATTATAGTTGCACAAATTTTTGAGTGATTAAGTGGCTGGCAGATTAAATGGTTCAAGATTACTTGCTGTTGGTTGCATATTTAGGCGTTTGTGAAATATTTTCAAGTTGAAATATTTCTTACAATCAACTGCTTCGTCAACAACATCAGGGATATTCAATTTCAGTTGTTTTGCAATATAATTTGCATTTATATATTAAAACGGTTTACGAAAAATGTGAAGATGCCAAGTGATTTTTATTAGGCTGAAACTTGCAACATTTTTATTGAGAAAGAATTGTTAATGAGAAAATGTATTAGGAAACCGGCAAGAAATTAATGTTAATGAATGAATTCAAACCTAATCCGCACACAGTGTTGTCGTGTCGTAAAATGAATCTGTAGGTGTTTTATATACTACAACGTTTTTATTGATTGTTTTTCTAATAAAAACGGATTTTTTTTTGGAAATTTAGCTGTTTACACAAGTTTGGGTGCAATTTGTTTAAAAGAAAACGTCACTAAGAGTAAATTATTAATAAATTGTCTTTAATTTAAGTAAATTTTTCCATCTACGCGTGTGATACTGTAATGCGATTTTATTGATTTGTATAACACCCAGTTTTTAAACAATTAAAAAAAAAAACTTTTTTGGACAATAAACAACTTTTACAGAAATTAAAAAAATAAATTTTTTTGAACGAAACATTTTTTTGGGCGAAAAAATCGTTTTTTTTTTTATTGAAATTTTATATTAAAAATTTCTTTTTAATTTCCAAAAAAAATATATATAGTTTTTTATACAAAAATTTTTTTTGTCCCAAAAAAATTTTTTTTTTAATTTTTTAAATTTCTAAAAATATTTTTTTTTTAAATTAAAAAAAAAATTGTGAACTAATAAAGTTTTTTTTATATTAAAAAAATTTTTTTGGACGAAAATATATTTTTTTTGAATAAAAATTTTTTTGAACTAATTTTAATTTAAAAAAGATTTTTTTTCATCCAAAAATTTTTTTGTCCAAAACTTTTTTTTAATTTTTTGAATTTCTAAATATGTATATACAATATTTTTTTTTGATACAAAAAAAATAATTTTTGGACTAAACAAATTTTTTTATATTAAAACAAATATTTTTGAACGAAAAAATTTTTATTTTGATAAAATTTTTTTTTTATTTCAAAAAAATTGTTTTTCATTCATTTTTTATATTTTTTTAAATTTCTAAAAATATTTTTTTGCGATATTAAAAAATTGTTGAACTAAAAGTTTTTTTTTGATATTAAAAAAAAAAATTTTTTTATTAAAAATTTTGTTAAATTAATTTTAGTTTAAAAAAGATTGTTTTTCATCCAAAAAATTTCTTTTTTTTAATATTTTGAATTTTGAATTTTGAAAAATATTTTTTTAATTAAAAAATATTTTTTGGGCTAAAAACATTTTTTTATATTAAAACAAATTTTTTGAACGAAAAATTTTTTTTAAAACATGTTTTCCTTATTTCAAAAAAAGTGGTTTTTCATCCAAAAATTTTTTCTTTAATTTCTGTAAAGTTTTTTGTTTCAAAAAATTTTTTTCTGCATTTTTTAAATTTCCAAAAAAAATTTTTGGCAAACAAAATTTTTACAGAAATTTAAAAAGTTTTTGAACCAACGAAAAAAATTTTCTTAAAATAAACAAAAAATTTTAACGAAAAAATATTTGCCTTTTAATTAAAAATTTTTTTTTGTCCAAAAAATTTTTTTTAATTTCTGTTTTTTTAAATGGTATAAATTCCCAAAATATTTATTTTAGTTTAAAATTTTGTTTTGCCCAAAAGTTTTTTTAATTTCTGTTTTTTAAAATTTCCAAAAAAAATGTTTGGAGGAAAAAAAATTTTTATATAAAAAAGGAACGAAAAAGACGAAAAAAATTTTTATATTAAAAAAGAAATTTTTTTTACAAAAATTTTTTTTTTTTTTAGAAATTTGTCAACGCCACGTTAACACAATATCAAAAATGGAACATGTGTGTACTCCATTTCTTCAGGAGTTAATCATTTTTAGCAGTCTCTTGCTGTATTCAAGGCCTTAGGAATAAGTCACAGTCTGTCAGAATTCTTGAATTGTTGTCCACTAGGACAATGTCCTATTTTCAAGTTATAAAAGCACAATTAAAGCGCATAACAGTCTTTTTATAGAATATAATTGGTTGCCCTGATTAAGGGGTTAGCACTTATATCCAAAAGCCGCAAAGCAAAATTATTGAGTTATCGAATTCTAGTACTAAAGGTGCGTTCACATTAAACTCTAATGAACAATTTTTCAAGTCAGACAAGTATTTATTGAGCTAAACAGTTTCTAATAATATTCGATTCTATTACGCTGTCTCTTAGTCATGTATGAAATTGTTTTACTTAATAAATCAAAATATTTTTCATAGTTATTTAGTGGTTATGCTTTTTTGGAGAAATATTTGGGAAGTGTGAATGTACCTTAAGTTATTAAGGCATACTAGCAAGCAAAGTTCTTACAGGGATTGTACAAAAAAATATATTTTATTGGAAGGTTAATAAGTGTTAAAGAAAAAGAAAAAAAATTTAGCTGCATTAATTTGAAGACTTTTTTGACACAATTTTGTTCTGTGTAACACTTATGAAAACATTTCTTGGTAATAACAATTTTTTTTTTCTCTGCGTGTGCACTTAAAATATAATTACATACAATTCTTTTTCTGGTTAACGCTGTAGTTATAGATTTAATCAATCATACTGTTAAATAAATAAAAGGAGAAGAAAAAAACAAAACAAAAGAAATCCTGTAAAACCACCTTTCATTCCTTTAAAGGAAATAGCCTACAATTTTCCCACAAATCAAAAATAAATTAAAACAAAAACAAAATGTTTAAGGTCTCAAATTAAGAAAAGAGCTTGTAAACTTGATAGTTTTATAGAGTTATTGAACCTTCAGTTGTTACCAATGACGAAATTATGGCCAACGAAATTTAGACATTTGCTTGTCACGCCGTCAATCGTGACTCGTCGTACGCATGTCACTTTTGTTAAAACACAGAAATAAAAGATTTCGAGTGTTTCTGTTTGACAATACACTCAACCACTTGACTGACATGAGATATTTTGCTTGTTTTCTTTGCTTTTGTTTGTTTGTTGTTATTGTTGCTTGTTTAGCGCTAAATAAGCCCCTTAAAGTGGCACTTAAAGTTTAGCAAGTGTAAACAATAATACTTATATAAAATCTAATACAACAAGTGATAAGAATATTTTACAAATGTTTTCTTATTTTGCAAAAAATAAAAAATAATTATTTACTAACATTTGATGGCACTAAGGGGAAGAAAATTTCTTCCGGGGAGATTTCAAGGTCAATGAGTGAAAATAATACGTAAACAGGAATTGAATAGAAATAAAAAAAAGTTTTGTTTTCCTTGAAAAAATAGATTTGCTTTTATATAATAATTATTTTAAAGTTATTAATGAAGATTAGCTTGTGGTTATATTATGTGAAAAAGAATCGGTTCAAAATGCATGTGTTTGTAACTGGGAAAAAGGGCACATTCTATACGATATTTATGGCAATTAAAACTGAATTCTTTTCTGTTACGAATTGACTTCTTTTAAATTCATGACTCAGCGAGGGCACGAAATCAGGACCCTCCGCTTCATAGTCTCGTATTCTACTACTTCAGCCAACAGCACCCACAAATTTTGTTAAGCAAATGATATATTTTTATGTCAGAGAAAGTCCAAAGAGTTAAACTTGCATCCAGAAAATCATAAAAGAAAAAATTATGGGAAAATATATTTTTTAGTTAAAACTTAGCAGTCGTTTAGAAATCAATTAATACTCGCGTTGACAGAGACAACAAAAAATTGGTTAAGGTGTTAATTTAAATTATTTATATACTCATATACATATTTGTAATTTATTCATGAACTTCAAAATTCTGAAATTCACGATTGTCATCGTATAATATATTTAAAATACATTTTAACGTAATAAAATCACCAAAGAAATAATGAGACAACTTTTTATACAAATTTAGAATATGAATGCAAATTGTTATAAAAATACGTTAAAAAGATAAATTTTCACACTTCTTAATTAATTAGCAAACAAAGTGAAAAAATGTGTGCATGCATTTGTATACATACGAGTACAGAAATTGTTTCCTTTTTTTTTTTAATAAAAAAAAAGTTGAAGATAGTAAGTAAAGCTTGTGTTGTTTAGCGAACTTATATATTTGGGTATTTTTGCCTTTATATATAAAAATTTTAGAAAATCATCATCAATATTCTTGCAAATGCCACGTTAAGTAGCACAATTTTGTAGTGAAATTTTAAGTGATAAAGGAAATTAATTATTAAACATGTTTTTATTGAAAAATGCAAGTGAATAGACTTACGGCCGTTATTACAACTTCATGTTAGTTAAAAGTAGGATTTTGTGTGCGTTTAAAAAGTGTTCTATTGTTACATTTTCACTTAAACTGAACGACAGATTGAAAGCAGTTTCATTCTATCTGCCAGATTTAAGTAACATTATAATATTGATAAACTTTTTATTCATCCCAGCAAATCCTACTTTTAACTAACATGAAATTGAAATAATGGCCCTTAAAGTGTTTCAAATTAGCAATTCGATTGATTAGCCCATTAACCAATATTTAGTATTAACACTTAACAACTTTTAATTTTATTGGTGCTAAATCTTCTTTTCCAATACATAAAAAAAAATTCAAAGTGATTTTTCAATGATTTTTAGTCTAATAGTGATTACTTTTCTGGAAAAAATTTAACATTTTATCACTGTTTTCCTAAAAAACTACAACTGGGCGCATTTTTATAATAAAAATAATTTTTCGCAAGATATAATTACATAATTTTTTTCCGGTACTCAAAAAAAAAAGCTCGCCCTCATTGAAACATAATTTAACTGAATGTTCGTTAAATCCGAATAGCACTGTATACATATATATTTTTTTAATATTTCGATTTTAATACATTTTGCAAAAATATTACTCTAAAATATATATTTTGTTGTTATAATTGGTAAAATATAAATGAAGCCTTTTTTCGGCTCAATAACACAAAAGACTTAAGACACGAACTCGTTTTCCAGTTGCAAAAGGAATACAAGAGACTTAAGCAACAAACTTTTTTTAGTCAATACCTTTAGCTGCAGCTGAAAAAGGACTTACTCACATATTCACAATAAATAAAATGTATTTGAAATCTACTTTAAGAAAATGTCTTAGAAAAATTTTTCATAAAATTCACTTCTAAATCATTTTATATTTTGCGGGATAAATTTATAAAAAATATTTTATTTTTATAAACTCTTTATTTGACAAATTTTGTATAGAAATTTGTCAAATAAGTATATTATAAATATAAAAAATAGTTTATGATTTAAAAATTATGAATATGGAGGCTAAGAAACAATTATTTCGTGGTTTCCCTTGTTTAGAAAGGATGTGAAAGGGGAATTTTATATAAAAATGGGTGGCATAGATGCGTGATAGCACTTGAGCGTAAGGGAGGGTATGTAATCTTTCTAGAAAAAAAATCCTTAGGCTTAATTGACAATACACAATTAAAAGTTTTGTTAGTAAATATGAATTCCTATAACCAATCGATTCGTTAGTATCTGTTCAGAAAATTTATTAACAAAAATTTATGAATGGGAATATTTTATATCCTCAGTTGGCTCGAAATTAAGAGTCATAAGATGAACTCACAAAGAATATTTGTAAATCAATCTAGAAGAATTTTGAAGGCTGCACATTGGAAAAAACTCTTCAAAATGTATTTTTATACCCTACAAAAAAGATTTGGAGAGTATATTCGCTTCGTCATTCCGTGTGTAATGCAGCGAAATATATATCTGAGACCCCATAAAGTATATATATTCTTGATCAGTGATGAAATCTAAAACGATCTGACCATGTCCATCCGTCCGTCCGTCTGTGGAAATCACGATTCAGTCCAAACGAAAAAAGCTAGACTCTTGAAATTTTACATAAATATATTTTGAAGCTTAGAGCAGGTTAAGTTCGAAGATGGGCTAAATCGGGCAAGAGGGAAAAAAGTTCAAATACGGTCCAACGCCTTAAACTTGGAGCCATAAAATAAAAGAAAAATATTTTTTGACCCCGCCCATTTTAGTGGGCGTTATTATAGGCACAAAAAAATAGCATAAAAATTTAACAAATTAATTTACTTAAGCCTACAATCCTTAAAAATAACATTTTTAAGCTTAAATGACGAAGCTGAGATGAAACCTGGTACTACTCTGCCCTACCCCCTCCTTCCCCTTCGCCCCCTAAATGACCCTACCAAAAAAAAAAAAATTTTTTAATTTTGTATATAATCATCCCAAGCATTTATCTTTAGAGTTTTATGACTGCCGATTTCTGCCCTACCCCCTCCTCTTCCTTTGCCCCCCAAATGACCCTAGCAAAAAAAAAAAAAAAATTTTTTAATTTTGTTTATAATCATCCCAAGCATTTATCTTTAGAGTTTTATGACTGCCTGTTGCTGCCCTACCCCTTCCTCCCCCTTTGCCCGCTAAATGAACCTATTGAAATAAATAAAATTTTTTTTAATTTTGTGTATAATCATTCCAAGCATTTATTTTTAGAGTTTTATGTCTACCTGTTTCAGCCCTACCCCCTCTCCCCCTTTGCCCTCTAAAGGACCCTATCAAAAAAAAGAAATTTTAATTTTGTATATAATTATCCGAAGCATTTATTTTTAGAGTTTTATGACAAAGGTGAAATGTTTCCCCCACAGCCCTTGCCAGAGCGACCCCGCCAAAATACAGTTTTTATATCCTCCAAAGAGAATTGGACCCTATAAAGTAAATATGTATATTCTTGATTAGTGATGAAGTTTAAGACGGTCTAGCAATGCCTATACGTTCGTCTGTGGAAAACATGATATTGTCTATTTTTAAACCCGCCCCCTTCAGTAGGCGTTGACGTACGATATTATATAAAGGAACTCTGTGCCACCAAGTTAAACATTTTAAATTCACTTACTAAATATTTGGAGGGTATTTAAGATTCGAACCGGTCAAATATAACGTTTTTACTTGTTTTTTTCTTTGTTTTCGATTAACTGGGACATTTATTTATTTTTTTTGTAATATTTCATATAAAAAGTTCTTTGTTTTTTATCAGAATAAAACAATGGAAAACTATTTCAAACTCGCAACAGTCACTTTGTTTAGCAGCAAAAGAAAAATTTTAAATTTTACCTAAGCAAAACATTTGGCGCACGTTTCAAAGATTTTAAAGATTTAATTTCAATTTACCAAAATTAGCCGCAGACGCGAGCTAAATTTCCAATTAAATTATATTGAAATTTTGCTAACACATCAAACACCATAATTTATGCCTACGCTGACTAACAGTTAGGCATTGAATTATTACTTATGTAAATACTAATAAATATAATCAATAATTATAATCAAATAAATTTTACTAAATACAATTCGAATGAAAATCGAAAATCGTTTACACAAGTAATTAAACAAACGGGTGGAAATATTTTATTGTTATTATTTAGTAATAAGCAAAGAAGAAAACAACCAAATTAAAGAAAAAAATAATAATAGACACAATGAATCACAGGCTTGTAAATTAATTAATATTTAAAAAATATTTATAAATAATATAATATTTATATTAAAAACTTACTTGCTGTTGCCCATTGCTGGCCATTTAAAAGGCCCTGTAAAGTTGCATTTAATGCCTTTTGACACGCGGCATCTTCTATGAACTCCAAACTATGCCGGTACAATTCGATTGTAGTAGCAGTTAAATAAGAAGATTCAGAAATTTCCAAAGCAATTAATCCTTGAACTTGAACTGCTACAATTGTCGCAATGATATAAAAGCTGGCAAATCTGCACATTTTATCTTTAATTTCTTAAAAAAAAAATGAAAAACACTTAAATTTTTAAAGTACTTTTACTTCAAACGTTTACACTTTTAAAAACTTGCAGACGCAAGTGTTCTTCACTGAGCCGATTTAAGTCTCTTTACAACTGAAATATTCACGTGTAGTTGCATATGTCAAATACGAATACCCGTGTGTTTGTTTGTTTTACTAAAAAATTCAAATATTAAACACTTAATATTTTCTATTTTAGACACTTTATTTGCAGGCAATTGCATCGATTTATTTGCTTAATAATGATGCACATGGAATATTCTGCTGTATGATTGTGCACAATTTTTAATTAAAATAAATACTCGCACGTATCGTTTGTAAAACATTCGTTAACACTTTTTATATTTAGTTATTTGCTTAAATATTTATAATTTCTTTGATTTCTTTATTTTATACTCTGTTCCGTTTCCGCCAACCGTACGCTTTGAAATTTTAACTACAACTGTTATTAACAGTCTGCATTGATCCAGCAGTAAGGCAAACTGAAACTTAATATGTAGAACATTTCAAACAAGTCAAATCTAAACAAGTCTTGTTTAGAGACATGTTTATAAACATTGTTTAAGCTAGTGTTATTTTGTGTTTATAAAACATGTCTACCGCATGCACACACACATGCGGGTGTGTATGAATATGTTTATGCGCGTACGACTTAAATGAGCGTTAACAGCAGGAATTTAATGCGTTGAGAATGACCTTGGAAATATAATTATTTAAAAAAGTAGGATAACAATACGAATAAATAATGATGAACACTTAGACATTAAAAAGAAATAAGTTGATTTTAAAAATATTTTACTTTTTTTCATACAAAAGTTGTAGTAAAATAATAGGATTCAACGGCTTGTGTTTATGTTGCCGAAAACTTGTTTTCAAGTTTTGATTTTTCTAGAAAATGTTGCAGATGTTTCGTTTTAATAATTTCAACTGATAATTAAGAAAAGCACCAAAATTTTGAAAATTCGCACAAATGGAAACTTTCTTTAACGTGTGGGAGTGTGTTCCAGCTTATGAGTGAGGAGATTGTGTGTTCGACTCCCACCATTGATTCTGGTCTGGTTCAATACAATGAACCAGAAACTATTCTCGATTAATTAACTCTGCAGGAGGATAAGCGTTAATTGTCTTTAAGCTACTGGTACGATTATTAGTATAGCAAGCACTAGTTCAAAAGGTGATTGAACATATACAGAAAAGTTCTAGTACTTCAAGTAGTTCATTTGCAGATTGATTTGACTTGTAGAATTTCATATTACTTTTTGGTCATGTTTTAAAGCGAATTGCTAATTCGCAATTTCATTTATTTTATTTTTAATTGTTAAGGAACTTGCCATTTCCTCTTATAAACTAAAAATTGATGAACCAAAAATTGCTTGTGAAGACAAAGACTTAACAAATTTCATTGGGTTTAAAAAACCAATAATTTTAGTTATTTTTTTATATATATGTATATAAACCAGTTCTTAGTGCAGAACTAATTGTACTAGTATCCGACTAGATGAAATTATACTAGTACACATATAGTACTAATAGTACTAGTATCCATCCAGTAGCAATGGTACTAGTAATTTTCCAAACACACTCAATGTTAATTTGAGCATTAACATGGCATAAGGAAGTTTACAGTTGGGAACTAGTACTGGTGATTTTTGTACTAGTACAATACAATTTGATATTAGTTCTCCTGCAAGGACATGCTTATACACACATACACACCCATGCACATACACCCACACCCACTCACACACACATACATACATACATACATACACACACCTACATACACATATACATATATAAATACTCACACACATACAGACACAGTGACACCCTCTCAGGAGTAGTCAGGAAAGCTTCTTAGAAACTTAAAACGTCCAGATCTAGTAAAACAATATTTTATTAAAACGTAACTTCCCGATTTTTTTTGGAAATTTTCCAAGTTTCTTAGAGAGAAATTAAAAATTTTAATTTTCAGTGTGCGATTTTTTGACAATTTTTTAAGACGAGCAGTAAAAGTTTTTCATTTTTTTCAGGAAATTGACGATTTTTTAGTAAATTTGTCTGGAAACCCTGCCCACAACCCATTTCATAATAAATATTTTGCTTTAATCATCTAATTGTATGAATTTAAACGAATAAATGGCATAAAAAATAAAAATATGTTTTAAAATAAACCAATTTTTAATGCAAACATTTTATTCGAATAATTTTCATCAAATATTTTTTATGTCATATTTAGCTCTGTCGCAGAAACCAGGGACCAAATTACAACATTCGTTATCAATTTCGGTCTATATCGAGTGCCGTTAGAACATGGAGTTCAGTCTATAGTTTAATTGTTCGAAAAATTAATAAAATTTTAGGAATGAAATCAATTTTAATATGATGATGAGAATAAAATTTAATATTTTTTAATAATTTTGGAGCATATACATACATACCTGCGTTTTCTAATCGGATAATTCAATTCGAATAGTTTTATGCGAATAACCCTTAATCTATCATTCCTTCGTTGAATAACTTTTACATTAGAACCCAAATAACCCGGAAATTCGCAGCATCGTATGGGCACAATACGGACGATCCAATCCAAGGTGATTTATGAAAAGGCTTGTGAAATGTAAATGAAATTTCTAGAAATATGTTTATTTTTAATACAATTAAAATTATATTTGTGGCAATAGGATGAAGATGATGTTTTAGATGTTAAAATTAGAAATTAAAGGTTTCTTAGATCCAATTTATGAAAAGCTAAATTCGTTTCCGCACAAAAATTTTCCAATTTTTTTGTGGATTCCATGAACGGTTTAAAATGTAATGTTTGCATGCCTCAGTAGTATTTATACACCGATAGCGCTCCTTCTTTTCTAAGTACAAATTTTAAATAATTTTTACACTATAAATTTTTATTTAAATAAATTTTTATATTTTATTATATTTACGCACTTTTTTTGTATTTTTGTTTTTGTTTTTTTCTTATTGAATTATTATTTCAATACAACACTTTTTTGAAACGTATTATTTTATTTTCGAATATTTTTTTATAGTTTACTTTTGTATTTTGTTTTTGTTTTTCATTAAGTAAATAATATTATTTTATTAATAATAAACATTTTTCTTTTTCAATATTTAGTTATATATTTATATTTGTTTTAATTATACTCTTTTAGCTTTCCGAAATAATAACTAAGTTTTATATAAAACTTTTCATACGTTACGTAATATTTGAAATGTTATCTAGTTTGACTTATAAGAAATAATAAAATTTAATTTATAATATATTACAAAATAAGAAACTATTATTAAATGAAATTATTTTGATGGAAACAAACTAATTGAATTATTTTAAATATAAATTAAAAATACGCAGGAAATGTAATTTGATTTTGAAACTTTTTAAAATTGTCTTTTACCATCTCGGGAAATATTTAGATGGATTTAACCATTTGTTTCAGAAAACTCTAACTAAAAAATTGTTGTCGGGACACATGGGTGAAAAGGTCCTTAGAATATCATTAAACAGGATCTTGTTGCTATTGAGGGGCGTTCATTATTTTCACTAGACTGCTTCTTTATGCATACGAATCATTCACGATTGTCAAATGGCATGAGAGCCGTCAAACATGTTTCTGCATGTTCTGATGCTCACGTGTTTTGTATTATGATTTGAAGTATTGAATATATCAGCTGTTTATTAAAATTTCTTATGCGTAAGAGAACAACGTCCAAGCAAAATTTAAAAAAAGAAACGTTATATATTAATTTTCTCATGTTTCTTGGAATATTGATCATGCCCTTTTCAATTTTATATTAAAACTTTCAGCTTATAAAATTTTGATAAGATTTAAAATATAGCAAAAAATAAGCCGAAAAATCATTTGAACTAAAAACAGAACATTTCTTTAAATTTCATACTTTTATTAAAAATATAAAGAACATGACACTAGTTTTGATGGAAATAAAAAAACATATTTAATTTAATTAGTCCGTACACTCTTGCGATTTGAGTTGGCCAAAAGCCTAGCGGTTGCGGTTTAAAGTCACAAGATGCGAATCTCAGAACATACATCTTAATACCACTCAAAATATTTTCCATAAAACTATCTCCAAAAATAGATTTAAAAAATGAACCGATTGAAAATATATACATTTTTTTATTTCAACATGACTTAGCATGATCAATTCGGATCACAGATCACAGATTCCAACCTTATCGTGCTATTGTTCGCGTCCATGTGTCATACTATCTACAGATCTGTGATGAAACCCTATTGCAGGGTGCTCTGCTTATATAAGCAAACAACAAAAGTAAAATAGATTCTATTGGAATCATTTTAGATGGACGCCATACAATGGATGATCCAGATTAAAACTTTTCTAATTGTTCTAAACATATTTAATTTTGTGAAGACAATAGTTCATAGTTTCCTTGACTATAGAGCAAATAGCACCGAAAAATTTTGGAAACAAAATTTGCAGATACTTCAAGGCCGCAGGTCTTCCTTCATGTTATAATAAGGAACGTTGCAATAACAGTGTCATGTCCAATTCATGTTCAAGTCGCAGGCTTTCGGTGACGTTGGCTAAAGGAGGCATTTCAACAAACTACTCATGGTGAAATAAATATACGGTGGCAGTTTGACAGTTTCTTGCTCAATCCCTGGTGAGTCTACATTGATATCAAAGATCTTTTGTACAACAAGTTCACCTTGTATTTGTATATGTAAGCGTCGTTAGTAATTGTGCATGTGTCCAGCAATAACATGTGTTTTGTTGCTATCATTTTGACGTAGGCCATGACTTTACACAAACAAAAATTCTCTTGGTTGTTGTCATGTTGTATTTGTTGCCGTAGTCATGCCAGCTAATATTTGTTTCACCATGCAAACTACTGCTTTAAAGATTGACTCGGTTTACAGAGATGGGAGGACTAAATATAACAAAAATCAAATTTACCTATACTTCAAAAAGTAAGTATTTTAAGTCTCTTTAAAAATTAATAAGTTGGCTTTCCGGTTAAGATATTTTTTTTATGCTTGGCTGATATTGTGTGTTTGCACTGTTCTAGAGGGTTTTAGGAAAAAAAGTATGTATATTTTGATCATGATATCTGTATGTAGGGATAAGTAGTACTGCATGTATGCACATACGAGTTTATGTATTCTATGGAAATTGTTATTTATTGCAATAATCTTGATTTTTATACAATTGTATGCAGATACATATATTTTTTTACAATGTATGTATGTAGTTGTTTGTTAAAGGCAGCAAAACAAAAAGTCGATTTTGGATTCCTGTGTAACTTAGGATTTTTTTAAATCATATATATGTATATATATATATATATATATATATATATATATATATGTGTGTATATATATATATATATATATATATATGTATATATATATATATATATATATATATATACATATATATATATATATATATATATATATATACATATATATATATATATATATATATATATATATATACATATATATATATATATATATATATATATATATACATATATATATATATATATATATATATAATTTTCAAGTGATTTCCTTTGGGACCTTTTTTTGTATTTGTGAAATTCACAAGCTCTTATTAAAGTCATGTACGTTGTCTAAAACTTAAAACTCCCATACCTGGCATAATTTCATGGCATGAATTGACAATTTCAAGTTTTTGACAGAAGCATAAAGAAATCGCCCATGTGATGGAAATTGCTTATCGCATGAAATAAAGCGTTTCCGATTTGAAGTCACAGAATTGGTGTGCTGGAGTTCGCAATCGCTCAAAATCATTCATAAAAAATTGGCGTTTTTCAAGTCGCATGTGATTCGAAATTCGTGCGATTCACAGCACATGTATGATAATCTTTTTTTTCTTTTTTTTTTTTTTTGTACTGAGATTCTGAATTGAAAAAAAATTTTTTTGTTTTAAAAAATAATAATTATAAATTTGTTTAATATTTTTTTTAAATAATTATTATTATTTTTTGTTTGCTTTCTATAACGCAATTCAAGTAGGAAGTATTAAGAGAAAATTGATAGAGAAATCGGAAAGTGGATTAGATAAGATAGATAGTTTATAATTTACAACTAAATTTATGGTGGAGGAGGATTTATTTTAAAAATAAAATATTCTCTAAAATGCCTTTTTTTTTTGTTTGATGTATCAATGTAATTATATGTATATAAATTACTTAAAATCTAAGGGAAAATATGTATTTTAATATAATTAGATACTTAAAAAATAACACAGCAAAACATGTTTTCCATTTGTTTGCTATTCATTATTTTCCAATAAATATACACATATTTATATATATTTTTATTTGTTCTAAATGTTTAACAACAGAACAAATTGAAATGAAATTGATTTAAAAAAAAAAGAAAAGGAACGAGTGGATCGAAATGAAAGGCATAAATTTAATGAAAATGAAGTTTTTACAGTAACAGCTTAAGGGGAGTTGTCTAATCCTACAGAGTAAATTGAGCGCGTGTACTTTATTTTAGCTTGATAATATAGTAGATAATATTAAGAGGGGGTGTTGGTGGTGGTTTAGTTTATTTTTCGTTAAGGTTGGTTTGTTAGTCACCTTTTTTTACTTGATGAAGATATTTTGTTTGTTTTTTTTTGTGCTTTTTTTCAGTTTTGTTTTAATTCTTTTTTTTCTTTGTTTTGTTGTTTGTATTAAAAAGGCATGCTAAAATAAAGGCCCTCATCGGGGGCCACACGCAAACTCTATAAGAAACGTGGTGGTCCTGTATTGTACGTCCCAGGTGGAGGATGCTGTTGTGCTGCAGGTGCCGGTGAATGTTGTCCTTGACGTAGAACATCATATGGTGAATTTGAACGTTGCATAAAATGATGGTAATTACTAGGAGGTAACTGATGCTGTAAAAATAAGTAATTTAATTTACTAAAAGTATTTTTTAGTGCCGCGCCTATACGAAATTAATATTCTTCTTCAACTACTTCCATTTAAGCGATATATTACAAACATATTGAGCTTTCTATGACAATGCAATTTAATTATGGGCAAAGCAAGTAGTGCCAACCACATATGCAGGGCTACCAAAATGCAAATTTGTTGGCATTTTGCCGTTTTATCTACTGACAACAATGTAATTTCCACTTTGAAACATATATTTTTGTATTTTATATTTGAGAAATCTAATTTAGCCAAATGTAAATAAATTAATTAAATTTCTTTTAGATTTCGTCAAATATATTCTCAAAATGTACTCGCAAGCAGCTCTGAATCAGTCAACATCAAGCCTTGTTGGCAATAATTTTTTAAGTGCAACCAACCAGACCGCTAATCTTTTATTCTCTTTCGTGAGTTCTTGCATCTCACTCGCACTAGTTAATTTCAACACCTCAGATATACTGTATACATGTGGAGGCATAAGTCGTGTACAGTCAATCACAGAAATAAAAATGCGGATGAAATACAGGTTAGCCCCATTTCCTGCGTATGATCCCAGTCACCTCACCGGCATCTGTGCACCGATATTTTCCAAATTTGAAAGTATTCTCAGAATAGACTAAATTTAATAAAACTAAATTCCTGGGTTCTGTGGAAAATTAAATTTTAGAGCGATGTATTTATTCTAAAGAATATTTGAAACTTAAGGCGGATTCACCACCCACGTTGTTCGAATAAAATGTTTGTCCGGACAAAATTTTTTTTACTGAGAGTTTTCTGCAGTACAATTCACTCATTGCGAAAAATTTTTTCGGAAAAACAAAGCTGCCATATCGGACATGCACTCTCTTCCGGGCTTTTTCCATTTCTTCTATAAGTTTCTGTGCAACATATTCATCCAGTTTATAATATTATTTCTCATAATTTATATTTTTAATCTCACACACAATTTAATATATCAAACACAAAATGGCACTTCAACTTTGTGCGAAAAAGTTTAACCTATTGGCAACTCAGTTCAAATTTACAATTCAAGTTGACAGGGCATACTGATACAGGTAGGAGCGGTTTTACAAAAATAAAAACCTACATGTATTTTGTTTTTGTGAATTCTAATTCAAACGTCACAATTAATTGTGTAGAGCAAAGCAAAACGAAAAAGTACAAAAACAAAATATACATGTTTGTTTCTACATTTGCTTTTAAATTTTGTATGTATGTAAATATGTAAAGAAATTTTGACGTTTGTATTAGAATTTCTCCCAAAAACAAAATAACCGTATGGGCTATCGCTCCTACCTGTATCAGTGTGCCCTTCAAGTTGAGAGCTTTTGTAAAAAATATTTTTCTCTCTCAAGAAGGGAGACGTCAAACTACATATAAAAAATATTTTGCCCGGACAAAAATTTTGTTCGACAACATGTGTGAATCCGCCTTTAATAAATTCATTTTATATCCCATCGAGCAAAATTTTATTCGTAGTCAATTCATAAAAGGAATAGCTCAACAGAAGCTGGATACAGAGAAGTCCAACCATACATATTTTATTTTTTTTTTGTCTGAAAAACAAGAATTTACTGAGTTATTTCCTTTTAGAAATAGTTTTGGGTATTTTTTTTCAGCAAATCCCATTTCTGTGCCACTTTTCGAAAATATTCAGACATTAAAATTCAACTCTTCTTCTGCTTAGTTCCAGGGTTAAATATATATAAAAATTTTCAATCCGCGATACAATCCGCCTGATTGTGAAAGACGTTGACGTTTGCGACGCAAATGTTTTTTGTATAAGATTAAAGAAACACACAAATAGTTTTCCTTTAATCTACTACGAAAAACGGCAAAGGCGTACACGCCAACGCCCTACACAATCAGGGGGAATATATATTTTAAAATGTAATCTGCCTTATTACCGTTCTCGAATCGACTCGAGCGTTTGTAATAGATTAAAGAAAAATCTTGTATTTTTCTTTAATCTATTACATTCTTTCGAGTCGAATCGAGAACCGTAATAAGGCCCAATGTCTCACAGTTTTAACTTAATTTCGTAGTTTTGGTGGTGGCCTCCAGTTTTCCCCCCAATTATGCCTAAAAACTTGCTTTTAAATACACAATGATAACAGGGAAATCTCCCAATAGAGATTCTTGCCCAGTAACTTTGACTTCTAACCTAAAATTTTACAAAAAAAATTTTTAATTTACTCACCTGAAGTCCCCGCAATCCTCCCATTGGTCCCGCTGCGGCTCCAGCTCCCATTATATGACTCGATCCATCGCCTAAATCTAATTGCAAAGACTCAGGCATATCATTTGTACTACTAGCCGAACTACTAGCATTAGCCAAATGTAGTTGTCCTAATGACGACGTGGCCATAGCAACATCAGGCATCATATCCGAAAGATGGCCAGCATTCGCACCATCCGAACATCCAATCGCACCGCCTTCAGCTCCGCCCATATCAAGGCCTAATGCACTGCCATGAGCAAAGCTGCGATAGTCGCCTTCTGTTATTAAAGCGGGCAAATCATTGCGATGATGTGCTGACGCTGAAAGCCTAGCGAAATTGTGTGGAATTCCCGGGCCAATTCCCACACCAGAACCAAAACCTAAACCCAAAAGACCGGCAGCATGTTGCCGCGGAAATGTTAAATTTCTGGTATAGCACGCAGGTAGTCCATCTACTCCAGAGACTGATGCAGCACCACATGATGTTGAGCCCGCATTAGAACTGATCGAGGACGACAGATAATTAGCACCCATGCCCGAGTGTCTGGGCACTGAACCGGCAGACGCTGCTGCTGGTGACGGTGGTGGCGACTGATCATCATCCTCTAGCAAGCAGCAGTCGTCTACAGACTGTACCGTGGTTGTGGAATCGGTCATATTTTGTACTTCTTCTTGGACATTGCGGGTATTGCTGAGCAGTGATGTTTCCAGTAAATCCGACACAGCGTCGGGCAGATTAAACTCTCTAACTACACGTAGACGTATTTGTCTATCGATTTCATGTTTGGACGAAAGAGGCAGATGTAGAGCCCTTTGGCACATGGGCGATTGCCTAAGTTTATGCTCTCGCTTCAACATAGAAGCCAGGGTTTGTGTATCCGGCGGTGGTATGGCAGCTGCTGCGGCTAATATATCTACAGTATCGGTGCCAGATCCTACACCATTATTACCAACACCGCTATTCGAAGCGGCATTCATTCTAGAAACCATATACAGGGTATCAGGTATGTCGGGCATTTGACGAGAACGTCGCATTCTCATCAGTTCCGCTTGATGATGCGATGAGGTCATGCGATCCTCTAGCAGAGCTTTAACTTCTTCAAAATATGGCATAAAGAGGCGTGGTCGCACGAAAAGACCTTGATTCTTTCCTCCTCGTATCCAGGCGTTTACGCGCAAATTTTCCCTCTCATCACCAATCATATGGGAAGGTGGCGTGCTTACAAGTCCCCTGCGTATGGCCTGGGCCAATATCTCGCTATTTGGCGGCAGAACATGATCCATTCTAACTAATGGCAGCAGATCAGAAAGTATTTCTCTCAGTTCGACGTCGCTTAGGTCGCGTTTCTTCACCCCTTTCCTAGTCACCGAATGGGCAGTGTGTGATAGTAGATTTGGTTCACGGTCCTCCATGCGTCTTATGAGTTCTTGTTCACCCCATTTCAGTACAGCCTGCAGCACTTCCAATTCGGAAGCTTGTAAAAAATTGGATTGCAAAACATGTATGAGTTGCGATTTATCGAGCTGATGCAAAACGGGTGATGAAATGACCGCGGAGAATTCTTCTCGCAAATATTGGCACGCTTGGCGGAAAACCCACGCAGAACCGTGAGGCTTTTGGGGAGTAAATAAAGATGTATATAGTAATTTCCCTAATTTAATAAAACATTTCCGCGTACTCACCTGACTTCCCCACTTGAGCACCGTTGGCAGTGTATCCAATGTCAGCCATTCCAATATGAGATCTTCGCAGCCTTGCGCTAAAATATCCAATTCTAAAAATCTACCAATTTGATATAATTCCATGGCCTCCTCCAGAGGCGTGGGTCTTGTTCTGCCCGCCGTCAACGCATGCACTTCCCCCAGCGAACCAGCCGCTGCTGTCCCAGAATTTGCTCCCCTTAAAATTAATGTTAAGTCTACGGTATCCAAATAAATGGCATGTAAAAGAACACGAGCATAACGTTTTGGTATCACGGTTTCATCCAACACAATGCGCGTCGGCACATGCAGAGCACGCTCTGCATATTCAGCATCCATATTGCGTGTTCGTCTAGCTATGAGATTACGAAAGAAAGGCGATCGGGCGCTAAGTATAGCTTTGTGGCAAGGCAACTCCAGTTTGGGCCGAAAACCATATTCAGAATTTCCCGAATCTGGACGATTATAGTCACTACCCAAGCCCATAACACCTATGGCCGATGTACCGCTACTAACACCACCACAATTCTCAGATGTAAAAACTAAAGCTGCATCAGCATAGTCTCCCGTTTCGAGTAGATAGCGGAGATCGTGTTCCAGCGGATTGGGCGTGCCAAAGTCATCGCCCAATTGGCGCAGTAGGCCAATATCCATGCTGGCATCATGGGGACACAAATCTCCCGTATAGAGATAACGCAGCAGGGAGGCAAACATTTGAATATCTATGGGTGAGGTGGGCAGCTCGAGGCAAATTCGGGCTCCAAAGCCGGGACATCCGGCTAAAAGATCACGAAAATATGTGCAACGTGAAGATAAAATGCAGCGGTGAACAGGAAATATGGCGCCACGGAAGACGAGATCACAGTCAGTACAAGTCTTTGTTTCAAAAAGAGCTGCCAGATCTTGTTTGTAAGTTGTGGCGGGTGGTCGAGCCAGTTCCGCTTGCATCTAAAAAATTATATTAAGAAAATAACTATTAATGCAACAACCAAACATTTCAAACTTACCGATAAATCTCTTAAAGCAGCCAAGGATTCATATTCTTCACATAGGGCCGCCAGCTCTAGCGGTGCCCAGTCTGAAACAAAATCTCTCAATACTCTGGCATGATCACAGGCTTTTGATGAACGCCGACGTCTTATGAATTTCCGTTTAAATGTTGCAAAACCCGTAACACGTTTGCGTCGTTGCTCCCGAAAATGAGGGCCACCGCCGGGACCTCCCAAGGACACAGATAGCAATGAATTGGCCCCTGTGGTAGGCAATAGTAAACTAGAACTGCTACTTGCACCCGGTGGTATGCCACCACAAGATGAATGCCCCTGTGATGTTGTCATTACAGGCGGATAACTACCAGTCGATGCATTGGCACCCATTGTTAATGTATTGGACAGCTATTGCCTTTCTCTTTTTTCTTTATTCTTCTGTTTTCTCGGATTATGTAGCAGGAGTCGGGCAAAGATTAGAAAACACTATGAAGTAGTTACTTCCGTTCCGTTCACTAACACGTTTTCTAATCTTCAGACTCTTCGCTTGTTTTGCAAAATGTAAACTATAATCAAAACATTTTTCAAGGATTTTATTTATATTGCCAATTGCCGAATATATTGTGATTTTTAATCAACTATAAGATCATCATATTCGCCACATTCTCGTTCAATTTAAGTTAGTTATTTTAGCCACCTGGAAGAAAAGAGAAGGAACTATTAATTGAAAAATAAATCCAAACAAAGAGGAGAATAGTGTTAGACATTAATATTGCATAGTGTTAGAATTACTACCTCTTATTCTGTAACTATGTCGACGTCACGTCAAGACAATACCAAAATTAAGACATCTGCGTAGTCTTTTACCTTCGCATATAACTATTTTTAACAGCCTCTTGTTATTTTCTAGTCCTTAGAGAATAGTCAGAGGCTGTCAGCAGTAATCAATTGTTGCCACACCACCAGAATGTAACTCCCCTATTTTTGATATTGTCTTGACGTGACGTTAACAAATAGTTACAGAGTATGGGGATATATTCATTACAGTCGGTGCTGTTGGCTAAAGTAGTAGAACACGAGACTATGAAGCGGAGGGTCGTGAGCAGCGTTGCCAAATGTGCAGATTTATCTGCATTTGACAGTTTTTCTAAGCATTGAGCAGTTTTGCAGTTTTTTTCTTTAAAAACCAGTTTTTCTGTAAATTGTGCAGATTTTGCAGTTTTTACATTTTACTTTTTTACTCTTAATTTTGTTATTTTAATTCCAATTTCTGAAAGCATAATTTTACCCTATTTGCTTAATATAACAGTGGCAAGGTTTAACTATACTTTTTTATACGAGTATGTAATTATCACATACATCTTTTTGCACCCCTGACCACAAAGCAAGCTGAATTTTACCAAGGTGTATATTGCAGGTGGGAGCACGAGCTCACTTGCCTAACCTGATAAAACGTCAAACTTAGTAGTGTCGTTTAACGATTTTTGCAACTGTTAAGGTAGTTTCTACAATAAGTGTTCTATTTTTGTAGAAATGGTTGTACCTGTTAGATAGATATGCCTTGTGTTTTTCTATGTACATTCAAACAAATTTAAATTTTTAATTATTGGTTTCAATATAAATATGAGAACGACATCGACTTGTCGAGATTCTGGAACAGGCAGTATTATACTCGTATCTGAATAATAATGAACTCCTTTTGTTTATTTAAACCCTATATACCTATATATTTTTTATTAAAATGAATTACTTTGTTATAGGTATTTAATTTGTTGTGTTATGTTTTTGTTTTAATAAAACTATATGAAAAAAACTATATATTTTTGTGAATTTTTTATGTGCAGTTTTTTTACGTGAAAACCAGTTATTTTTTCTAAAGTTGCAGTTTTTTTTGAAAAAGTTATGGCAACGCTGGTCGTGAGTCATGAAATATTGTGTTGAATTCTTCTGATCAGCATTAGTGCGTGGTTGTGTTAGTTGTTGCCAGCCTGTTTCAATGATGAAGGCATAGTCACTGTGGGCACTGATCATAATTGGCAGCCACTGACACTATCATGTACTTAAAAAAGCAGAGTAAGAGAACCCACCTTCGTCGGCCCTGTAGCAAAAATTAGCCGGCGAAGTAAAAGGTTGAAATAGCTACAAAAAAACTGTCTATCTTCTCATCTTTCCTAATCTGTCCCCTCAATACTATCCCCTCGTTTTCAGTACCTCCGCAATGCATTGCATATATAGGGGTCATCTCCCTTAGTGCTGGTCCAAGATAAAAATAAAAAAATAAAAATAACCAAAACCCAATTTTTTTTGTTATCCGATATTTTCTCTAAAACGTAGTTCGGATTAATGAAATTTTTTACAGTTAAGCGTACTGCTTAAAATCAGTAAAATATACACGTGCATATGTACACATTTTGTTGTTGAAATTTTTCACGATTTCCTCGAAAATGTCTAGCCACTTGCATTGACAATGTAATAGAAATTGACAATAAAGTACGTAAGAGCGAAAAGGACAAATACATTTTGCCATTAAATTTTTTAACGGACAAAACATGTACAATTTTTTCAGCCTTAAGTTATGCAATAGATTTCTAATAAATAAATTTGTCATTGTTTATTTTTTCACTAAAGCAAAGTAAATTTCATACAAAACGTAGTTGTGGGCTTGCTTTTGGCTTTCAGTAATACGATATTTTGAGTAAAGCGATGTTTCGCTAAAGCGAAGTGAATAAGACTAGGTGCGTTTAATCAGTGCAGGGATTTGTATCGCTTTCAGTAATTCGACTGTTTATCCATTTTAGCATCAAGCAGCGTTGCCATCATGTTTTTTTTAACTGCAAATTTAGAAAAATAAACTGATTTTCAAACCTAACTCAATAAATACTTGTTTGAATTACAAAAATTTTCATTAGCATTTATTAGTTACGCTGTTTGGGCAAATATTTGGCACGTGTGAACGTGACTTTACACATGCATATAAATCTGCAGTCTGGCAACGCTGACAATAGAAGAAAGCAATAGAGAGAGAAACAAACAGAGCAAGAAAGCCTGAACCACGGATTCAATTTGCATGGGTTCTTTTGGCTGAAGTAGTTAACACTCTTTCGCCTGTTTACCGAAAGAGTGTCACAACTCAAAAAAAAAAACAGTTTTGCAGAAAACAATTTTTTTATTTTATTCTTTCTACAACTACAACTAATCTTTTTACAACTACAATTTGGACATAATAAATTTTATAAATTTTAATTTGGCCTCAGTGCCAAGAAGGCATTATTGAGGCAATTTGGCAAAATATTTCAAAGGTTAAATTAAATGTACAATTATATATAAGTAAAAATTATCTTATAAAATATATCAAAAGTACAGTTTCAATGTGTGTGATAATAATTTAAAATTTACTTTAGCGAAGACGCAAACCGAAAGTTGTGCCAAATCTATTCTGCAATTAACAGAACTCTGTTATCCACTTAACATTTGAAGTAAAATTGGATTAAGTTCATTTGGAAACCAAAAGCTGGGAACTGGAGTCACTTCTACCCGAACTAGAAATTATCTCCCAAGAAATACTTCATAAATATATACTTAAGGGATGTACTGAAAATATAAATTATTGTAAAAACCAGGGACCGGAAATAAGAGTTATTTTTAAATTTTTGAAAAAATAAATCATACATAAATGAACATCGTAGAAAAAAAAAAAAAAGAGTTATTTTTGATATTTATTTTTTTAAATGAAAAATAAGTTATTTTTGATTTTTATTTTTTTAAATGAAAAATAAGAGTTATTTTTGATTTTTATTTTTTTAAGTGAAAAATAAAAGTTATTTTTGATTTTTATATTTTTAAATGAAAAATAAAAGTTATTTTTGATTTTTATATTTTTAAATGAAAAATAAAAGTTATTTTTGATTTTTATATCAATAATAAAAATCAATTCAAAACTCTTATTTATTTGTTGATGCCGTATGTATTATAATATGCTGCTTCATTCAAATGTCTATAGGAATATAATATATTATGTGACTTATCCATTATCAGCTATAAAAACATGAATGCATAGAAATAGCTTATAAGTTTTGGCTGCCATTCAAGTCAGTGTTAAGAGGTCGTTTTCAGGTGTTCAATTTTACCATAATAATTGATTTTGAATGTTCCTCAGATAAATTATATCTCAAATCTCCCAATATTAATCTGAGTGCTGAAAATGACGTTTCTACACTGACTTGAGTGGCAGGTACAGAATGAACAATTAAAGCTAATTTTCGAAGCCATGGAAACACAAACATATTACCTATGTCACGAATTTTGAATTGATTTTTATTATTGATATAAAAATATAAAAATCAAAAATAACTTTCAATTTTCATTTAAAAATATAAAAATCGAAAATAACTTTCATTTTTCATATAAAAATCAAAAATAACTTTTATTTTTCATTTAAAAATATAAAAATCAAAAATAACTTTTATTTTTCATTTAAAATCAAAAGTAACTCTTATTTTCTATCTAAAAATATAAAAATCAAAAATAACTCTTATTTCTTGATTTTTTTTATAAAAGTCATAACAGTTACGGTCCCTGGTAAAAACATTCATTTACAAAAATATACATATTTTCCTGAATAGGTTATCGGTCATTGTGGAAAAATGGGAATGCGTTCTTATATGCCACTTTATACAAATATTGGCCCCGGGAGCTCTTTATATTGCAGAAAAAGTCTTATATCTGAAATAATTTTGGAATTCGAATAATCCCCCTGATTGTGTAAGGCGTTTGGCGTTTACGCCTCAGTCGTATTTCGTAGTAGATTAAAGAAAACTGCGTGTACGTTTCTTTAATCTTGTACAAAAGAAGCCTTTGGCGTAAACGTCAACGCCTTACACAATCAAGCCGAATATGAATTGAAAAAAAAAATTGTTTCAACAAAAAATTTCCAAGAGGAATAATTAGATCTTCTCAAATTGCAATTTTTATGAATTTTTTATAAAATTATGAATTTCCCATAAGCGCGATGGAAAAAGTGGCTTATCCGAGTCCACTACATGAATGTGTAAAGGTTTACAAAATTAAACTGTATTTTGTTATTTAATATTTAAAGCTCTTTTTTAACACATTTTAAAAATAAATAATTGTTTTCTTTTTTTGCTATAAAAAAATTTAACTTTTAGATTAAATTTTTGAACATAATGCGAAACAAAGCTAACAGAGATATAGAATCTATTTAACTTACGAATTTATCTTCACCACAATATTTTAGTTTAACAAACCATCCCGCAAAGTCACAGCACTTTTATCTAAAACATGCCATGAATATGAAAATAAATACATAGAAATAATGTACAAACATATGCGGATAGTTTTTATACAAAGACATTACTAATTTAATATTTTACATAAAAATGTTCCTTATCCACAACATAAGCAAACAGATAAACTTAATTTAATATTCATATCTATGGCATTCTTTGGAAATAAGAAATGCGTACATAAAACAAACAAAAACAAAAACAAAAACAAAATAATACAGCAGATCTGAATTGAATAAAATTTCATTTTAAAGTTTTCAAATGTTAAACAACAACATGAATGAAACCCTAAAAATAAACAACAACTAGAACATCAACAACAACAAGAAGATAAAAAGAAATTAAAACAAAACCAATGACATTATTTATAATATCCATTTAACCTTGACCCACTCACTCAATAAACTTTTCCAAACAGAACACGTTCGCTGTGTTCAGCAGAGAACTGAAAATTTTTAACAACAGGCAAAAACAAATGGAACTAAAAGAATGTATGGCTAAAAGACAAACAGAAAAAGAAGGCGACAACACTCAGCCAGTGATGTTAGATGTAACGATTTTACATCATTTAGACGATTTCTATTCTTTTCATATATTTATACAAAATAACTACTGCAAATTACACATTTTATTAAGAAATTATCCTTTAATTGATTGATGGGTTGCTTTGAAGATATTGTTATTGTACTTAGGTGAGGTTAAAAGGGTTCCCCGTCAACTATCGCAAACACGTGGAGGTTATAAGGTCCCTTCTGCTGCCCTACAAGTTCCCACGAACTACTGGTGTAACTGCTCCTGAAGAACGCACAGAACTTCCTCACAAAGTCCAGTAAGACAGTCAGTGTTAAACGGCGGCCTAGTCTGTTACTCCTCCTCTTCCTCGTCATAACAACGTCTACATCCATCATCGTCAAGCAGTGCAAACGACTTGTTTCCAATTATTAGGAGCTGTTTGATCATTATTCCGTTTTAATTTCTAAACTTTCCACTATCAAAAATAGGAATTTACATATTTCAACACTATTTTCGTAATTATCATTTTCATCAGATCTCCACGTTTTCAGGCCAAGAAAATCTATCTCTAAATAATTATTAATTATTATGAGATATCCTATTTTTACGATTATATCCAAGAATGATAAAATAAAGATTACGCCTTGCGCATGATTTACCGTTTGATGACGTATTTGTTCCCTCGAAGAGATTGCCAAATGTTTATTATATGCAAAACTAATACTTTCCCGTACAAAATTAATATTTTATGCTATATTTGGCAACTCTTCACACAATTTACTCAGAGAGATTTCCAATTTACTCAGAGAGATTTCCAACAAGAAAATTATATCGGATTTATGAAAGTGCAAGTTTTGTGTTATATTTTATAATAAATTGTGTTATATTTTAAAATAAATATATTAAAATAATTATTAAATAACTTAAAGTGTAAAAAACTTTTTCAAACTTGATTTTTAAAGCTCATAAACTGTAAACAAAAAACGTAAATTAAAGAGAAAAGAGAACAAAAAGAGCAAGCATGAAATGTGCAGTGGGCAATTGCAAACAAAGTAACAGCAAAAAAAAAAACAAGTGAGAAATAAATGTGTTAAAATGAAATATTGATACCAAAATTTTTTTATTTTCAAAAAGCTGTGTCATTTTATAGTTTTCCAAGAGATGAAGCTCAAAGGAAGTTATAGCTGATATTTTGCAAGCAAACAAAGTTGTTTTGAATGGGTAAAAATGAAAAATAATTAGCACTTGGGTTCAATATTTATATAAAATAACTATAAATTAACAATTTCAAATAAAAAAAGTGGAAAATAAAATAATTCTTTAAAATTGTTTATTATCAAACAAATTTAATTTGAAAAATCGCAATTTGCCCCACTGTCCAGTTTATATAATAACATAATAGTTCTCCAGTTGAATTTTATTAGCCAATCAGAACACATGTTGAGTGACGTCAGAGTTCCATCATGCGCAGAAAAGTATTTTTATTTCAGCTTGTTGGCGTAATCTTTATTTTATCATTCTTGATTATATCCATATGTACGAATATGTATGTGTTTGTGTGTTTGTTTATGTATACCCCTCATATCTCAGGGTGATATTTTTTTATATTTTTCTGGATTATTTATTCAATTTATTCGTCTGAGAATAATTTAAAGTTTTCTATATGCCTAAGGATTTGGAATTAATATTTCCCCTTATTCTGTAATT
The DNA here is from genome assembly GCA_951800035.1 of Linnaemya tessellans. NCBI lineage: Eukaryota > Metazoa > Arthropoda > Insecta > Diptera > Tachinidae > Linnaemya > Linnaemya tessellans. The sequence continues at coordinate 13,097,370 of OX637536.1, forward strand.
ATTTGTCGACGTCACGACAATATCAAAAATAGGACAGTTACGTTCCGGTTGTGAGCGATAACTTATTACTGCTAACAGCTTCTAACTGTTCGCCAGGGTCTAGAAAGTAATAAGAGACTTTTAAAAGTGCTTATATGCTTAGGAATAAGAGTATTCGCATGCCTTATTTTTGCTATTGTCCTGACGTGATGTGGAGATATAGTTACAGAATATGAGGGATTATTATTGCTGAAAATATGAAAACGTTTATTATGAATCAAACTATTTTTTAAGCTATTAGTACTTTTTAATATTGATTTTTTTATAAAGCTCTTTATTTCGTTAACAGCTTGTTAACATCTTCAGGAAATAAAAATTATTCAGGAAATAAAAATTATTTACGAAGAATTTTTATTTCCTAAAGATGTTAACAAGCTGTTAATGAAATACCGAATAAAAATTAAACAAAGAATTTTACAAGACTCCTGTGACGAACAATAATAACAAAAAATGAGTAGGATAATGAAAATTTAGCGGCTTTCGAAAAGAGCTCTTCTGCTTTGCTGTGCAAGTTGGATAATTAAGACTGATGGTAAATTTCTCTTGTGGCTTGCAATATTTATTATCAGGCCTGTTCTGTAAATCACGTCGGTTTGAAATCGCGTGATTTTAGAAAATTATCTCCACTAATAGAAATATTTTCCCAGACATTTTTCAATATTGCTGTTATATATAGCTTCAAATATCATATCCATAAGAAAACTGCCGTATCTAATTTTAAGAACATTTTCAGGACCATGATTTATTTTTGAATTCACGTGATTTCAACCCGACGTGATTTACAGAACAGGCCCGTATGTCTTTCTGAAGTAAAAAAATAAATTTTAAGCGATTAGCCCATCAATTGAATTTAATATAAAATCGCTGAAATTTTTAAATTGCTCTTTTGCAAGACGTTTTGCATCAAACACTGGTTGCCTGGTTTTTGTCTAACTACAATTATTTATATTTTATGTAAAATTTGCTCTGTTTTTAATTTGACGATTTTTCGTAAAGTCCAACAGCACTGCATGACAACAAAAATGTTCCTACACTTACACACATTCAAGTTAATGCACAACTAAATGTGAAACTGTGTGAGTATTTTAACACGGGACAGGAAGCCAGGCAACAGTAAAAAGTTACACTAAATAAAAACTGTGATGAGACAAAAAAAATAAAAAGAGACCAAGAAATAAAGCACTAAAATTTGCAACGATATACATACATATGCGCACATGTAAATATGTATGTGTGTATGTATGTGTATTTGCATGTAACTACTAACGAGGACAGTTTTTAAAGAAAAATATAATATTTGAAAAATTTTATACAAAAATTTTAACATATTAACTGAGACAATATGTTGAATAGAAGTTTTTAAAAAACATTTTATATAAAATTTTTTGCGTGCGAGAGTGAGGAAAATTGAGAATTAAACGATTATGTTTAGTTATTTAAAAAAGGATACGTTTGTAATTTAACATAATTTTTTAAGCTGTCGGTTTTCTTTTTATACAGTCAAAGTTTTCTATACTGAATTTCTATACGATGCAGCTCTCGGTATTATGAATTCATTTCAGAAATACAGATTTGTCGTTTCAATGTTAGTGTAATTGCATCCCTTTTTAGCGAATTTTCATATAGTGAATTTTTCTTTACAATGAAACAATTTTGCAGATGTAAATTTGAGTTTCCTGCCATTTTGTTTCCATATAATGAATTATTTAAAAAAATCGGTTACGATTACTAATAACACTTCGTGTGGAGAACGAATTGATAAAAATTCGGTGATTCCCAAAAGATGGAAAAGCATGTGAACGAAAGGGAACAAAGTCCTATACAGTCGAATCCGCTTTAGCGCAACACGCTTTACTGCAAAAAATCGGATTACTGAAAGCGATACAAATCTCCGCATTGATTTTAAAGCAGCTAGTCTTATTTACTTCGCTTTAGCGAAAAATCGCTTTATTGAACATTTCGTATTACTGAAAACCAAAAGCAAGCCCACAACTACGTTTTGTATGAAAGTTACTTCGCTTTAGTGAAAAAATTGTGCATGTTTAGTCCGTTAAAAAATTAAATGGCAAAATGTATTTGCCCTTTTCGCTCTTACGTACTTTATTGTATTGACGTGAAAAAATTATGCAGATTTGATATAAAAAATATTGTTTTACTGATTTTAAGCAGTGCGCTTAACTGTAACAAATTTCAGTAATCCGGACTACGTTTTAGAGAAAAAAATCGGATAACTGAAAATATTGGGGTTTTGGTTATTTCCAATAAAGCGGAGTCGACTGTAAACAACAATTTAGACAACAGTAGCCAGTTTTCATTGAACAAAAATTAATAAAAGAAGTCGCATTTGTTTTGAAAAAAAAACAATCATTTTTTTTTTTATTTTTTCAGATTTAGAAAAAAAAGGAATTTTCAGTCAGGGAAGCTGCAACCTTGGAGCGATTTACCTGTACAACAAAATAAACATCTCTGTTTTCACTGTTCAACAGTATTGCCGTATAGTCATTTTTCAGCACTTTCTTCTAAAGCCGACAGGCCTTTGTCATCAATTTTGTTTATCATATGGTTTAATTATATATGATAACAGTTTTATTTATAAGCAATTTTTTGCGAAAATGGTAAACATTTGCACAAACTAGCAAACAGTCTCCTATAAACAACACAAAAAGTTTGTACAAACATAGAATTTGCGCTTGTTAGTCAAAGCGCTTTTGTAGTTTATTTGGTTCTTTAGTTTAAATTTAATTCTCTAATGAATTTTCAAACGATCTCTTAAACATACAAAAAAAATAAAATAAAATAAATAAAAGAAAAAACCAAATAAACCAATAACAGCGTTCCTCGAAATAAAAGCAACATGGAGTGTGCACATGAGTGGCTCTGACGTTTTTATGCCACTCAGTTCATATACAAAAAGAATAACGAGCGTTGCCAGAGAATTTGGCAGAAGAATTACTAGATTTGTTCCCAACATTTTTCGCTAAATTCCCACAAATAAAAATAAAATAATGCACATTTAGAGAGAATTATTATCAAAGTTGTTGAAAATCAGGGCAACGCGTAAAATATTTCAAGCACAAGCATTCTATTGACACCCTTTGATTGACACCCTTTTGCTTAAGAGATCAGTTTATTGCGTTATAATTTCATATCTCAAATGCGTCCTCAACTTCTAACAGCGACCATAAATTTATTTTCCTTGAACGATAAATATTCTAAATTTTTGCAACAAGATTATGACGTGCATGCTCCAATTATTCTTCCTTTTCGTCTTTCATTTTTTCCAGGAGGGAAATTGGTTTTTCTTGGTGTTTGGGTAGAACTGTCAAGTAGGAGAATGAACACGTAGAAAGGAAGCATAAGGCCATTTTTCAGGTATCTTTATATGTAATCAAACTGCTCAAAGTCAATTCAATAACCCCTCCAGAGAACCTTGTGAATCGAATGAGGAAAATAAAAGACAAACAAAATTTTCAATTTTTATTAACAATCATTTAATATATAATTGATCGAGTTAAAGAGGATTTTGAGGAAATTTCTATGGAAATATTCTTTCTCTGGGTAAAAATAATATAAAATCATATTTTATCCGCTGTGTGTGAAGATAAATTTAAATTTATATCAGCGAAGACACAAACCGAAAGTTGTAACAAACCTCTTCTGCAGTTAACAGAGCTCTGTTAACCACTTAACATTTGAAGTAAAATTGGATTTTAAAAATCTGGGAACTGGAGTCAGTTCTGTCCAAACTAGTGAATAAAAATTATGGCCCAAGAAATACTTACAAAATATTTTAAAAACATTCATTTGAAAAAGAAAAATATTTTCTTGAAGGTTTTCGGTTATTGTGGGAAAATGGAGATGGGTACACATATGCCACTATATACAAATAGTAGCCCAACGAGCACTTTATATTGCAGAAAAAGTCTTATATCTGAAATAATTTTTATGAAGTTTTTTTATTTAACACATTGTTGTCACAATACTAATATATAAATGAAATTTATTTGTTGGTGGTTAAGCAATGTCTATATGCATTTCATTGGTGCTTTACCAAATCGTCAGTAGACTTTAACCAAAACTGTGGTTAAAGTCTACTGACGATTTGGTAAAGCACCAATGAAATGCATATAGACATTGCTTAACCACCAACAAATAAATTTCATTTATGAAATAATTTTTGAAATCAATTTTTTTTTAATTTTTTTAAAATTGATATTATTGGAATTCCAAATTTTATCTCTTATCCATCTATTTACACTGTCGATATATTTTTATTAAATGTGGAATCAAATATACTGACGAATTATTCCATATTTCGAAAAACATCTATAATTTTGTATTTTATTTTTTCTCCAATTAAATTTTTTTTAATATTTTTAAGCTCCGGCAACACTACTGCCACTACACCACACGCTATTATTTTTTAACACCACGAAGAGTGCAAGCAAAAACAGCAGCATGCAGCAACACCACAATCTCCACACGTCACAGAAAGAGCAACAAAAGCTACACTTATACACTGAAGCCAAGTGAATGTAACAAAACCAAAAGCAATTATCAGTCAACTTCCGCTTAACAATCGTAAAACTTCCTCGCAATGGTATCTCTTTGTCTGCTAATTCTTCATGTACACTAGAATATTGGCATAGATGAATTAAATGCGTCAATAGGAATCTGTTAAATTTGAAATACGAATGCGAGCATGTGTTTGTATACAATATTTATTTGCGTTAGATTGTTGATCGTTAGATTTTAATATTTGGATTATAATATGGATATTAAAAAATATAAAATGGATCAGAATTTTGGCCCTAGAAGCCATATAAAGAGTATAAGAGAATAGCTGAATAGAGTTTGTGAAAATATTTACAGGTCATAAAAGGTCAACTTACAGGATATGAGAGTGTGTGTGATCTTGCAGGTATTTTGGTCCAAGTGGCCAAATAAAGAGTTGGAAAGCATTGCCAGTAAATAAAAAATTATTCATCTAATCTAATTCTGCTGATGTGACATTCAAAAAGTTCAGAATGCATACATTTAACCGAAACTGGTTCCAGTTATCCGAAATTCGTTTCATTTCACATAAGCGAAATAATAATCAATGTACAAGATGAATACAACTGCAATTAATACGAGAATTTATAATTTACGAAATACGAGAATTTATAATTTACTTCGCATTTCGACGTGACCTTGATAATGAACAATTTTTAAGTACGTCCCTGTAAATTTTATTTCTATAATTTCTAGAGGGGTTCAATTCTCCATGCAGGCTTCTATGTACGTGCATGCATAAATTTGTCTAGTAAATAATTTTATGCGTGTGTGTGTGTTTAAATGCATTACCATACACCCTCATTTGTTTCGCATGCTTTTAATGCTTTAACACCAAAGTAAAACAAATAAATTTTATTTAAAAAGATTCTTTTTCATTTTAATAAATAGTACATGGTCAGATAATATGTATGTATGTACGAGGTCTGTTCTAAAAATATGTAGAATTTTAATTTCTTCTCAAAAAGTATTTATTTATTTATCGATTTCTATATTGTCCCCGTCAAAGTAATTCCCCTCAAATCATCGAAACATGTCTTAAAACATTTCCTCTTTTGTGGTATGCCCATGAGCATGTCTCAGCTATTTGGCTTTTATCTCGTGAAATTTGATGCAAATTCTTTGGATTCATTTTGTTAACAACCAATTCAGTAGTTAACAGAAGTCTATTAACAGCGGAAATAAAGTTTTATTAAGTGTGTGAAGATAAATTGAAATTTTATTAGCGAAGACGCAAACCAAACTTTGCGCCAAACCTATTCTGCAGTTAAGAGAGCGCTGTTAACCACTTAACATTTGGAGTAAAATTTTATCGATTAAATTTGGAAGTCAAAATCTAGAAACTGTAGCCAGTTCTGCCCAAACTAGTGAATAGAAATTATGTCCCAAGAAGTACTTAATAAATATATACTTAAGGGATGTACTGAATATATAAATTATGTATGAATTTTTATTAGTCCAACTTTGTAATGTAAATTGTTAATTTTGGGCTTAAGTTCGAATCTGCATGACTGCAAATGATTTTTTATTATTTTATTAATAAATGAATTTGTTGAAATTCTATTTATTATTTTTTATTAAGATTGGAATATTAAGAATATTTTCAATAATCATCAAACCAGCAGAACGGATCAGTACTGATTTCGAGGCCGCTACGCCATCTCATCAGCGTTCTTTGTTCAATTTTTCCACTTTTGCAAGTGGTGCTAGTTAGTAGGAATATCAACTATTTAACCAATATTTTAACGAAAATTGAATATGAGAAGTTATCACATTCATATTTTTAAGTTATTACATTTTTGGTTAGTACGAAATTCCCCAACCCTGACAATTAATATTCCCAATATTCCATGTATCTCTTTCGCTTTTTCCAGAGCCATCGGCTGCTGATTGTTAAAACTTCTTTGTTATTTATGTTCAAGTAATTGAATTTAGTTGTCAATTTACAATGAACAAGTGCGCGTGCCCCCGCAATATTTTAAATTATGTATGAATTTTTATTAGTCGAACTTTGTAATGTAAATTGTTAATTTTGGGCTTAAGTTCGAATCTGCATGACTGCAAATGATTTTTTATTATTTTATTAATAAATGAATTTTATTAACAAATTCATTTATTAATAAAATAATAAAAAATCATTTGCAGTCATGCAGATTCGAACTTAAGCCCAAAATTAACAATTTATATAAATTATTGTAAAAGCATTCATTTGCAAAAATATATTTTCCTGAATAGGTTTTCGGTCATTGTGGAAAAATGGGGATGCGTGCTCATATGCCACTATATACAAACAGTGGCCCAGGGGTCCTTTATATTGTAGAAAAAATCTTATATCTTAAATAATTTCGGAATTCGAATACCAATTGAAAAAAACAAATTTTCAAAATTTGGGATTGAGAGGATCATTGTGGAAAAATGGGGATTGGTACATATACGCCACTATATACAAAGAGTGGCCCAGGAAGCCCTTTATATTGCCCACATTTGTATGTAGTGGCATACCCATTCCAATTTATAGGCAATATGACCATATACTATAGGGTCCGCAATCTAAGGTTTTTTTTTCAACTAGTGCTTATTTCGTGAATGGTAACACTTAGCTCATGTCTGATTTGACAGATAATTAGTTTGATCCTTCCGCTGAACGAATATGGTTGACCATCCAATGCGTTTTCGCTTCGCTAAATGGGCCTGCGATCGTTTTTAAGAAGATGCCGATTTTGCCAAAAAAAATCATCTTTTCAGATGAAGCTCAATTTGATCTTGGCGGAAATGTAAACAAGCAAAATTGTCGAATTTGGGGCACAGAAAACCCGCACCTATCCATTGAAAAGCCGACGCACCCAAAACGAGTCACTGTTTGGTGCGGATTTTATTCCAGAGGCATGATTGGGCCACTTTTCTTCGAAAATGAGCAAGGAGTGCCCGTTACAGTCAATGGCGAGCGTTATCGGCCCATGCATTTGAATGAAATTATTTTCCATTATTGACCGGAAGGATTGTACTTTCAAATAAAAAAAGAAATTTGAGAAAATATTCAGTAGTATTTTTATAGAATTTTCAAAAAAAAAAAGTTATTTGGCGGACCCTATATATATTTAAGGAATTGAGATTCACTGAAATTGTACAATATTGTACAAAAATTAAATTTAAAAAATAACACAATAAAGTGACAAATAGGTACCCATACCCTTTCTGTCACTAACGTTGCACTAATTACTTGATTTTGGTTATTTAAGGACTTATGGGGATCTATTTTAGGTAGGAGACCGCAGACGTTGCTGTAAGCAAATCATAAGTTATGGATATTTTAATATAAAAACTTCCAACAGTTCGGAATAAATAGACTGTAAAACAAAACAAAATAAATATGTACTCGATAAAGGTGATGCGGTGGCAGCAATAACTACATATGTATATATTTAATGAAAAACAACAAGATATAGAAAATAACACTAAACTAAACGAAAAGACATGGTAAAAAAATTAATCAAGTGGTAAAAATCCAGACAATTGTTAGTTATTTTCGCTACAATTGAATAGTTACATTCATTGGTGGATGTGTTTGGCTTCTGAAGATAAAAGTCGAAGATTTTGTTAGAAGACGAAAAGAAAAGTAGTGAAGATTGGAAAACAATAAAAAAGTACATGATTGCAGACGAAGTTAATCAGCTTTCACTGCAATTTTTTTAAATATAGTAATTTTACTTACGTTTTATATATATGTATATTCGATTTTGCCAAAAACTATTTGTGTTTTATATTTTTCTGTTGAATTATTTTTTAGATGTACACTCCGCTTGTTTTCCTACAATGCACTTGTCACCATTTTTTATTCTTCTTGTAAATCACTTTTTGTGTATTTTTTATTTGCTTACTTCTTTTAACATTTTACTTTTTCAGATATTGCCTAATTTCATTTGGTGTAATTCATTTGTAAATTATTATATTTTTAAATAAGAGGCGCAGCACCTTTACAGATATTTTTTTCATTTTATTTTACATACAATCATAAATACTTTTTACATTTCATTTTTTTCTATCTAGTTAAGTCTTATTGGAGATTTTTCATCCATTGTATATTTTTAAGCACATCTTTCGTTATCGTTTTACAAAAACGTAACATTTAATGTTTTCTTTACTTAAAATGCACCTCGAGCACTCTTATTTTATTATTTTTTCTTGATAATATTTCTTGGACATTTCACATTTTTTCAGCAGAAAATTTCACTTGACTAGCGAAGAAGAAAAAAATATAAACACCCCTCGAAAAAAATTGATGTGACATTTTCATCAATTCTTGTTAATCTCTTACAATTTTTGTGTACAATTTGTTTCAGAGGTCGATAAAACCGGATTGTTTTATTACAAGCACAAGTGATGTCAACAAAGAGAAAATAAAAATCGTTTTTGAAGCTCTATTATACAAATTAGTGCTTTTTGTTTGTTATGGTTCTTACACCAAAACATCAGTAGACTTTAACCTAATTCCAAAATAACAAAACCTCTTAAGTTATAAATAAACTCCCAACAATTAATTGAGAATTACACAAGCAAAACCATAGGATTTTAAATTCAAGAAAACACAACAAACTAATTTTATTCGATATAAATCTATTTATATTTCTAATATACAAAGGCATATAGAAACGCTAAAACAAATCTACATCTACATTATTTTACAAAAGCTCCTTCTATTGTAGACTTCCACAAACCTTATTTCTGTAGCTTGGAGACAGATCTTGGTTTCTGTAGTATGCAAGAGAACGGCTTTCCATTTTATAGGAATGACAAATCCCATTATGTGGCAGCACTATTCTCACAACTTGATTACTGTTATATCGACATTCTAATTAGGTGAAGTTCAATATTTTGACACAATCCCAGTTGTTCGTTTACAAATAGAATTGTCAAGGTAGTTTTCTTAAAAATTTCTTTCTCAGTTTTCTCTTTCCGCATTAAAATAAAAAATGAACTAAATATAGAATATATACATAATTATAATAAATAAAAGTCCATGAATAAATAAGTAAACAATTAAATTAAATAAATTTTAAACTGCAAAAATAGAATTACAAGGATAAAAAAATATATATAACAAGGAAAAATTACAATAGTAATCAAAATAAGAATTTTTATTGAAAAAAAGTGTATAGAAAAGTTAAGCACACATTTTAGATGTTAACAGTACTACGTCATACTGTGCTTAATGTACGACACAGGACGACAAGGCCCGTTGCAGGTCGTCTCAATGAAAAACGCCACTTCTGCATCTCCATACAACGACAGGCTCAACTGCCTCAATTATCCCCATATGATGTGAGTTCAAACGATTTTTCAAATATCTAAATATCAATTAAAAAAATAATATGATGTTTTCTAAAGGTTAACATGATATTGAGAGAAAATGAATTCATGTACGTCATTCCCGAAGACCAAAATAGTACAATCCACAGCTATGAATCTAATCAGTTAGGCTCCAATAAACCCTGCGAGGATTGCCGTACTGAGGCAAGCTTTGTACACAAAAAAGGTAAACAGTTTTAAAAAAGTATACATTTCAAAATATTAATGACTGGGTTTATAGGCTTTATTTGCGGTATTTTCGATGGCCATGCTGGTCCCGCTTGTTCTCAAGTTATATCCAAACGTTTATTACGTTATATAGCTGCTTCCTTGGTAGAACGTCAGATTTTAAAAGATGAAATAGAAAAAGGTTGCAATAGCCAATCGTTTTTAAAGTGCCATAATGACAATGTCTGTTAGAATGGAGAAAATAAGTTATTTGTATTGATTTATATCTAGAATTTATTTTCAGGTGGATTTTGTTAAAGAAATCAAAGATATTTATGAAGAGAGTTTTACTAAGTACATCAAAACACTAGCTAGTCGAGAATTACAAGATATTTCAACAACAATCGAAAACGCGTTCACCTCGCTGGATGATGATCTATCAAAGGAAGCCTTAAAAAATACAAACATGAGAACAATGGCTGTGGCGATGTCAGGTAAAGCATTAATATTTTTGGAAAAAAAACTGTTTTATAAACTAGTCAGTAAAATAAAAATCTCAAAACATAAATTCCGCTTTAGCAAGTTTAATCCCTTAATTTCTTTCCAAGAAATATATATTGCAAATATGTTTTTATATTACAAACAAAACGCTTAACTTTTTAAATGTTTAATCATTTTAAATTCTTTGTATATTAAAAAAAATGTAGGTGCTGTTGCTTGTGTGGCCCATATTGAAGGTGTTGATCTTCATTTGGCAAGTACCGGAGACTGTACTGCAGTTTTGGGCTCAGTATGTACCGAGTCGGGAAAGTGGATCTCAAAAAAACTAAATCAAGAACATAATACCGACAATCAACAAGAAGTACAACGAATACTTTTAGAACATCCCAAAGAGGAACAGGATACGGCCATACGGAATGATCGTTTACTCGGCCAACTGGCCCCTCTGCGTGCTATGGGAGATTTCCGTTATAAATGGTCAAATGAAATATTGGAAAAACATGTGGTACCTCTCTTTGGCGAACAAGCATTGCCACCTCACTATTACACGCCACCATATCTAACGGCCAAACCTGATGTAACACATCATCGTCTAACACCCAACGACAAATTTCTCGTAATCGGCAGTGACGGTCTTTGGGATTTCCTCACACCCACTCAAGTTGTTAGCTTGGTGGGTGAACATATAAATTCGAAAAAGTCTCTAGAACCTATAAAATTGCCAGCTGAAGAAGTGACTTTGCAGACAATTTCTAATATATTAGCCGAAAGAAAGTAAGTGTAGCCTTTTATTTAAAAACATTCACTTTTGATAAGGTTGCAATTTATACCTTTTTTTAGAGCTGGTCGTACGCGCAAGCCTTCGGATCAAAATTCAGCCACTCACTTGATACGTCACGCCCTGGGGGGCACAGACTACGGCATTGAACATTCAAAAATCGCTTACTATTTATCACTACCTCAAGACGTTGTACGTCTATATCGTGATGATATTACAATTACCGTCATTTACTTTAATACCGATTGTGTCAACGATTTTCACAACCAGACCACATAATCATCCATGTCCATTTCAAGTCCATTATCAAAGTTGCCTATTTCGCATAAAATTTGTTTCAAATACAGTATCCTCTCAATTTACGCCGTCACTTTTCCCGATGGAAATAATAAGAAAATGGAATGCTTCGAATTTGGTAATGATTGCAGCAAATCGATAAAGAAAAAATAACGTAAATAGAGATGCTACTGTATAATTAATATTTTTTGGTTTATTTTATAAATGTATGAGTGTGTACATATTTGCATAGATTAATAGTTATTACTTTATATCTACAAGCTAGTAAATTGTGTGTTCCTTTTCTTGAATAGAAATATTCTGTCCATTTTCTTTTTTTTTTTCAATTATCATCTGTCTTATTTTTCTTAATTAATGATTAAGCATATTCCTTTAAATTTTTTTAGCTTTTTTTAAGCCAATGTTATTTTTTACGTGCAGTTTTATTCACTTACAAAAAAGAAAAGCCACATCCTGAACAAGAACAGGAATTACATGCTTGCATTGCTTATTGTAGTCAATTGCCAGAAGAAGAAAGTACAATTAAGAAGTTTAATAATAAATATATAATTTATTTCATAAATTTGTTTTTCTCTTTTTTCTCTCTCACCTTTTTAATATACTTGTGTATAATTCAGCTTAAGATTCATTATTTTTTGTAAAAAATATATTTCTTTTAATTTAAATAAAAATAAGTAGGTTTTCTTCAAAAAAAATAGATCTCAAGTTGAATTATTATAGAATACAAATAAAAAAAAAGTTTTTAACTTTTCAAAACTGTGGTTAACGTCTACTGACGATAAACATTGTTTGACCACCAACAAATTGATTATTTTAATATACCTGGATGAAGTTCAAAGAAATCATAAACAAAATTGAAAATATGTTTATAAGCGAAAAAGAAAAAACATGGGAGAAATTGCAAAAAGTTTAAAGAAAAATCTAGTAAAAACTACAAAATACTAAAAAAAATTTTTGGGAAAAATCCCCTTTGCTCATATAAAAATTCCATTAAAAGAGACTTTCGACGGCTATAAATAATAAAAACACCCGTTTAAAGTGAAATTAGCACATAAAATAATGTTTATAGTTAAAAACGAAAAGTTTATATGTAATTGATTGAAATTTCAAACTAAAATTCGAAGTCATAAAATTAATTAAAAAATTAAATATATTTAATTTAATTATTAAACGTTTTGTGTGCCATTTTCCTTGAATTTATAAAAGATTTTTCCTTACTTGAAATGTAGCGAGTAAGTAAAAACTCTCTCACTCTCTTCATTCGCTCTCAATTCAGTCTTAGAACATTTCATGTGAAGTACGAATACAAACTAATATCTCTTTACTAGAGAAAGAAATTCTGAGCGCATATTGAAAAACCAGTTTCTAAATTTCAGAAAATCAATACCATGCCATAGTTAAGATACTCATATGTCGACCTGTGTCCACTAAGCGAAATGGTCATGTGCTAGTTCGTCAGTCTATAGAGAGTCAGATTTCAGTTTAAGGGGAATTTTGGGAAATTTCATAACACAAATTGTCAAACATTTTGCTATACAACAACCTCAAAACGAGTTTCAGAACATCCAGAGAATACTAAAGCGTGTCTAAGAAGACCAATTTATATGCCAAGAAAAGAAAAAAAGAATGTTATAAATGATTTAAATTATTATAACTAAATTTATCATTTATTCTATTTATACATTAAAAATCAAACTAAAATTGATAAAACCTTATTTTCTTACACATGAATTTACTTCATTTTAAAATACATTGTTTTAACGAAACCTTGATAGTGCTTTCCTTTTTACAAGACATAGAAGAAACTTATTAATGCATAGAGTTATGCTGCTGTTGTTGTTGTTGTTGTTGGACTTTTTGGGCATGTTCCGCCTCTCGACGTAGAACACAATTCAAGAATTCCACTTGAATTGAGGTGATTTCTTCAGGTGGAAAACGTTGAATTTTCTTTTTAAGAAAATCAAAAAATAAATCACATTCTTCTCGTTGATGATTAGAAAAGATCGTTGTCGAAGACATGGGCAATGGTGTGCAGGCTATATTTGAATAAAGAGGTGCTATTTGTTGGGCATTAGTATTTGAAGTAGCCAATAATGATTTTGCATCATGTTTTGGTTCTATTGGTGTTGAAGATGGAGTTGTTGGGGAGGGAATCAGTTCAGATAGAGTTTGTATATGTAACGCAGGGGAGGCTATTGAAGCACAGTTTGATGTGGAGTCCAGTGTTGTAGCCGATGTAGATGGCATGGATGGGTTAGAAGAACTTACAGTGGGCAGGCTTTTTAATTTTATGGTACCTGTAGCTCCTATAACAGTGGCTGAATTATTATTGTTATATTGAGATCTTGTGGGATTTATGGACGCATACATATACGTGGCAGATGTACTGGCTGAGGTTGTAGATGGAGGTATCGCTGGCGAGGGCGTCAGTTCGGGTAGGCTTTGTAGGGAAGAGGCGATTGTAACACAAGACGTACCAGAATCCATGACGGAAGATGATGTCGAGGCAGTGGATGAGCTGACCATTGGTAAACTTTTCAGTTTAATTGTTCCTGCAGCACCAATAACACTACTAGAACTGCTTGAATATTGGGATCTGGTGGGATTCATCGAGGCTATGCAGAAGTCATTAGTATCAATGTATTGAAATTTCGTATCATCCGAATTAGCTGAATTTGTTCCAGCACCCGCTCCAATAATAGTTTCACAATCTACACTCGGCGTATTACCGGATTCTTCGTATAAGCAAACTTCCTCATAGTCTACATCACCACCCGTATTGCCATCATCGTCCAAAGTCACATGCTGTTCATGCTTAACTATTTCCACACAACCTTCCATACTATTATCATGATTCAGTTCGGTATGCGACACCATATTCGGATCTTCGTGGGAAACATCGTTATCGTGTGTAACATCTTCGTAAGTGGTTAAAATAAAAGTGTCTGTATCATTAACGGAAATAATATTGGGATGTACCATATCTTGCGGCACAACATGATCATGTTCCTCGGTACTTTCCGACACACCGTGCAATATATTATCTTGTGATGTAGCAAAGTTTTGGGTACGATTTGATTTTAATTTGGGTTGATAGACATTGGAAAGAAATTCCATATCTTTGGCATAACGCCATTTTGAAAGACCATCACTCATTTTAGGTTTGCGCAAACGATATTGGTGATATGTATCTCGAAGGTTTTTCCATTTACGGCGACATTCCTCCACGGTGTATTTGTCTGTATTTTCGAATATCAAAATTGTCTTTCAGTTAATATTATTCGAACAACAACAAAAAGAAAACGATAAATTAAAGAGAGATAATTTAGGTTTAAGCCAGTAGTATGGCTCCATTTAAGGTCAACCAAGTTGGCTACACTTAATAATTTCTTCAAAATTAATTAAATAGGTTATAGAGTACGTATATTTGCAACAACTTGTATAACGGCAAAAAGTGTATACCAAATATGACTTCTTATCTTATAGCATGAGGTTAAACTATTTGACTAGACTAACTGTGTATTCTCTTGAAATAATTATTATTTTCTTATTTGAAATAAGAATCAGAAAAGCCTTATCTAAAAACAAAGAATTGCAGTGTTAGCAAAACCAACGGCTACTAATTCTTTATTGAAAACAGTATGGGACAGTTAAAATGTATTTTTTCATGTTTCACTGTTTAAACTAATTCGTAACAATATATGTATGTAGATACGTAAATGTTTTATTCAACACGAGTGAGAATATTAGATATGATTTTGTATAACAATTTTTTTTAATTTATCCAGTTGCTATTAACTTTTTGAATTTATTTTGGAAATTTATTTCACTATTTATTAAAAACAAATCCTGATGATGTTAAAAATTGCTGACGAAATATTGAAAAATAAAATAAAACTGAAATAATTTTATGTAAAAAACGACCTCGAGTTTAATAAAATAATTAATAAATTGTATTACAGGATGTTAATTTTTTCAACGGGCTCAAAAAAATTAACATCCTGTAATACAATTTACATAAGAAAGTTCGACTAATAAAATAGAAATTCATACATAATTTAAAATAATAACCCCCATATTCATAAAAAAATAAAACGTATGTGAAATCTGTTTTAAGAAAATTTTGTATGGAAAAATTTGATTAAAATATATTTCAAACTCATTTTAAATATTATGAATACCGGTGTTAATATTTATCCACCATTGACTATTTTATATATACATATATATTTATATATATATATATATATATATATATATATATATATATATATATATATATATTTATATATAGTTGTTGTTTGCTTTTATATCGAATAAAATAGAAAAATTATAACGATTTTTACAAAAACGACCTCGAGCTCAATCATTCTAAAATACATATATATATATATATATATATATATATATATATATATATATATATATATATATATATATGTATATATATATATATATATATATATATATATATATATTTATATATATATATATATATATATATATATATATATACATATATATATATATATATATATATATATAATTTTCTCTTTTCATTAATTTACTTCGCATATATTGAAATTTGTTTCTGGTGTAAATTTTGTTTGTGTTCTTTTTTATTAGTTTCAAATTAGCCTCATAATTAGTTTTAAGCTTATTCTTATTTACGAGATTCTCTTACAGAATCTCGCACGCCTGGGGCGTAGTTCTTCTTCTAGGTATTCTGTTCGCAAACATTTTTAATATATGTACATATGTACATATATTAATGGCCAATAAAATAAATATATATTAAAAATATTTTTTTAAAATTAAGAAAAATATTGACTAATTAAAAGTAGTAAGAAAAAACTTCTTCAGTCTTTTGCACCTATATACTTTTTTTAATTATTGTATTTATATTTTCTAGTTTCCAATTGTTTGTTTGGGGTAAGCATAAATGAAGGAAATTAGTTTAATAATATGTTAATATATCAAACATTAATTTATTGGGGATTCCAAAATAGTCCACATTTGCTGGTATTGGCTATTAACCATATATTGACTAAATACTATTTTTATGTAGCTGTATTATGTAAATGTTGCTATACCTACACGTATAAATATGTATGTATGTATTATAATAAAACATTTACTAATATCATTTCCCATTTTTAAAATTTCAAGTGAGCATATTTTCAACGAAATGTGCCTAGGTAAATATTTTGTTCACGTATAGAAAATTTTTCTATGCATGCATATTTATATACATTTCCAAATTTAGCAATTTTTATATACATATAGTTATGTACCCATATTATGAATAAATTATTTTGTTACAAATAAGCTAAAAATATGTGAATGTGTATGTATGTATGTATAACCAACTAGACATAACTAAATCTTCTAAAACCGTATACTTACTTCCTATAGCCGCTGCTATTTCCGCCCAACCATTCAAAATATCTATACGCCTGCGTTGATTTGGCTGCAATTTATAATTATACAACGTAGGATTCTGCCTTACTAAATGTATTAAAGTTAGTATATCATCTGTTGGAGCCAAGTCCTTTTGATAGCGTCTTCTCTCTGCAAAAATTCATGAATGGGAAACCGACAAAACTTTACATTCAAAATTTTATTACTAAATTTATTAGTTTACATACTTTGTGTATTATTTTCCATATTAAATTATTGAAAGCTATAAATTGCTCTCTTTCCATTAATTTTGTTCCTTATGAATTTACGAGTAACTCGTTTCTTCTGCTGTATTTGTGATGTTCATTGAATGAAACATTTTTTTCGCTGCTCTTTTCTTTAGTCCAAAAATATATAAATGTTGCGAGTTATTTAATTTCCGTTCGTTTATTGTTTGAATTTGTTAACGGTATATGGCAATAAACCATAACTTTCAATATATGATTTTTTTATTGTAAATTCATTAGTTTGTAATATATTATTGCTAAATTTTTTATTTTTCTTAATAAAACAAACACATTTAACTAGCTGAAACTTGTGCAAATCTATTTAATGTGACAGCTGCGAAGTGTTACAGAGATGCCATATTTTAGACAAACTTGCCGACCATATACTAACTTTACATAATAACAATAATTCGTTATATATAGCCATTCAGATAATTTTAAAAGAAAAAACTTATTAATACATAAAAATTAATAATAATACGTATAATATTCCTACAAGTTATGCATCCTGATAACCACAATTGAGAGTTAATAGCCACCGATACGTTGATAACGCAGTTCACAGTATGCTTTGAAATATGGCATCACTGTCATAATACACCGCTTTGACTTATCCACAATTTTATTTAATAAAACAAATAATTGATTGCTTTTATTATTGCAATAACATAAATAATTTTAATAAAGTATTCTTGACAACACTTGCAAGTAAACTGAAGCAATTCGAGAATGTCCCAACCTCCTCCCAAATTTACTGGCACTGGTCTAGAGGAGGTTCACATACCAGGACAGGCGTATCTTAGAGAAGCTCTTACTTCATGTACAGATCCGTTAAAAGCTATAGAGAGCTTTCAGGTAGGTTAATACATCCCATATATAAAAGTCAAGTAAAGTCGTTTAAAAAATCTTTAGTTAGAGAATGGTGTCTTATTGCCCTCTTTGAGGCCTATGTTGCCTCTGCTGGATTTGCATGGTGTCCGCAGGCTCGACTTTCATACTTCTCTTATGGAAGAGCTTCGAGATAAACTTGTAGCTCACATTAATGAGTTAGGACAAAAAGATCCCAGGGAACGAGATAAAAAGTTGAGAGAACTTTTGGTAAAAAGTTTCCCAGTAGTTCGTGTAAAAGCACTACGTCCTGTAGTAATGGCTATTTTGCGCAATACACCGCACATAGATGATAAATACCTACGTATCCTGGTGCGAGATCGGGAGCTGTATGCTGATACCGATACCGAAGTAAAAAGGCAAATATGGCGTGACAATCAATCTTTATTTGGTGATGAAGTTTCTCCTTTACTTTCGCAGTATATTCGAGAAAAGGAACATATTCTTTTTGATCATACCAATTTGAACAATCTATTCTTTCATCCGTCGCCAAAGGTCCGGCGTCAAGGTGAAGTTGTACAAAAACTGGCTAATATGATTGGCACGAGTGTCAAACTGTATGATATGGTGTTGCAGTTTTTGAGAACTCTATTCTTAAGAACCCGGAATGTACACTATTGCACCCTGAGAGCGGAACTTTTAATGGCTTTACACGATTTAGAAGTGCAGGAGATTATATCTGTAGATCCATGCCATAAATTCACTTGGTGTTTAGATGCATGCATTCGTGAAAAAAATGTTGATATTAAACGTTCACGAGAGCTGCAAGGATTTTTAGACAATATTAAACGTGGCCAGGAACAAGTATTAGGTGATTTATCCATGACTTTATGTGATCCTTACGCAATAAATTTTTTGGCAACTTCGGCCATTAAGATACTGCAGCACTTAATAAATAACGAAAGTCTACCACGGGACAACACAATTTTAATTCTATTGCTGCGTATGTTGGCTTTGGGTCTTAGTGCCTGGGTCATGATAGACTCGCAAGACTTTAAGGAACCTAAACTGGACTCTCAAGTTGTAACGAAATTTTTGCCGGCTCTGATGTCTTTAATGGTGGATGATCAGTGCCGAAGTTTACATTCCAAATTACCGCCCGATGAAAGGGAATCGGCTCTCACAACCATAGAACATTCAGGACCTGCGCCTGATGCCGTTGAGGCCTACATACAAGAAAGCTCTGTGGCCAGTATTTTGGCAATGTATTATACCTTGAATACTGCACGCCAAAAAGATCGTGTTGGTGTCCTGAGGGTATTGGCTATATTGTCGTCCTGTAAAGATGATCGTGCCTATGAGGATCCATTTCTTCATTCTTTGGTTAGTGTAAAAACCTGTTGATCTTTTATTATTAACTTTCGATTTTTTTTTTATTCTACTTAAGATTGCTTTGCTAATTCCCATGGCTGAGGAATTCACCACAGAAGATTTTTGTACAACATTATTCGATGAATTTTTATTTGCCGGCTTAACTAGGGACAATGTAACAAGACATATGATCAAGCTATTGTGGTAAGTTTTCATACAAGCCACAAAATAAAAATAATTTTCATAATATATATTTATACTAAAAAATTTTTAGAAGTAAGAACATTAATTTAATTTTGCAACGAATTTTATATTAAAAAAACGTTTGAAGCTTAAATGTAGTTTGTACAAATTACTTTAAATTGTGATGAACCGATGCAATATTTTCTAACTTAATCGCTTTCTTAGGTATGTCCACAATAAACTACCACCAGGGCGCTTACAGTCTCTTATGAAAGCCATGCAACCAACAACTGGTCACAATGAAACCGTTCACAAACTTTATGACACTTTGCAGGAGCGCATAGGAGCCTCGTTGCAAGAGTGTTCTATGCCGGAACCAAGTGAATCCGATTTCGATTCGCCTCTTAAAAGTGTACCAACGCCGGGACCTCATTACATGCAATAATACATTGATGAGTAAATACTTATTACTACTTCCTTTTTATAACAAAATGTCAAATAAAATCACGGCGTCTATTTTGCTTATAAAAGTTCGTTTTATTTAAATTTGTATAAATATTACTTACTTTATATACAAATAAGAAGGGGAGGGGCGAAATAGCAAATAAATTTATAATGCGTACAATATGAACGAACTATTTAAGCTGACATTACATCACTAACCGTCAACGCATTTCAAGCATTTTAAAATTAAAAAATTACAAGTTAAAATGCTGTACAATTTTTATAATTTTATGTTTATTAAAACTTTGATTTTGTTAGTTACTTTTCTTTTGAATGGTCACCAACGCATTCTAAACTGTTGTTCTTTACGTCGCTTTATTTAAAATATACATTTTCAGAAATTTGTAACGCATTATCTCGTTGAACCGTGTTGTAGTTTATGTACATTCAGCTTTATTGTTGAGTCAGAAAAATCATAAATATAATTTGTTATAGAAGGAATTAATAAATTAATCGAGAGTGTTCAGTGATTCAGTCGAAATTGCAAAAATAATTGTTATAATTTTCTTTTCCAGTGAAACCCAGACCAGGGCAGGGCGACTCCTCTAAACTAGACTTAATACAATTGGAAAGAATTCTAACCTAAATTTATAATTTGTTTAAATATTTATAGAAACCACAAAATTTAATACAACAAAATCGCATTTCTTCACTGTAGAAGAATTTATAGTAGTCAATACGACATGTATAACTTAAATAGAGCTTAGCTGTAATTAATAGAATGAACGAACAATTGGTTATTGTGAGAACTGCTGCTGGGCAGCACATTTTGGCGTCCGCGTATGATTGTGGAATAAATGTAATATTAAGTAATATCCATACGAGTTTCTAGTTTGGCACTATTTACAATAGATGTGGAGGCATTATTTTCATTCGAGTTTGTTATCGAATCGTTAATTTTGGTCGTCTTTTCTGAAGCTATAACAGAATTTGGTGATTTACTACTATCCATTAATTCTAATTGCTGCTTTTTTAGTTGCTCTTCTTTGCGGATTTTTAAAAGTTGATACAAATCATTATACTCCATGTAAATGCGTTGCCATTTAATATGAACTTTCAATTGTTCTAATACCAAGTCTAATATTTCATGTTTCGGTATATTCTATTGTAAGAACATTTAATTTATGAAACATATTTCCATATACATTTATTTTAATTTTCTTACAAACTTACCAATATGTGTTCATTTTGAGATCCTATGCTTCTGGCTCCTGTACCTAAAAGATCGTTCAGCAGTATCCGTAGTTTGTTTTCATTATTACCCTTGGCCAAATGAAATGCTAGCATGGTATACCAATATTTGAGTTCTTCTGGTGACTTGATGATTTCACAAAGTTTTATTTGATTTTCAATAAATGTTATCTTAGCAAACGTTTGCCAATCATTAGCATTTCTAAAAGAGATCGAAATAAAACAAAATTATAGGTTACAACAGAAAATTTTGAGAGAAAAATTCAGTGAACAAGTTTCCTATATTTAAGCACATAAATGTTTAGAATTTGAAAGAAAGCTTACAACTTTCTAGAAATAATATGCAATTTGATGAAAAAACTATTCACTCATCTAAAAACAAGTGAAAAATAATTTATAATTTTTATACTTACAAGTCAATACCGGTACTCTGGGTGACAAAAGTTCTTGTAGCCGCTTGTATCGAAGTTAGAGGATAAAGTAAATAGTTTTTATTTAAATCTTTAGGTACGGAAGTACGCAGACCGTGGCGCATAATGGGATCCTTTGTATTTAATACTAGCCAAGACTGTAATTGTGGCGAATAAGAAAATGCTTGTCCATTGGAGAAAAGAATCATGGGTACACCTTGATCCGTAATAGTAAATTGTAAAACGGAGCCATGTTTTCCAAATATCTCGTTGCATGTTGTAGCTAAGACAGCTGAGCAGGTGGCAATATTCCAAATACGCAAAAGACCACATTCGGTTATGACACCCACTAAAAGGCCATTCGGGCACTACAAAAATACGAAATATTCAAATAAAATAGTATAGTTATCGCTGGCGTATATGGCTTTCAAACACATCATACAAGGGAGCCACTCAAATATTAATTTATTATCGAATAGTGGTACCGCTACAGACCGAAACCGGTCTATTTTGAGAAAAAAAATTTTGAAAAGTTGTGAAAAAAATTACCTCCATGGGATGCTGTGGAGGTAAGACAGCGCAGTGATGACTTCTTATTGATAATAAAGGATAATAACTTGGACAAAAAGTCCAATACTTGGCAAGTTAAATATCGGAAGCCTTTTTTAAATATCTTGCCTGCACTCTTTGAGTACTACTGATGGTTGTATAAAAAATGAAATAGAAAACATTTTCAGATTTCTGGATTTCAAATGAGAAATTTTCTGTTTATGTTGAATTCACAAAACGAGAAAAGTCCCAACAAAAATTTTATCCAACCAATAAATATATTACAACTCCCTCGGGCACGGATATTGTGTGAATTAAACGCAAAATGAATGCTGAGCTTGTGTTTGGACTGACCACTGCTGTTTTTGTATTCTATATGAGTATAAATAAAAAAATTTAACTTACAAAGGCACATTGGATGGCAGCTGTGGTTAAAGATATTATTGGCATTAAAGGACTGCCAGTTTGCAAATCCAGTAAACGCGTCGTACCGTCCAAACTGCAAAGCATTACACATTTCAAACAAAAATTGAAATTGACTACGGGAGAACCTATTAAATTACAAAAACACATGAGAAGGGTTACAAAAATTTAAATTTTTATTCTTGGTCATACCAACAAATGTTTCCCATAGCTTCCCAGTTGTTAAGTGGAAAACGGTGATTTTGGCCAACAGACCATTTGACGTGGGCACAAAACCATTGTGCACATGGATGCGATAGTCTAATGCAGTCTTTTGATATTGACACTTAGTTGTGGTTGTGATATTAATTTTAGGGCCCATGCTAGAGGCCTGATTAGATATTCCACCTGATAAGGAGGAGGATGTGGTGATATTGCTGGAATTATTAGCGAATGGTTGTGGGACTTGTTTGAAATGTGGAAACGATTGTAATATATCTTTTGAAACGGTAAACGGTTCAACATGCGGTTTTGCTGTAGTGCATTTCACTAATCGTGGATCGAGGCGCCTGCAAATAAATATTTTACTATAAAATGCATTCAACTATTGTTTCAATTTATTTTCTTACCCTCTTTCTTGTTCTGTTATATTTCCTTTAGTCACGTGTGTACTTTCCATTGATGTTGCTGCTGCAGCTGCAGCTGCCGAAGTGGTCTCCCTAAGAGTTGAACTTGAAGTTGTGGCATCAACAGCTTCACTCTCGGTTTGCAGTGCGCTCATGCTGACTTCTGTGGATGTTCTACTAAAACTATTCGTTGTAGTTCCGACTTCAGATAGATCCTGATTTAATGGTATAAAGACGGGTGTTATACGCCGTTTCCCATCTTTTGTACGTGTTTCCAGTTGTTTACTAATAGCTTTAACAGGTGTTCCTTGTCCAATTTCCATAGTACTCGAGTTCTGCGAAGAAATGGTGCTGTTGTTGTGACCAAATCCATTTGATGCAGGTTGTATGCTGGTATTTTCTACATTATTGCTGTTGTTAGCTTGTATAGTTGGCAGTGTTGGTGGTTTTATTTTATCCTGAGTATAGGTTAATAGTTCAGGATTTTCTATTAAAAAATCTGTTTCTGCTGTAGATCCGTTGGTTAAAGTGGCTACAGTTTTACCATAGATGCGTTGATAAAGTGAGTTTTTATCCTCCTCCGACAGCGGAGTACCTAGTTCATTTTCCGAAAATTGTAAGCAGGCTACAGTACCATCACCACTACAGGCCATTAAAATGCACTTATCAGGGCCCCAAGATAAATCTAAAATACTGTCGTTAAAAAGCTCATGAATTACCACCAAAGGTCTTTGTAATGCTGTCATCCACACGGACAGGGACCGATCTCGTGAGCCCACCGCCAAACAACAATACTGTTGGGGTTTCTGTAATTTTGGGACTTGTCTTTTTAAAATGGCCGTATGAAAACGTACACACGTCACCGCTTTGCGATGTCCAACAAAATCCTTATCACACTTCCAGCCTTCACGTTCAATAATTTGTGCAGTCGGCCCGCCACCGTTCATAGCATGGGCCGATACTAAGTACTGACCATCCGGAGACCATGATAAACGTAAAATGTGTGTAGTGCCTCCACACTCTTCGAAGGGTTCCGTAATAGTACTACTGCACGTCCAATCTGATGTTTTCCAAATTTTTACACTACGATCATCACTTTGTGATGCTAAGTACTTGCCTACTGGATCCCAAGCTACGCCTTTAACTAGACCTGTGTGTCCCTTGAGCATTGCCACCATGGCTGGAAAGTTTTGTGCATCCCATACAATAATAGTGTTGTCAATACTACAGCTGGCAAGCCATCGATCTTGTGGCGACCAAGCGAGATCCAGAACATCTCCTGAATGACCACGAAGTGTAAAAACACATTTCCAAGTTTCCGTGTTTTTCTGTATGCCACCGGTGCCGAAAATTCCACTAGGACCCTGGTAGAGAAAAATGTTAATCATAGAATTTTTTTAGTTGATTTATGCTAATTACATATGTATGACATATGACGTATGACGTATGACGTATATTGTCAAGAATGCACATTACAAAAAGAAAATGGAATCTCGCCTGTTTCCTTTCCCAACTTTAAGAAAATTTTAGACCAGAACAACGTCTCAATATTTAAGCCGAGAAACGACATGTGTGATATTTGCATGTCTTATGAAGCTAAAAACTTATCACAGGACCAGTATGACTGCCACAGAGAGGAAATAAAAAATATGAGAGAAGAGAAATCGGATGATATAGAGAACGCCAAATCAGGACTTTGTTTGCTGTTATGTATGGATACGCAAGCCGTAAAGCTGATTCCACAATTAAGTGCAAATTCATCTTACTACAAAATGAAATTACAAGTACACAATTTTACTGTATATAATATTGTAACCCACGAATCTGACAATTTTATCTGGGATGAGACCGAAGGAAATCTCGTTGGTTCAACTTTTGCAACTTGTATTATAAAATACATCAGAAATGCAATTCTCCAATCACCGAATATACAGCATATTATTTTATACTCCGATGGTTGCTACTATCAAAATCGGAATGAAGTACTATCTAATGCCTTAATTTCTTTATGTGTCGAAAAGAATATTACCATGGAACACAAATATTTAGTAATTGGTCATACTCAAATGGAATGTGATTCGACACATTCCATTATTCAAAGAAAAATAAATAACAAACAGATCAATTTACCGTCACAGCTTGTTCATTTAATAAAAACTTCACGACAAAATCCAGCACCTCTTAATGTTCATCACCTTGATCATAAATATTTTCTTGATTACGACTCTATTCCTAAGCGATATTCTTCTATTCGACCAGGTAATACCAATATTTACAAAATATTAAAATGTACTAAAGGTTCTACAAATTTGTTACCATTACATTTAGGTAAAAAGGCTGGAGACCACACTGTTAATCATCTCCGTGCTTTAGGATACGATTCAAGTGGAGCTATCTATTTCAAAACCAACATAAAAGACGACTACCAGATTCTTCCACAGCGAATTGCACAAACATTCGAAGTCGTTGAGCCTCCACAATTGCACTCGCAAAGAATACACATTTCAAAAAAGAAATTTCAACACCTCCAGCAATTGAA
Organism: Linnaemya tessellans; assembly: GCA_951800035.1. Lineage (NCBI taxonomy): Eukaryota > Metazoa > Arthropoda > Insecta > Diptera > Tachinidae > Linnaemya > Linnaemya tessellans. Next base: position 13,123,343 of record OX637536.1, read on the forward strand.
ACATTTACTTCCAGGAGACTGCCATTTATTTTATGATCATATTCCTTACGAGAATTAAAATGCACAAATTTTTAATAAACATGTATCATTCTTCAACTCAACATATTACAATATGTATTTAATTAATGAATTATTTTTTACTTTATTTTGTTTCAATTCAATATTGATGAGCTAATTTAATAATAAATTGCAGCATTACAAATCTATTAACTACGTTTTAATTCAGCACAAACCGTTTTAACTGATGTTACTTGAAAACACAAAAGACTTTACTTTACATACATACATACGTAAATATGTACATAAATTCCCAAGTTGTGAAGGAAAAATTATTTTCTGTAGGATATAAACGTATCGTCGTGATATAAGCTGTAAATCCCGCGATTTAGAGATAACATTTTTCTCTTTATAAGGTTTTGCTTATCCAGTAAAACTACGAAAATGAGGGTTACGCCTTTAGGAATTGCAGAAAAAAACAATCACAAAAGGCGTAACCCACATAAGTTCCGAAATTGTGGGGAAAAAATATTTTCTATATAGAAATAAATGCATTGTTGATCTTAAGGCAAGCTGTATAAATATCGCGGTTTAAAATTAAATAATTTTGATTTTATAACGTTTTTTGCTTCTCCTGTAAAATTATGAAATTGAGGGTTACGCCTTTGGGCATTTCAGGTGACGATGTATGTATGTATGTATGTATGTATTTCAGCAGAATAATTTATAAAAAAATATTATTCATTAGAGACTTATACAAAAAAATTTTTTATGAAAATTTGTTTTATTAACTTTGAAGATTTGAGGATTTTGTATTGCATCATTATTCAAATCCCAAAATTTTTTCAGATCTATAAAGGGGTCCCTAGGCCACCATTTTTATATAGTGGCATATGTGTACTCATCTCCATTTTCCCACAATGACCGAAAACAGGAAAAAAAATTTTCAAATGAATGTTTTTACAATGTTTTTTATTTTAAGTACATCCCTGAAGCATGTTTTATTAAGTATTTCTTGACCCATAATTTCTATTCCCTAGTTTGGACAGAACTGGCTCCAGTTCCTAGATTTTAGCTTCCAAATTTACTTAATCTAATTTTACTCCAAATGTTAAGTGGTTAACAGAGCTCTGGTAACTGCAGAATAGGTTTGGTACAACTTTCGGTTTGCGTCTTCGCTAACATAAATTTAAATTTATCTTCACACATATTAGAATCTTTTGGGGGAATCGGATCCAAGATCTCTTTACTAATGCATTAGTTTTGTTACCAATGACACCTGCTGGATTTACACTAATACTATACTAACGCACAAGTAATGTGTTTACCAAGACTGACTTTTTCCCTGTATTACTTTTTACAGCGTGATGTCGATTAGACAATTTGGCGTTTCGCACACTATTTCGAAGAAAAAAGAAGCATTACGGGTTAAATCGTAGTGTATGACCATGTTAAAAAAGATCTAAGAATTTATATAGCGAAAATTAAATTCCAACAAGGAAAGTAATTGTATTTTCTTGTCACAAACTAACTAACCTTTGATTGTTTCCATATCATAACTAGTTTATCATCCGAGCATGAGGCCAGCATAATGCCGCCCTGAGACCAACGGACACAGTTGACACATGCTACATGATTATCCATTTGACATAACATTTTGGGAACAGCATCGTCAAGTTCTGCTTTTTCGGATAGCACAGGCAAAAGATTCCATATCACGACACGGCCGGAGTCCACGCCTTGGCCGCCAGTAGCAAATTTGAGACACTCTTGATGGACATCAACGGAGAAAATTGGTTTTTCTATATTAAATATACGCAGAAAAAACAATACACGCACATGTACACATCAACGAACAGTGTATTTCAGACATCGTGAGACAATTCATTTAATACTGTGATGCCTCATGTCAAATCTTTTTGCATTTAAGATTTTGTTTTGTTGCTCTTTACTTACCGTCATGGTGTACCCAACTTGGTTTTAAAAGTTTCATGTAAAAGATTTTATTTTTAAGATGGTTTTAATTATATCAACAAAAAAGTTTTATAATCTCCTATACGGCGCATAGGCATAAACACGTAAACTAATTTTATTTGATTTGATAATTGTTAATTTTTTTTAATTGACCATTTTTTATATTACTTTTTCCACCGCTTTTTTTAAGATTTAGCAAATAGTGTGTTTTTATTCTTCTATATTTCTAAGTGTTTTATTTTTAATTTATTTTGGAGTAATGAACAGATTTCAATAATTTTGCATTAATCTAAGAAATTTTCTAAATTAATTTTTATACTGTGTTTCCAAATTTTGCAATCCACTAAGTTGAGATTACTGAACACCCAACAATTAGATACACATGGATATATACATATGTATATATAAGACAATAAGCATGCATGTAGGTATGAACACATATGTATGTATATAAAAAGCTGTGTATGCATGTAGCAACAACCACAGAATTGTTAGAAACCAAAACCGAAAAAGAATTAGCAAATTACTAGTATAAGCAATAACAACAAACTGGAAAGAAAATATTTATTCTATAATTTAGAGGATTTTCAACTCCATTTGATTACAGTCTATTCTACTATTTTCTTTTAGTATGACATTTGTTGCCGGTTATTGTTTAGCTTTCCTACAATTTCTCCCATAGCAAAATGTGATTATATAAGAGTTACCAGCAGCAAAAAAAAAGAAAGAGCTGTGATCGTCACATTGTAGAATAGATACAAAAGTCAAACATTTCTTTGACGTGTTTGATTATTGCTGACCATTTCTTTTATAAAGACTCCCTAGTACGTTATTGCTGGTCTGCACAAGCCATCAAATTGGTAGGGATATCAGAAATGAAAAAAGGCCAATATAGCCGCAAATGTCCATGTCCAACAATCGATGCCCGAATTGAAGTTTGACGTTATATAATATCAAAGGAGAGTAAAATACAGAATGCAACAAGTAATACCGTTGCTCTACCTGCGTCATGCTCAAGTCTATGTTCATTGGAGACGTGGGATTATATTAGGAAGAAGCACTATTGAAACACACGTCGCAGCCATGTAACAGCTGATTAAATTTTGGGTGATATCAATGTGAATTAGTATGGCACTTGATTACCGTCTTCACTTTGACCACTACATTTGGCTTCTAGTTAACTTTTTAGCTGATATCAATAATCTAAGTCACTACTTCTTATACGAATTCTTGAAAAGAACAAACAATGCCATCCCTGACAACTGATAGCCAATTATTTAGAATGTCACCTAACAAGAAAAAATGTATCTAATAACAAAACAAAATGGAAAAGAAAATACATAAATTTTGGGAATAAAGAAAACAGCAATAATACATACAACACGAATGAAACGTAAAGAAAAATGACCAAGTAAAACACAAAAAACAACAAACTACAGCCAATCATTATTAATAGCGAGAAAAAATTTGTTTTCAAAGTGATTTTCAACGTTGTTAAAACAAGAGGTGAAATTTCTTGCTGACGGTCGTGTGTATTTTGTGAAAAATATATGTATGTGCAAACATACCTACATATAATTTCTTAAAAATTGGCATAAAATCTAATAAATTCTTAAATTAAACATTATACTCAAGCCCTGTGAAAAAAGGTCATAAATAAAAAGCTAGAAGCGTTTTGTGAACTTTCAATTCTTGAAATTTAATAAAAATCAGGTGTGTAAACTTAAAACAATTTCTTATGCAGATATATATATATATATATATATATATATATATATATGTATATATATATATATATATATATATATATATATATATATATGTATGTATATATATACATATATGTATGTGCATATAAATATATGTATATGTGAACTTACATATCATAATTTTTAGTACCTATAAGAAGTGGTTTATTGCAGATGTGAATTATAGATACATGTATGTAGGTATTTCATATATATAGTTTACAGATGGATGTGTGTTTATACATACATATATGTGTATGTATCTACATATAAAATGTACATAAATCATACTAAGTAGGTACTACAATAATTAAGTACTACAATAAGTTCAAAAGTTTTGCTTGTTGTGCATGTGTGTATACACATATGCAGTTTATTCTATCAAGTTCCCTTTGACGATTGTACAGTACCATCATATGTATGTACATAAAATGTATGAATATAGATAAATATGTACATAAGTTTGTGAATTTTTCTCTTGGTTACTTTGTTCTTTTTTACATTATCTAATCCACCTTCACTCCCCAAAACAACATGCGCATAGTGGTATAGATACGATATACACCAAGTAAGGATGTGTGGGAAAAACAAAATAAAAAATGTGTATTTTATATATTCTCTTGCTACATGGAACTTTTTTCTACGGCTTGTTGCTTTTACGCTTAATTTGTTCTCATTTTTATATGGAGTGTATAGGATCATATAATAGTAACACATCTACATATGTATGTGTATATATAAAGTGTACATATTTAACTTTTCGCCACATTTTCATTGCATTATTCTTGTTTTCTGGTGGGGCCTTCCAAACAAACTATATACTGTCTACCGGTTTCTTTATAACTTCAAAACAAACATATTTGAACAGTTTTGATACAATAATCCCCAGTTTTTTTACTTCTATAAATACAAAATTAGTTGATGTACCTATTTAGGTACTTATGTACATATGTATTTATAATATGAAGTCTTAAATTACTTACCTAGTACCTAGGTACATACATATACATATGTACCTATATATAATTGTGTTAAAAGTATGGTAGCACCAATGTCATGAAAGTTGTCGATAATTTCTTCAATATACAGCTGCTTTATATATCTCACTTATTGTTAGTGGCGAATTTATTTATTGTTAGATATTATAATGCAGTTTGTTGTACTTATCTATGAATGTGCATTTGTATATGTATATACATAAATACATATGTAGTTATGTATTAAAAAAACATTTTAAAATCACGAAGAAACAACAGAAAAATAGAACGAAGTTTGCTTTAAGTTTATTTTAAAAAACTTCTTATTTTGAAAATGTTGAGTGTGTATTATGAAACCAATTTATTGTTTTAAAAAGAAAAAAATTATTTTTTTAAATAAAAGTGTAGGATTGCTTCTTTGGTTCAGTATAGGTATAGAATATCAAATTTTTATAATACACTGCATGTAAACAAACCGTCTAACGATAGTATAAAAACCCCAAGTTTAATTTAAATCAATAATAGATCTACAACCATGAATTTTTAATTTAAATAGAAGTAAACGCAACTAAGTAAAAGTGGAAATTTTGTTCTTTGTACCTGTAAAAAATTAATTATGAAAGAAAAACCTGTCACAACAACGAACTTAGTACTTTATTGTATAGGTAGAGGTGGCAAAGGTATTTGCATAAGTACTTGTTAATAGCGTAGGACAATACATATTAGAAATAAATAAACTTATGTATTGAGAGAGTTAGTAAAGGTGAAGCGTACGTAAACACTATATTATTACCAGTAAGGCGCTGTTAACATATGTATGCACATACATATTATGTTATGCTATTTTCGGCGCTTCAATTTTGCAGTGAATCCTTAAAATCTTTTCTATAAATTGAGAACTTAATACATCTTAGACCTCTCTAATAATGATGTGCGTTACGAAAAATGTAAACAACTTCTTGAACAATGTAGCGCATGCTTGTAACAGAAGTATCCACTATTCTCTTAATTGGTCTAACAATCTTGTTAAATTAACGTCAAGAATGTTTGTTCAGTTGTTCGTGTTTTTGTGTCTTAAGTATGTATGTGTGCAAGTATCACCTAAAGTGCTTGAATACTCCTTTCATAGAGAAAATTTTAGAAAATTTTTATTTTATTAACCTTTTGCGACCACCATAACACCTAAGTACCTACCTATTAGAAATAAAATGACACATGTAACGGTATTTTAGTACAGAAAAGAAAATCAAAACAAAATTGATTGCACTAGTGGAAGTATCAATGTCAAATACTAAGTATGTACCTACTCAGGTTTTTTTTTTTATGGTAGGTACTAGTATATGAAAAGAATACTTAAAACTACCCATAAAAAAGCGATAGAGAACCAGGCAACATGGGTTAATCTAACGGGTTTATCTGTAGTGGATATAAACAGAAATCCAAAACAAAATACCTATGTGACTAAGAATAACATGGACATATGAAAAAGAGTTGGAACTTGGAAACACTGCAGCTAATACGTTATAGGTATGACACTTGTTACCAATTCAACCTGCAAGTTTTATTTATTAGTCGATATTTACCTATGTACATAGGTACATATGGATGTGCATACATACATATGTATCGGCGCACAAAGAAAATTTAGTAATATGGTAAATACATACATATGTATTTATGTAAGTATTGAGATATCTTTTTACTTGTTTATGACTTCACGTATTTTTGTTATAAAAAAAGAAAGTAAATTTGTGATTGGTGGTTATATTTTATCATACTGATGTATGTATGTACATACATATTTATTTTCTTTTGTGTCTTTTGGATACTTATGTATGTATGTATTTAACTAGACAGACCAAGACAACCAGTTTAAAGCGCTCTGCAATCCTGTTTATAAAAGGGCCGGTAGTACAAACTTGGTTAATATAATACTTATGTATGTATGTATACCAACGTATATAAGGTACATACATACATACATACTTACGAATATGAACGTATGCATACCTACATGCATACGTATTTGATACATATGCATGTAAATAATTTTTTTTGTGCCTAGATTACACCAGATACCTACATATGTACATACACATATGTACCTACATACATATGTACATACACATACATATGTACCTATATACATACATACATATATGTATGTACATACCTACACATACATACATACACATGTTTATACATAGGCATGTGTTTATGCCTGTATGAATATGTGTAGACATGTACAAGATAGTGTACACGGACATCCATACGTACGCTTTAATTTTAATCCATATACAAAACAAATGTGGCATAAGTCGAGAACACTCTAAAGAAAATGGTTTGTACTGATGGAAACGGTTGTCATTTTCGTATACAACGTTATGTGGCATTGCCTTTCAAACTGTAAATTTCTAAATGACATCACAAATGCGATTTCGCAAAATGTCATAGTGTGTTCTCTCACCTATAGTTATAAATAAACTTGTTTTCCCAACAAAACAAAATAAAAAATATAAATTTTTACACATCTGGCAACGCTAAATATAAACAAACGAATGCTTTTTGTTACGTCTTAACGGTTTTTTCTTCTCTTGGTTTTTGCGTAGTACCTAGTCATTAAAGTTTAATGATTAAACACAACAATGATTTAAAAGTAAACTGGTGCTTGCTGTTGTTATTTTATTTCGCCTCTTCCCCATTCTGATATTTTGTTATGTTGTGTTGTCTCTTTTTTAATTGTGTGTATACATATTTAGAAGAACACGAAAAAGGCCACGAAACAGAAAAGAAACATCGTAATACACAAAACTTGAAATAAATGTACATCAGTTTTTCTTTGTGCCCTCTAGAGATTAGATGTGTTTTTCGGTGAAGCATTTATCTATATACCTAAATAATATAAATGTATATTTTCTAATATACATATATTAATTATCACATACCTTTAAAAACAGTAAAGTGCTGAAAGACAAAATATAAAAAGTGAAATAAGTTAATACGTGTAATTATTCCGTTGAAACATTATAATTAATGAATATATCCATATATCCGGATAGGTGCATGTATGTATGTACGTAAAAAAGTATTTGGTAGGTAACCTCAGCATAAAGAACGCACAATCATATAGTACGTTTATTCTATGTATATATATACATACATACGTATACTTATCAAATGCGAATAAAAAGAAATCGTTGGGGTTTAAAAAATCATTCAAGATAAAACCTATGTATGTATACTTACGTGTGCATATTATGTCAGTACATAAAATAAATTGTGAAAATAATACTATTAATAAGTATGTAGTTAAATTGAGCCATACATATCTGCCTGCATGTATAGATGAATAGGTACGTGCCTATACTTACATACATATATGTATTTTAACTTACTATATGATTGCATCTACATACAACGTAGCTTCGTGCATAAGCATATATAAATTCATATGTACGTACATAAGAATGTGTGTGTTTAATATTTAATATGAAACTTTTATTTATTAAATATGGAAAAAAATTAAACTATCTATCCCCAGTGAAACGGCGAGCAACAAACGGTACATCCTATCACAAAATTATGTGATAAAATAAGTTTGCATGTATGGATGTATGTATGTATGTGGATATATGAAAATGTATAAATAAATGCACAAAATTTCCAAAAAGAAATTATTTTGTGTGTGTAATCAATACATATCTACAATAATATATAGATATGTAATAATCTCATTAAATTGTAGAACGTATTAACATAAAAAAAGCGTGTATGCTTGTAAATGCTGCATATTAAATATATGTATGTGCCCATGTATACATACACATATATAAAAACATGTATACAGAATAATTTACGCGACTCTTTTTTTTTTAACGTTGTACATACAATAAGTATCAAAAAACCATGATAACACAATAAAGTAAACTACAAGAAAAATAAGCAAAACAAAACCCGGCAAAGAATAAAAGAGAAGTGACAAATTACGAACTAAAATAGAAATAATAAAAAAGTGCTGCCAGATCTTCGTGTATATAAATATTTTTAGAGTTTGGCACAAAGCAGCAGTTAGGTGGCCACATACCTATGAAATTTCTAGTGAAAAAACGTAAACAAAGTGCTTAAAATATGAATTCGCAACTGTGAGATACATACATACACATATATGTAAGTATGAACATTGTGATATGCATGTACCTGTGCAGGCAAAGAGAATAAGGCTTTTTAAAATTCTTAGTTAAAATTGGTGCAAGCGCACTTTTACCGTTTTTAAATGTATATAAATACACACATATGTACTATCTATGTGTGTATTAAAATATGTACTTATCTAAGGACTTCCACAAGCACATAAACGCGTACATGTTTGCAAAATTTTTATTTTCCTTTTAGGGGAACCAGAATTCTAGCTGAAACTAATCTAAAGAAAAAGCGGGAGATAAGACTGTTTAAAACAGGACAAAAAACATCGGCTGAACTGATTTATAAGTGACACTTTTCCTAAATTGCATACGACTGACTATTCTTTTATGATAAAACGTATGAAAATTTAAAATGGCTTCATAGGTACCTACATTAGCATCTACATATATACGTATATGTATATAAAAGCCGTAGTTCGCCCCGTATTACAACGTAGTTTTAAAATCTGTAGTTCAATACCTCTGCAGATACATACATATAGGTACATACATATATAAAAAGTAATAGGATAGGTTAAATTAAATATTAAATACATACTACATTTTTAAACTTATTTTGCCCGCATTATTTGTGCAATTTTACACTTTCAAAAGTCAGAAAAGAAAAATTAAATGTCTTAAAAAGGTGCCTGTGCGTGCATCTAGTTAGTTATGAACATAAAATATGTATGTATTTTTCACCATCACTTTGCAGTGCTTTTCATTGTCAAGAAATTCTGACGTTTTTTATATGCATAACTATATACGTATAGATATACCTACACACATTATCTGAATTTCTGAAATTACGTAGAATTTATATACCTACATTGTGAAGCTAAATTTAAAATGCATTAAATTTACTAAACATGAACATGGATGCCTGTGTATCCAAATAAATTTGTTAGGTACAACTTTGCAGTGCTTTTCATTGTCAAGAAATTCTGACGTTTTTTATATGCATAACTATATACGTATAGATATACCTACACACATTATCTGAAATTCTGAAATTACGTAGAATTTATATACCTACATTGTGAAGCTAAATTTAAAATGCATTAAATTTACTAAACATGAACATGGATGCCTGTGTATCCAAATAAATTTGTTTGTACCTACCTTTATTTTTGAACTTGCATTAACGCAGGCGTTAAGACAGCAATACATGCATCATCCCCCGAAAGCAACTGCTTGATTACACACATCTATATGTATCTTATGCATGTGTGCATACGTGTTCAAAAAGTGAAGTTATCCCTGATGTTTATTTTTCATGTCTATCTGCCTTTTATATTCTCTTTCTGTTTTTATTGTTTCCCGCGTATTTCATTCTCTCAAAAAAGTCACTATCTACAATGTTAATTTTTATATACTATACCTATTCATTCGTATGTATATGCATATGCATGTACATACCTATATACTCGTATATAGTGCAGATATGAAATTGTTGTGTTGCTCAATAAAAGAGAGAGTTGCTTTCTTTACTTTTTTGCACTGAGAGTCGTTATACACAACCCTGTATACTTTCATATGCTTTTTTTATATGTACGTAGTTGCATATGCATGTAAGTATGTAAATAGATGTTTAAAAATGAATATGAAATGTATATATATACATATATACCTATTCATAGATTGTTTTATCGTTTCTCGTTCTTTTTTATTATTCTTTGTTTTATTTCCATAAATTTTGTCATTTGCATTGATTTTATTTTGGTTTTCTTTTACACTCCGTAATGTTTTTGTTTTGTTTAATTTCTCTTTACCTCAGTTCTCGTGCATGTGTTTGCGATCCATATCTACTTGTTTACATTGCATCAGTAATTGAACTGCAGAATATAGAGTATTTATAGATGAATGTGTATACTCATATCTATTAGAGTGTATTGTTACTTCTTTTAGCAGAAAGCAACATATTTTTTTTTGCTTCTAAAAAGTTATACCTATTACAATTTGGGTAAACACTGAGGTTTTCTCTACCGAACTTGGGTTGTTGCTGAATCTTTGTACTAAACCGACCCTTAAGTGCCTATTAGGTTTGACAAAATTTATTCACTTAAGTGAAAAGCTTTTATTTTAATAGGTACTTATTTCAAAATTAAAAATTCATTAAGAAAAGTTATCTTTATTTAACTAGTGTTAAAAGGCATGTACCTATTCCGTTTAAGGTTTACATATAAAAACTTAAGTAGGATATTTAAAGTATGAATTTCGATGACGAACATGATCAAGCGTGTTAAAAATTAAATTGTTATAATTATATATTATAAAATAAAATAAAAAACGTTATTTTATTTATTTTTTCACAGATTACCTGTAATAAGAAAAGTCAATATGTACAGTTTCAGTAAGGAACTGGAACCCAGGTACTAGATTCTGAAAATAAAATACTCCCTCGAAAAAATAACAATTTAACAAATATAATAAAAGTCAAAAACATATAATTATTGAAAAAAAGACATATCTTGTAAGAGGCAGTTGCTGTTTTTGATAAACAATTGACAATCCACAGTTCGCAATTGTACTTCGGAAAAAAATGTTTAATTTTCACAAGCCTCGAACCTATCGCTCAACGGAAGGATGTTGCATTTGTAGAGCCAAATCCAGCAGTTCTCGTTTTGCGGATTCGCGAAAATATGAAAGGGATATAATGCAATGCTTTGATCTCAAATACCCAAGGCAAGGCGAAATATGTAATGCTTGTGTATTGTTGGTAAAACGATTTAAACGTTTGCCGGTTGGCAGTAAACGTAACTGGAGTCATGTAAGTTTATACATATTTCAATATAATATTGGGAATTGTTAACTCATATCAACATATATAAATTTACTTTTTGAATAACAGATAGTTGATGCTAAAGCTGGAGTCGGTCCCGGATATAATAAAATTCAGACGAAAAATAGAACGGAAAGAAACTCCAAAACAACAGCACAACAACAACAAGCGAACACAACATCCACAAATAGCAATAATAATAATAGCACCATAAGTGCTGGTGGCTCCAGCTCCCCAAATGGTTTGTGTTTCGTACCGGAAAAGTTTTCAAAAATATATAAGAAATCGAAGAAAATTAAGGATACTTCATCGCATAATTCTAAGCGTAAATCGAATAATAATGGTTGGTCTCAAAATAACACGCATTCTTTGCCCACTACCCCTGACTCAATGGACAGTGACTATGAAGATTCAAGATTACATGCATCCTTGTCCGGTAGTACAGGTACTGGCTCCGTTGTACAGTTTCAAACACAAACACGCGCTTCAGCCTACAAAGCCCAAGCAGCTGCAGAGGCGAGAATGAAGATAATAAAGTTGGGTACGAAACGGCGAAAATGCTTGCCACCACGCAAATATTGTCGTTCAATGGCTCTCGAAGAATCCTTACAATTTTTCGATGAAGAAGAGTGGCGTGAACGCAAATCTTGTTGTGGCATGTTGTATGAAAGTACAATTTTAGGGGGTGCTCTATTAATTGACACAGCCAATTACAAGCCATGTGAACAACATCAACAGCGAAGTTCGCGTTGCGAAAATAATAAGAAGAAATCAATAACTGTTGATAATAAAAAAGCAACGGTATTGCCTTTGCCAAAATCAATTATACAAACAATGCCAGCAGTCGTACAATTACAGCCACCTCAAGGACCACCCTCTTCATCGTCATTGTCATCCTCAGTACACTCTTATACCAGTAACTCAACTAACAATAGTTTCATAACGGCAACGACAACTACACCCACTCCGACACCAGTGCTTAAAAAACATCATTTATTCTATAAAAGACAATCGGAATGCTTTCCACAAGGTGACGCAGTCACAGCAAACAGCACCAATAACGACACAAATTCTTCGGCATATGTAGGAAACATTATCAAGACTGAGTCTGAAAAAAATCAAAATCAACTTTATCATAATCAACAGCAGCAGCAGCAAGGTGGTACTACTTTACAAAGACACATCGAAAATACCATACATACAAATTCCTTAAGCAATCCACCAAGTACAATACTGTCAGATTCCTTAACATCATTACCGCTAAGCATTTCCGTAACATCCTCTTCATCATCATCGTTAACAGTTGCATCGTCTTCTGCCTCTATTTCAGCAATGCCTCAAATGCCTAAACATTCCTTAGCAAAAGTGACCACCATATCACCACCTTTAACAACATCTATTCAGCACCAAATGCACCACCCCTATAGTTCTAATACCAATGGTACTCTGGCAGTGGCAAAACCAAATAGTTATGTCCATAAGGTTAAATCTGATAGTAGTAAAATTGCTAAACATTCATTGGAGAAGTTAAATACCGCCGTTAGACTAAAAGGCAGTGATATCAGCGAAATTAAGCCCATTATGCGGCCTATGGATAAATCGTATATACTAGCCAAGTCTCCTACTCAAGCCAATTTTAATTCCTTAAATTCTACAACCACCGCTACAGCTGTTTATCAGTCAATACCAACATGTAATGTTGCAGGGCAACCAACAGTAACTACAACGTCGGTCTCGGCGGCATCGCCGACGCCGTCTACATCATCCACATCTTCGAATAAATTCAGTGACAATTCATCGGATTCAGGTTTTGATGAAAATATGTTGGATCGTAAATCGGCTAGTCCATTGGTATGTATTCATATTTTCTTTGCACTTACTTCTTTCTATAGCATCTCTTAATACCTTTTTTGTTTTACCATTTTAGCAAGAAGATTGTGAAAAGAAAATGTTGAGTCGATCTGGTGTTCAGACAATGTTTTTAGCGAGCGGTGTGCAAATCCAAGGCCAACCACAAAATTTAGTCTTAACCGGTAACGAGGTAGCAGCCAAAATTTTGCAAAACCGTAAATACAACAATATAACATCGACTCCCATTGCAGCAAATGTAAGTATTTTACCAGAATAATCCGTATCCACGCACACATATTTATTCTTCAGAGAAAATTAAAAATCCAACCAAAAATTTTTGTCATCGTAACATGTAGACATAAAAAAGCTTGCGTTTCCATTATAAGATATCCATTTACATGGTAGCTGCCATTACGAGTATATTTCAAGGCGTTAGCTATCAATACTACCAGGTGAAATAAAACTAAATAGACGTACTTGACCACACAGCAAACAAAGCATCATGTTTAATAAATTAACTTAAATTAAGACAATATCTCAAATAAATTACAATTAAACGCATTATAAACACATATTGTTTTAAAGGAGGATAAAATTTAATCTTTAAATGCCGTGACTGACTATCCTACACAATGGCACAATTCATTCACAGAAAAATATTCCTAAAGTCTGACCGACATTAACAAAATCACCTCAAAATGGCGTCGTAGGTGACATACTATTATACAACAATTATACAAAAACATCTGGCTGACAATAAATACTACTCTGATCGCATGGGAACTATCATTTTATGAAGATTTTCATAAACATTTCCAAATCGGACAGACTTGTTAAGAAAATTTGTTACACAGTTCCGTTTTTAGACCACACTACCATACTTTTTTAGCACACATGTCATATTTGACAGATCGTGCGATTGATAAAAAATATTGGAAAATAAAAAATTCAATTTCTTTTATAAAATTAAAACATAATTAAAAATCTAAACGTCGAAGAATTGGCAATCAAATAACCACAAATATTTATTGCATTTTATAGTAGAATTTTATTAATTTAATAAACTAATTTAAAAGAAATTTAATCAGGATGTTTAAGGCCCAGGCGAATATTGTTGCTATATTTAATTTCACTGACTTGCCAAAATGTAATTTTCCAAGATGAAAGAAAGTCGCCCTAGTTGCGAGTTTTGACACTACTGGTTTTTCAATTAAGTGGCTTGACTGTTTTAACAGGCCCTATTTTGTACATTCTCATTGAGAGACTTTATTATATATTGAAACCTTAACATTTTGCCAAGTGTAAAAAACATACACAAATTGATATAAATAAATAACACTGTACAACAGTGTCATTTATTTTTCAAATATCCCATATACATAAATAAAAACTTTCCATTTCAGTCCCGCTCAATTGCCTCGAATCATCATCCTACAGCTACAACTGTTAAAATTGCTCAAATATCTACAAACCCACAGACATCATCCTCTGCTATGAACGGTGTTGGTCCTGCAATGAGCTCAGCAGCTCAGGCGAAAATGCGTGCAATATACAATAATAATAATACAATACAACATGAAAATGGTATAACAACAATTGTGCCAGCTTCATCATTGGCGGCCACAACGCAAACAGCAGCCATGCAAAATATTGCACCCAGCACAGTGACTATAACACCGGCACCACCCTTGGGAACGCAATTTAATCCACAAAATGTTGTATCACGCAAATTGACAACAACTAATATAATTAATATACAAAGCAATACAGCAGCAAGCTTAAGCAATTCTCACAATAATACTAGTGGCAATCATATACATCATAATTTAAGCAGCGGCAGTGGTAGTAATAATAATCAAAAAATTATTTTATTAAAAAGTTCTAATAATAATATAGCAACAGTAACTGCTACGGCAAATTATAATACTCTGGTAGGAGGGGCAGGAGGACCACCACTTGGTAATGGTATTGGCGGCCGTTAGGCTTTTTAAACCACAAAAAAACAAATTACATTTCTATTTAAATACTAACATAAACATCATCTTTATTTCACTTTGTAAAAAAAAAATATTTTCCTAAAACATATACATTAGAGATTTACTCAAATTGTGGGAAAATGAATAGCGTGTTTGCCACTCCTCAAATTGAAGAGTGGCTTTGTTTTAGTAGGAATCCTAAACAATTTTAGAACCCATAGTTGTCTTTTATCAGTGATTTTATATATTATATTGACATATATACATATGTATATATATATATATATATATATATATATATATATATATATATACATGTATATATATATGTTCGAATAATCAAAAGGACCAGTAGCAAATTGAAAACCAAATGTCAGCACAGTGCTACACAAATTTTTTTTAAAGAATACATATACATACATAGTAGATGAAGCCAGATCATACATATTAATTAAATCTAAAATTTTTGGTTTATATGTTTGAAAACATTAACAGATTTTGTTTGAAATAAAATAATACTTGTTTTATTAAATTTGTAAATCTTTTTAAGTTATTAAACTTACTCTGATTGTGGACTGCAACATGCCAATCATGCGACTTCAATTCTCATACCAAACGCTTTGTGGAATGCGAGTGCTATGACTTCATTGCAATCCACCATGTATCGAGAGTTTTTGTATGTACGTTAAAGTCATTGTCTGTCTTTCATCATTTCTAGCCATACCATTGGAAGTAATTTTGAAAGACCTGTCAAACGACGACATAATTGTTTAATTTGCCATGTAAGAAAATAAAAAGAAAACTACAAAAATAAATCATTTTTAGAACTAACATTGCTAGAACATTAAAATCATTTCTTTAACCATCAGAATACAAACAAATCCTAATTTGACGCAGTTTGTTCTCTCTTCACTCGATCTTATATACATACTATATATAAGTATATTACAGTTTTTTATTTATTTATTTATAAATCTTAATACATACTTTCTAGGAAACCTGAAATGCTGACCTTATCTCTCTTTACTTATCTGTTTCTTTTTCTTTGAAACTAATTTTAATTAAACTTTATTTTCTAATCTTGTTAATAATTTGCATCTAATTAAATGCCTATTATATATATTATTGTGTATTAAATTTTGCCTTCATGTGCTAATTTCAATACTGCACTAGAAATTATGTAAATATCATAGCAGAATTTTGAGAATCTTGTGTTGCTTTGGCTTTACATGCGGGCCATGTGCAGACAAATTCTGATATAACAACAACTGTCAGTTATTGTATAAACCTTGGCCCACATCGTGTGTATAATTTCGAAATGTAGTATCCGATATAAATAATTATTTACAAAACACTTAAAACCTGTAGGAATGTTACCTGGGAACTTTCATTTAGAAACAGGTAACAAATAGGTGAACAAGCAGTAGCACAATTAAGAGTTATTATATCAAACTATATTAACTCTTAATTCAGCTACTGCGTTTTAGTAATTTGCGATATAATTGATGATTTGACCGCGTTGGATTAGCACGAAAATATATATATATTTTTTTTATAATATACCATAAAAATATGATGTGTACTTCAGCACAATATTTCCTAATTGTCTACTATGTATTTACTATTTTCTTTTGTACATACATACATACATACATATTGTTTATCAGATATATTAATACTAAAGGTACGTTCACACTTATCAAATATTTGCCCAAAAATGCGTAACCACTAAACACTAATAAAAAACTTCTTAATTCAAAAATGTATTTATTGAGTTAAATAGTCTCCAATAATATTGGATTCATGGCACTGCTTATTAGTTTTGTATGAAATTGTTTTAATTAATAAACACGTATCTGAACAAAGCTATTTTACATTAGTATTTAGTGGTTACGCTTTTCAGGGCAAATATTTGATAAGTGTGAACGTACCTTTAGTTTTACAAAAATAAATTCCTCTCCACATATAAAATATGTACATACGATTCTATACTTGCATTTTTTCCTTATTGTTTTCATATTTTTAAGATTATTTACTTAATAAAGCTATTATTATTTTTATCGATTGCCCAAGAAAATAATTGAAATATATGTATGTAATTGATATATTGTTACACGATCAAGATAGTAATTTAAAACGCAAACATTTTGTAAAATTATATAGATTGTGTAGGGTGTTAATGTTTACCCCAAAAAATGTTTTTTGTAGTAGAGTAAATAATCAGCATCATTGTGTATGGCGTTTACGGCGAAGGCGTTTTTTGTACAAGATTAAAGAAGCTCTACTACGAAAAACGACTGAGGCGTAAACGCCAACGCCGTACACAATCAGGGGGAATATAAGGCAAAAAGCTAAATATGTCTTTAATTTATTACAAAATTGCAAATTTGGAGGCCAAAAATGCCAGTCATAATGAGGTTGAATATTGTACAAAAACACGTCTTTCATCGCAAACGACAACACCATACGCCATTAGACCCAGCTAGTCTGATTACGGTTGGTGTTTTTCGCCTTAAAATTCGGCAATTTCTAACAATATATTAAAGAGAAAATGCTGAATTTTTCTTTACTCTATTACAAATTTGATAGGAATTGATCATTTCTTAAAACTACAAGTTAGAAATCCACTAGTTAAATACGAAAATAAAACTTTCTTATGTACTCGCAGATGATATATAACTTTCATATCTCTTAACTTATAGTTTTGAGAAATGTTCTGATGAATAAGAGCCAATTTATATTGTTAATATGCCTTCATACATTTTTTTTCTATATTCGTGTGTAGAACTCTTCCATTAAAGATTTTTTTAAACGCTATAGTTCCAAAAGTTTCGACAGTGGCAGAAAAAATGCCGATTTTTGTTAAGATACGCTTGAACAAATATGCAATTCCTTTTTCGTGCGAGAGTGATTGAGTACAAATATATTTGTTATTATCCATCTCTTAAAGCATATACATGCGACTATGAAAAAAACTTTCCAGTGTAAATATTCACATAAAAATTTAAATTCTTTGACAATGTACTTCAATATAAAAGGTTCTTTATTCAAATGGTACTTGTTTGTTTTTAAGAATTTCATAAAAACTATGCTATTAAAATTTATTCCATTTAAAGGCCATATCTTTTAGAATTAGTCTTTTAACTGTTTTTATTTTATAATTCTTATAATAAAGTTCTAGTTTTTAATGCTTTTTGTGTTACATTTCTAATATTTTGTTAAAACTTAAGTGTAAAAAATAGTTTTAAATATGTGTGTATAAAATGTAAAAAGAATTATTAATCGAATTTCAATATTATGCTCTACATTAAAAAAATAGGAGTAAAAAAAACATGTTTTAAAAACTTCGCGTGATTTTCATACCAATTTTGTGGGCAGTACTTTCCCTTTATGTCTCCAAGTTTCTAAAACGAGAATAATTACTTATTTATTATTTATTTTTCCTATTTATTTATGCACAAAATGAATTTTTTTCAATCTCCTTTAAATCAGAGTTTCTTTTGGAATGCTTCTGAATTTTCCAACTTGTTTCACAAATCGGAATGGTCTAAAAAGTAAAGCTGACTTTCAAAATGCAACAACAAGTACGCAGTTGGCATGCAGTGCTTGCGCGGTATTAAATCGTGTTCATAGACAGAATAATTAACGTTTTGTATGTCAGCCTAATTAAAACATTGAAATCGACAATTAAAATCGTTAAAGAAGGCTGAATGGCAAATTAATTTAAGTAAAAATATTCGGGAATAATGAATATGCCCAATTATAAATATTCGCACGGAAGTTTTCCCTTTTACTTTTCCCCGAGAAAAAATATCCACCTATTCTAATAAATGAAAATCAGAAATAGATGTTTTTTTAATTGTGATTTAATTTGTTCAAGTAATTTGGCTAAATTCGAAAACGTTCTTTTTATAAAATTATATTTTTTAATACTCAAGTCTTCCCAAGTGCTAGCGGAGGAGATTCGTTGCATTATTCTTTAGAACCGTTTCTTATAATGCTCCATTGTGTTCTAGAGGATGCTAATGTTTTTAGTGTGCGAACCTAGGGAATTTAAATCGTATTTATCTCTTTTTCTGAAACATCTCAAAAAACACGATACTCTCCTCCAACTGTTGCTTAATTGAACTTTTCGACTTAAAATAAATTTTCACCAACATTTTATTTAACACTTGCTAGTGTCCCACCGAACATTTTTTTTATTATTAAATTACACATTTGACATAATTTTTGTATATGACACTCAATATCAGTATGAAAAAACACAAAGATGACAAATTAAAATGATTAAATGTGTGAAAATTTGGTTGTAATTTAAGAACTCGTTAAAAACTACAAATTTAAAAAAAAGAAACAATAAATTATATTTCGGCAAAAATTCTATTATATACAAAAAGTCACATTGTTGCTATGAATTCGTTAAATTTTATTTTGTTTTAAGTACATAAATTAAGGAAACGTATAATTGACAAGAACTTCGTGTTCGGCCAAACTTTGGAAAATCGACCAATGTTCGGCTTCGGTCTGAAAAAGTACGTTCTGTCGGGCACTGGGCACTAATACTTGAACATTTCTCATAAATTTACTTCATAGTGTTTTTATTTGTCTTCAAATTTGCTGGGGAAGAAACTTGAATGAAATAATACAATTTTTTTCCCTATGTACTATTGTAGAATGCTTACTTTTTCTTTTTCGAAAAAAAAAAAATACGAGGTGAATGTAATACACAATAGGAAGAGGAATGGGAAAAGGGAAAAGATGTCTCCCGTAATTTTTTATTCATAATTGGACTGATTATTATTTAATTTTTATTTTTAAATTTACCGATCTCAAATACAAATTTAAACTAAAAATTATTTTAATATTTTTGGCATATTTATCTCTTCTTGGAATGTCTAAAAATTTATTGCCTGAAGCATATCAAAATAGAAGTAACGAAACTTCACCATAACTGCTTGAAATATTTTCCAAATTATATTGTGTTTACAATTTGTCATTTAGATATTGTCGAAAGTCTTGGAGTAGTAGGAGTTTCACTTACAGATTATTTTGCAAAACTTTTTCATCATTCCAGTTCCTTATTTTTAGGTTTAAGCTTCTGTAATTTGAAAGGAATTAAAACTTTTATCCCTTGATAAATTTAAAAGAAAAGAAATAAAAATCACAACCTTCAATATAGCGTGGTAGTAACTGTATAAATAGTTTTAAGGTAAAAACATTTGAAATATTTTTTTTTATAAATTTCTAGTGTCCAGAAAGCAAAAAAAAGTATATATATATATATATATATATATATATATATATATATATATATATATATATATATACATATGTATAGAAATACATACATATTTATCTAAAGCCTATATTACCATTAAATCAAATGTATTTTAAAATAAAAACACCAAAATTTGTTGATAACAAAATAAAATTCTTAAAATATAAATTTCAACTTCTTATTTGTGTTGAAATTTCTGTTACGTTAAAAAAAATAAATATGTATGAATGTATATACATACTCGTATGTAAATACCATGTATATACATACATACATATAGATACATATACATATATACATACTACGTACACATATGTATGTACTACAAATGTGTATTAAGACATTACAAAAAAAAACTCAAAAATTTGTTGAACAAACCGTTTGGACTTCAACAGTTAAAATTTTTAAATAAGTAAACTAAAAGCCAATCAATCATTTTAATTTATACATATGTACAATTTTTAAAAATAATTATTAAGTTTATATACTATTACTATAATTAAACGAGAGAATAAAGTAATTGTATTTTAAAACAATTTTTTCAAAAGTAAAACAATTTTTTGTAGCCTTAGAATGGAAGACATTTAAATATACATTTTTTAAAAACATAAATACATATAATCTAAAGTATTTAAAAATAATGTATTGTATTACAACCTTAATCATTAACAAACATAATAATTTATGAAAAATATCATATAAAGAAAGTAGTGTGTTAAATTTCTAACATCAATGAAAGAAAAACAAAAATAAATCTTATATATTAAATAAAAATTCAATTAGTGTTATTATTTAAAAAATGAATTAAGCCTTGTCTATATAAATATTTATTTATGAAAAGCAATGTTTTCTTAATTAAAAAAGATTAATAAAATTCAATTATAAAAAAATGAAACCTTAACTGTTTTCTACATTTGGGAATGAAATCGTCTCCAAATCCACACATACATACAAACTCCTATATTAATCTTTGTTTCCAAGCGAGTTTAGCTTCCGGCCCGACCCATTTTGTTATATTCCGTTTCGAATTACTTACTGCAACGTTTTTGAAAACATCTTTGGTTTGATTTGAAGTAGAGCCTTAATATTGGACACAAGAATTGTTGTCAATTGTAATGCCAATGCAATTCTTTATTCTGGTAATTTTAAAATTAGGCGATAGTGTTGATAAAACAGAAAGATGAGAAGAGAGAATTTACTTTTTATTTCGTGGTCGAATTTTTGCTAATATACATACATATATACCGAAGAAGGTGGGTACTACAATACGCTTGCAGCCCATGATTGTCCCATATTAAATCTTGAATTTCATAGTTTTATAAATAATTGCAACAATGTGCTTCTAGTTAAAATATTTATGGAAAAAACAAGAGCATATATTTAATTTGTTCATCATTTTATGGTTTCTTTGATCTAGACTTTAGTAAAAATTCATCATTTAACGCACAATCAGCCATAGAGGCATAAGTGTAATCCTTAGCGGATTAAGGCAGCTTTAATTGCCACCCTCTTTTCAACCTTAAACTAAATTTATCAGTTCAGTTAACTTTATTGCATATGGATACCACAATTCAACAGGCGGATAGAATTCGTTACAAATTCAAATTGACACCCGGAACTAAAATTCAATTGTAATTGAACAATATGTTTAGCTATTTATTTAAATTGTACTTTAAATTCAGTCTATAACTAAATTAAATTGCGTTTAATGACAACAAAACCAGTTCTATAAAAATTTTTTATTAATAAGATTTAAAGTTATACATAAACTTTTGTATTGCTTAAATGATTTACTTTTAAAATAATTGATTTGTGTGTGGTATTTGCCAAAGGTAAAATATGTAAGAATAAGAGAAAGTGTTACTTAGATCTAGTTTTTCACTAGTATACAATTAATTCATAACACTAAATAGCTTCTAGTTAAAAAAAGGAACAAATCATTTATTTTTATTTTATTATTTTTACATTTCCTAAATATATAGAAAACTCAAATATATAGCAAAGAAGGCGAGCGATCAAACAAAATTCAAGATAAAAAGTAGGTACTTAGATTTACTATTTTTTAAAGAAATCAAATTTAGTACAATAATTTTATAAAATAAATCCCTATGTACTTGAAGTGCCATCCTCTTCGTCGGTAGTGTTTGATTTTCTTTCTGACTTAAGTTCTTTTTTTAATTCACTTTTAATTTCAGCTTTTTTTTCGATTTTGAATTTCTTGCCTGTTGCAGCTGGATCCTTTTTGCTGAAGAAGGTAAATGGTGTTTTACCCAGTTTACGTTGTGCAGCAGCTGCTTTTAATTTGGCATTATATTGCTTTTCTAGTTCTTTGACGTGTTGCGGTTGTATGGTCCATTCTTGAATGTGTTCGTTTGGCATTTTTGTAGGATCTTGTAGGGGATCATAAGTCGGCACTTCCAAGCCCAAACGTTTGCACACTTTTAGGAGAATATCGTCAACATACGTATTGATTATTAGGTCAGCTTTTTTATCCTATGCATAATTGAGATACAAATTGTATAATATTCCAGATTTATTTTATAAAAATTTTTAAGTTGTTCTTATCTTACGTGTTTAGTTGGCTGCAAATTGCAAATAGCTAACTTCCCACCATGTTTCTTGTTCTTAAGTGGTAAATTCCCACTTGGAATGATTTGTAAGGTTGTTCCCAATGTTATATTTAAATCAGCCAAACTACAAGTATATAAAATATATATATAAAAAACGTGAATATATGTATTACGTTTTGCTCTATAAAGGCGATATTACAAAATTTGTTTTTCGAAATTCTATCAAGGAACACGTAACATTTTGTTATTTCATAAGAATTTAATCTTTCGATTAATTATTTAATTCAAACAATTACTTATATAATAAACTACATTATTCAGTTTTTAAAAATTCTGGGTATTTTGTATTAAAAAGAAAATCACAGTTAATAATAAAATCTTTAACTTCAGTTGCCCTACTGGAAAGGAGTTTGTCAGGACTACAAAATTTTTTGGAAACATTTTTTTAATACTTGTTTTTCTTGAAAATCTGCAAATACTTAAAAAAAATATGTTTCCAAATGCGTTCTATTAATGAATATACAAGCACATGTATGTAGATAAGTGTGTTTTATAGGGGACAAAAATGAGTGTATACGTACGTGGAATGCATTAAAGCCAAATCTAATTCCCTTTCGGGCAAATCGTGTTCCCAGTCTAAAACATTATCCAATAACATGCCACCACGACATTCCCGACGGCACGCACCACCGCAAAGCTTTTGCCCCACCGTATCGGAAGGTGTAGAGCGTACAAATTGTCGGCGGCATTTATTACATTGTTCAATGAATATATTACCATGCAATTCCGATAAAAAACGTCTAGACAAGCCTGACTTCAAGTGAAGACCGTCGATATTTTGAGATACAATATATTGAACGTAACCTTTGGAAACGAGGCAGCACAAGGCCATGTGTGTTATGGTGGGTAAAGCATCATTGAATGATATATTTAAATTAGGTTTTTCACCCTTTTCTTCCAGAGTCCAAACACCTTTGGGACCCCTACAAAACACCATACATATAAGCATTTTCTTGCAACGTGAAAATTATATTAATATGTTATTACCTAAAGTCGGGAATACCAGCCGTTGTACTAATGCCTGCACCTGTATGCACAACTACATGTTTGGCAGATTCCAAGAGATCTACTAATTTGCTGACTTTTTCTTCAACTTCCGCTTCCGTGTCAAATTTTTCCGCAATGCCCAAAACTCCTTTATTTTCATAGGGCGATAAACCGTCAGCATAATTACAGCTCATATCTTGTATACCTTTCTTCGCAGTCCGATTTACCCGTTTTGTTATGATTTAATAGGTTTTTAGAAAGCAAAAAATATTGTTCAACTTGTCGCATTTATTAACAAAAGCTCTTGCATATATTGTAATTATTTTTCGGTATCTCATGGAACAGATGAATAAAAAGTGGAAGGAGATAGTAGCATAATAAAGCAAAAGGGCGCTGCAAAGAAAAAACCATAACAAAACTCTAAAATGCATTTCACAGTTGTACACGAAATGTATAATTGGGCAAATTATACGAAAGCAAAAATTCAAAACAAACAGAGTGATAAAAGTAGTTAAACACAAATATGAAAGCAGCTGATTAAGTAAAAAATTCAAAACAAAGCTAGCAAATGAGCTCTCTCTTCCATTAGTGTAAATAAGTATGTATACATAAAGAGATTATAAATATAATAAAAAACAAAAGAAGAAAATACAAGGTATGTATTTCTTTTAGTTTCTTCTGAAATTTTTGTTAGTTAACAACTTTTGTGGTGTTGCAGAGCTTGCAAAAAAATACTCTTCTTTTTACTACTCCCTTTAAATAAGATATTCAATAATACTTGTGAAAAAAGGTTAAACATATAAATTTATTTAAGCAAAAAAAAAAAAAGAATGCATAAAACCAGTCCGTGTCTTAAAATATTTCAATCAGTATAGAATTTGTCCAAGAGGTGCTATTACGAAGCTTTTTATGCAGAACAACTTTTAAGTAAGTAAAATAAAATTTGTGTGTATGTACCTACTATGTGTGTGTATATAATATGTGCATACAAATGTTTGTTGAGAAATACCAAAGTACGTAGGTACATACATACATCCATATATTATATCTAAGCCGATAATTAGCATTGCATTGTTTCCAGTGCCTTTCTCTTTAATTTATTGTAGGTATTATTAATTATGTAAATACCTACCTAGGTAATAAGTAAAAAATAATAGGTACCTATTAAGAACTATGTACATAGCTATGTATTTTATATATACAAAAATATGTATGTATGTAGGTATGTATATAAGAATTTTTTATAATTAATGTACTCGTAGGTGGCCAGGTAGGTAGGTAGGTACCTAGTGTTTTTATAAGAGTTTTAAATTTCTATAAACATTACCCATTTCGAGCATATATGCATGTATGTATGTACTTTCCTTCAATCACAATCATCAATTTTGTATGCAAATGCTCCTACTTACATACATGTACATATGTAGGTACATATACTTAGCTGCAAACATGCATCCAAATGTACGTAAGTAAAATACATATATACTATCTATAGAAATATAAAATTTAACAAATGCCAAAACAAAATAATTTTGTAAAGCCAGTACCTAGTATGTATGCATATATGTATGTATGTACCTACACAAAATAAAGAGCATCATAGCCTACCATAAACATTTATTTATGAATGTATGTATGGCTGTGTATGCATGCATACCTACATACACATCTAACATCATATATAATACAATTCGTTTTATCTTCACTGATGCATGTCTGAATGCACCATCTACATAGCGCTCTTTTAATGCAACATAATCATAACTCAAAAAATTAAAATGTTTAGTTGATTAAACAAAAGTGCTCTGCCATACCATCTGCACAAGTGAAAAAAATCACGATATTTGAAAAACTCTAATCACCTTTTTCTTTTTTTTGCTGTTTTTTAAGATATGAGTACATTGTAATAAAAGAGCGACATACAGTAAAACTTTGATATAACGAACTACGTTATAACGATAAACTTAATGTAACGTATGTTATATTGAGAAAACTTCTTTATTGCAAAGTTTTTCATACAAAAATACACTATAGCTATAAATCAGCCTCTGTGGCTGATGAGTAGTAGCAATGCCAGCCTATGAGTCCAATGGTCGGGGGTTCGATTCCCGCCAAGGCTGCGTGTTTTCCGCAAATAAGTAAATCGCTTCGCGAGCTGTGCCTGTTATAAAAAAAGAACAAATTCTGAGCAAAAAAGCCTCTATATCGAAATACACCTTCAAATGGCTAAATATAACGAAATCAGAATACATCCTAAATGGTAAAGTCACGTTATAAAAACAGCGAATTGAAATTTTTCGGAAGCTTCTTCGCATTTGAAACTCCTTTCAATACTTGCTTATGAGAAATAAACGCCTTTTGGGCAAAATTGGGTAAAATTGTGTTTCGGCCAAAAAATTGATTTTTAGCAAAGAGTTAACACTTTCCTAAAAAATTTATAAAAAATTTTTTTTTTCTTAAATGCATGCGAATTGAGATTTTTCGGAAGCTTCTTCGCATTTGAAACTCCTTTCAATACTTGCTTATGAGAAATAAACGCCTTTTGGGCAAAATTGGGTAAAATCGTGTTTCGGCCAAAAAATTGATTTTAGCAATTCAATGTATTTACAAGCGCATTTGTAAAGCCTGTATACAACGAAGTACTCTTACGAAAGCCTCTATACAACGAAGTAAAAATAAAATTTAGCAAAATGGTAAAGTCCCGTTATCAAAAGAATGAATTCTTAACGTGTGTGCAAACCTATAGTTATAACGAACTTTTTACGTATTTCTTCAAATTTCGTTATATCAAGGCTTTGCATATTATATAGTATATATAGGGAAGCAATGGCTATAACGAAGTATTTTTGTAATCCCTTGGAATTCGTTATATCGCAGTTTCATTGTACATACATAAATACGAGCATTAATAGTGACGTAGGACAGAACACTGCGCCGGACAGCTAAATCGAACAGCCGCTAGCTTTTCTCAGCCGCCGCCGATATGTATGTATATAACCTAAAGAACAGTTTCAATATTATAACGACATATACAAAGATATTATCGGATACTTTTGTAATGGTGTGGACCGAAAGATAAGAATATTATTATAGTTTCCCAAAAATAAAAAAATTTCGGAGAATGTTGTTTAGGTCCTCATTTTGTACAAAATTATATACCTAGGTAGGTATCTATTAAATGGTTTAAGCAAACGTGAAATACAAATATCTACAAATTGTCAAACCAAAATATTATATGTTGACGTGATTTTATATTAAATTATGCCGAAGAGAAACCGGATAATTAGGGAAATATCAACAAGAGTTATATTCCATACGCCGCCGATGTATTTTCTTTTAGCCGCTAATTAATATGTTCAGCGCAGGTCTCTGTTGTATGTAAATATGTAGTATACATAGTACGTATGTATGGATGTTATGAAGAAGAGAATGCAGAAATGTGTATGTAGGTGTAATTCTTTGTTAGTTTCTTATGGGATTTTAATTAATTAACGACGTAAACTGCTCCCTGGCGTTTTTAAATTTAATGAAGGCAAAAGTTTGCAAAAACAACTTCTTGCTTTGCTGAGAAAAGGTATGTAAAAATATCAGAGATATTACAAAATTTATTAAAAGAATTTAATAAAACTAACAAATTCTAGCGCCAAAATAATGTAATAATTCAATGCTTATTTTCTATGCTCTCATATAGAAATGCCCTAACACACGTTATTGTAATATAATAGAAATAGTACCTATTCATCATTACAATGGAGACAGTAATTATCAGATCATAAACCCGTTATATGTATATAGGTTTTTACTCTAAAATTAACACATTTTCGGAACAAATTCAACTTTTTTCAAATTAAATTAAATTATTTTCAAAACAAATTAACTTGTTTTCAAACTAATTTGAATTATTTTCAGCACAGATTAAACATTTTCCTTTTTAAATTAAATTTTTTCATTTCTAATTCAATGTTTTTCTTTTCAAATTCAAATTATTAAAATTCAAATTAATTTGTTTTTTAATTCAATATTAAAAGCTTAAAAAATAAAGGCCCTATGTATAAAAAATAATTTATGTGTATTAAGCTCTTATTTGACGTATTTCTATGGGTCGTAGTTTAATTTTTAAACTTTTCGGTTTGTACTAATATGAACTAGCTTTGAGTTAAATTTTAAAATTTAATAGAATCAATATAAAAATATAAATTAACTTAATTTTAAAGGTTTTTTCCTTTTTTTTAAATTTCATTACATTCGAATGAACTTATTTTTTAGATTTGGTAGTAAATGTAGTTCAATACTTTTTACTATGTATAACAGTACAGGATTGGAAGATATATGTACATATATCCCAGTGGTCTCCCGCGTTATATGAACAGTAAGAAACATATATAAAACAACTTAGTTTTAAACAACAATTAAACAAACTTTAAAAACAATTGCATTTGAAAACGAAAATACTTAATTTTCAATTAAAAAAGTGAATTTAATATGAAAAATTTTGAATTTGATATGCAAAAATTTTAATTTATTTGAAAAATTTGTTTGAAATAAATGTTAATTTGTTTTGAAAAAAATTGAGTTTGAATTTAAAATATTTTAATTTGATCTAAAAAATTGTTAATTTTGGGGGTAAAAACCTATATTTTTCTAATTGGTATTGCCCTAAATTTCTGTGTCGAGATGCTTTATAGGTAATTACTAAAAAACGAAATTTCGTTAAAAATGCAAATTCGTGCCTTTTCCCATAAGACCAACGATATCTAAATATAGTAACTACATATATGTGGGTATGTATGTACCTTTATAAGTTGTACTAGCTGCATAAAAGCAACAACATTGCCAATACGGAAAAGATAAAATTCAAAGTGTAAGTGGGTGCTTTTACACGAGTACATGTACATACATTCATAAGTGTTTACATATTAATTTTTAATTAATGATTTGTACACATGTGTGCATGTACCTATTATATTTGCATTGTTGTTATGCTGAATTGATTGCGTGGAAAAGGAAAAATTAAGGACTATAGTTTTTCTTCAATAGGTATGCACAATTGTCCACCACCTAAAGTACAAATGAATAGGCTTGTACTAAAACGCTCATACCCTTCAAACTCTAGTCTTCTAAATTATTGATTAAATTGAATTGTTGTTGTTTTTACCGGCATACTGTTTGACGTTGCTTTTACAATCTAAATGATTTTTCGAGTTGATTGGGATTATTCCACATCGTATGCATGTACGTATGTATGTATTCATTTTACGTACAATATAAAAGTATTGAAACTTAAAAATTTGGTTTGGCGTAATTGCTTAAAGTGAATATAATGACATATGTATGTGTGTATGTATATTCAATTTATTATATGTTTATGCAAAAATAAAATAGTTTATATATTCTATTAGGTTAGTACATACATACATACGAGTACATACATACATATCTACACTGAGCCAAAGAACCATCTTAAAACATAAACTTTTGGTTTTAGTTTAAAAAATGCTTCATTTTTATAAATGAAATGCCTATTAAATTAAGAATGCTTTTTATATTATTTATCGACGTATAAAATTGTTATTTTTATGAAATTTTTATTTGACATATTGTCACAATTCTATTTTAAATGTAATTTATTTGTTGATGGCTAAGCAATGCAAATATAATATTTTTATATCAAAGAATTTTGAAAACTAAAATGTACACCTTTATTTCAAAAATTATTTGTTCTTTGTCTTAAAAATAATAATAATTCAATTTGTCTTAATAATTAATTATATGTTTTTATAAAAAATAATTAATTTATGCAAGATGTTATTAATCGGCGAAACAATTAATTAATCGATTAACCGATTAAAATGCCAATCCTAATAAATAAATATCTTTAAATGGTACATATAAATATTTTAAACTCTTTGGATTTGAAAATTGCAACTTTCTAGATCATTCAAATATTCTCTCAAAATCGTTGTCACTTAGCCTCATTTCGATTCCAATCTACAGTAAAGAAACAAAGCTATCCCCTTCTGATTGTGTAAGGCGTTTTTCGTAGTAGATTAAAGAAAACTGCTTGTGTGTTTCTTTAATCTTGTGCAACAAACGCCATCGACGTAAACGCTAACGCCTTACACAATCCGGCTGACTATTACTGTCGTGCGTGAAACTACTTGATTAAGAATATCACTATCTTGAATGTGTAAATATTTCCGTGTGCAAGAGTGCGTAAAAACGTTTAAATTTATGTTCGTGATCTTAAAGGTACTCACGCGAACATCTCTACTTAATACAAACCTTGATGGAGACTGTTAAACACACAAACCTTGATGGAGTTCTCTAAAAATAGAACAAAACAATGTCAATTCAAATAAAGATAAATATTTTTTAAACCTTGTACAATGTATTCATTTATTTATATAATTCCAGGTTATTCGAATTTTTCAGTTCTTGTAATTAAAAGTATTGTTAAGTTTCATTCCAGACACTAAAGTAATTAATGTATGCACATATTTATATATGTAAATAGATATCTTTTATCTTATCTGGAACTACTATAAATTCTGTCAAGTCTAGACAAAAATGTGTAAAAAATATAAATTTTTGATATGTATTGAAATACAAACACATATATACATGCATATGTGCAATCACAATTCGAATTTAAATATGCTATTGAAAAGATTTGTGAGAGAACACAAAAATATCCGAATTGGAGAATAAGAAAAATTTCGTATACATAACTGTGGCAACTCTCACAGTTTTGAAGATTTATCCCACAAAAAGGGAATTTTTTTGTGTTTGGGTATAAACATTTCTACAGAGGACTTTTCTAGGGGAAAATAAGTTTCTATGATGGGGATTTTTGGGGATAAACCATTCATTGTTGTCGTATTTGGCGTTTTTCGCCTTAAAATTCGACATTTTGCAAAAGATTAAAGAAAAATTGTTCTATTTTTAAATTTATTACAAATTGTCCAATATAAAGTTGAATATAGATCAATGTCTATATGCATTTCATTGGTGCTTTACCAAATCGTCAGTAGACTTTAACCACAGTTTTGAAAAGTTAAAAACCTCTTATATTATGCATATACTTCCAAAAACCATCTGAGAATTCACAACTTGTAAATTACAAACTATTTTCAAAAATAACAACAGAACAAGAACATAGGCTTGCAACTCATACAAAACTTAACCAACAAATAAAGTATGTTCGATATGAATCTATTTTATTTTTCTACACCTTTATACAATCAGAAATCCATTGGATAACAAGAAAAGTATTTATAAGGCAAAATGAAAAATAAAATCTAAATTAAACTGTTATGAAATCTTTTTATTTGACACATTGTTGTCACAATACTATATATAAATGAAATTTATTTGTTGGTGGTTAAGCAATGTCTATATGCATTTCATTGGTGCTTTACCAAATCGTCAGTAGACTTTAACCACAGTTTTGAAAAGTTAAAAACCTCTTATCTTATGCATATACTTCCAAAAACCATCTGAGAATTCACAACTTGTAAATTACAAACTATTTTCAAAAATAACAACAGAACAAGAACATAGGCTTGCAACTCATACAAAACTAAACCAACAAATAAAGTATGTTCGATATGAATCTATTTTATTTTTCTACACCTTTATACAATCAGAAATCCATTGGATAACAAGAAAAAAAAAACTGTGGTTAAAGTCTACTGACGATTTGGTAAAGCACCAATGAAATGCATATAGACATTGCTTAACCACCAACAAATAAATTTCATTTATATATAGTATTGTGACAACAATGTGTCAAATAAAAAGATTTCATAACAGTTGAATATAGATCTTTATATATGTTTTTTTATATAAATTTCACAAATTAATGTATTGACAAAAGTTCCACATATTGTTAAATATTTTTTTGTAAATGTTTGGGTACAAACTTGTATTTTTTTTTGTCGTACTAGGATGCAGGTAGTTCGAAACCCTTTCAAGACCAACTGAGTGGTTCAAATTATTATTCTTTCTATGTTAACAAAAGATTTTTAAATTCTAAAGTAATAAGTGGGAAACACTTAACAAATTCAATTGAGATATTTATCCAATAAATTTTGAAAATACATACACACAATATAGGTTGTGGGCTTAACTGGTCTATATGGCTGGTTTCGTGTTTATGCAAACTTACCATCACACCTTCAAGCATAAATTTTAAAAAGTTGTTGATTTTCTATGGTTACATGACATGCGTAATATGTAATATATATATATATATATATATATATATATATATATATATATATATATATACATATATGTATATTTATTTCTTTTTTGTAATATAAAGATAATAAAATCGGAACTCCCATTAGGAGAAAAAGATTTCAAACTTTAAATTTATAACGAACCAACACAAATACATAGATGTATATATATTTATCTATAAATACTTATAAATAATAAAATTTTCTTGCAGATCTTAAAGTTATTACATAATATCGTTGGAAATGCCGCGTGACATGCATTCTCGGAATAGCGTGTTCCGCAGCATTTTGCAAAGGGATTATTCTGAGCCACGTATTACGCAGCGTAATTTAATTGCTAGCACTAAAGATTCTTTGGACTATGTACAACGTTTGGGACTTTTATGCCGACTGCCCGTACATTCTGGCTGTGTTAATACAATACATTGGAATAGTACGGGCGAATATTTACTATCGGGATCCGACGATCAATTCATTGCCGTTACAAATCCCAACAATCAGGAAGTCCTTTTAAAGTGTAAAACAGCACATCGTGCTAATATATTTAGTGCACGTTTTATGCCACAATCCAACGATCAAGCAATAGTATCGTGCTCAGGAGATGGTATAGTCTTGTATACGGAACTAATGGCGCCGTATATAAAACTTTCGAAATCTCACATAAGTGGAGTGGAAAATGGACCGTCAGTTTATGAGAGCGGAACAGAGTCTACTGTTAATTATTTCAATTGCCATAAAAGTGGAACAACATATGAGGTACTGACCGTTCCAATGGAGCCACGTTCCTTTATGAGTTGCGGCGAAGATGGTACTGTGCGCCTTTTTGATTTAAGGCAAATATCTGGTTGTCATAAGACGTGTTGCAAAGATAATATACTGATTTTAAGCCCATCGGCAGTTAATGCCATCGATTTGTCTCCCATTAGCTCAAATTATTTGGCTGTGGGAAGCTCAGATGCTATCGTGCGCATATATGACCGACGTTATTTGTCTGTGATTGATTTTAGCGGTGGCAATTCAGACAATCCTGACAAACACACTAGACCGGTTAAAGCTTATCCTATACCGCTGCCCAGTAGTCGTCAGTATCGTATAACTTGCATACGTTACAGTCCTGATGAAACTGAGCTCTTGGTTTCATATTCATCGGAGTATTTATATTTATTTGATTTGAAACACGAGGGCGCAAATGTAGATGATTTGTCTAAAGGCCGTTATGCGGCAAATCGCGGCAACTCTCCACCACCACCCATGACCGCCGAACAGGTTACACGCCGATTACGTTTAAGGGGTGATTGGTCAGACACTGGACCAGATGCAAGACCCGAAAGAGATCCCAATGGTAGAGTAGATGTGGGCCAAGTAAGACCTCAATTGCAGCCTAATATTATGAGTCGTATGACTGAGGTGATATCACGCATGTTAAATGATCCACGTACTCGCATGGGCTTAACAAGTCAAATGCAAGAATCGACCAGAGAAAATCAATCTGCTACTCAAACTCCAACTCTGACGACATCTTCAACAGAGGAAAATAGTGAAGGTATTTACATATAGGAGATACATTTTCTGAGCTTTTCTTATAATAAATAGTATTGTGTTTTAGAATCACGTCCGTCCACTTCTTCAGCTGCTTGGCGTCGTGCTGCTGCTAATGGTTTAATTGCCAAAAGAGAACAGACTTCAATTAGTGATGGCTCTACTGCAAATCTCACCTCAGCAAGTGATGATGACGAAATGTTTGTAACCTCAAATAATGACAATACCCAAAGCTCCAGTTCTGCCCAATTTCAAGTGGATGCTGCTTCCCTAAATAAAGAATTGGCAGATCTTGAAATGGAAACACGAGAAATTGTCTATGATTATTTGCTAATGAAATACAAAGGCCATCGTAATGCACGCACCATGATCAAAGAGGCCACATTTTGGGGCAACAACTATGTAATGTGTGGATCAGATTGTGGTCACATCTTTACATGGGATAAACGTACAGGAAAATTGGTCATGTTAATGCAAGCCGATCAGCATGTTGTTAATTGTCTGCAACCCCACCCAGAATTGCCGTATTTAGCAAGTTCGGGCATTGATTATGATGTTAAAATTTGGGCACCGATATTACAAGAAAAAAGTTTTGACGATGAAGCAGCCGAAATTGTAAGTATTTTCGTTTGTGAAAGTTATAAATAGATCAGATCTTAAATTTTTGTGTCATATACATAAATAGTTAATGGAACGCAATGCCATTATGTTAGAACAGACAAAAGACACTATAACTGTGCCGGCGGCTTTCATGATACGAATGTTGGCTTGTATACATTCGTTACGTAATAGAGAGCGTAATAACGCCAATTCGGCCCAACAACAAAATACTCAAAATGACAGCAACAATTCAACGGGTGATATTAATAATCCTAATGATAACAACAACAACAACAACAATGATAATAACGATAGTAATGCTAACAGTTAATTTTTAATCTAATCGATTTTAATCTAAAATTATTTATTAATTATTTTGAAATATATGTATATTTTATTTAATTTAATTTAGCGCTTCTTTTAAATCTATAAGATTAATTTGAAGTTATTTATTTTAGCTCATGGATGCCTTTTTAATTCGAACTATTATTTCCTAAGTTGAAAATTAGTGGACTTTGCAAATTAAATTGAATATTTTATTTAGAGTGGAATATTAAAAAATATTTTTATAATCATCATATTTTTATAATCCGACTAATAATTTCCAACTTAACGGCGTGTTCTGAAAATCACTTGTGCTTTTAAAATCAATTAGTGGATCCAAAAAACTGATTTCAGTCTTAAGTTGTTATAAAATGAGTTTATCAATCAAAATTGCTGTAACGGTCAAAAAAGTGATTTCTAAAGTCTAATCGGCTCTTAAATTTACAAACCAACGGTTTTTCGATTGAAATAAACTTTATACATACTAGATGCTAGTGATCATTTTCAGCAAAGAAAATATAAAAGTTTTAATTTAATATTTCCGTGGATCGACAGAAAATTTGTTAAAGGAAGGTTAAAAAGAAAAACAAGCTGCATAATTTATTTAATATATGTATTCTTTATTGCATACTCTAACATGATGTTTTGTTTTAATTGTATAATATTAATTTATTTAATATTTCATGCATATTGTAAACCATTTACTCGGAATTACGTAAGTATTTCAATAAGATACCTTCATATAAATATAATTGAAATAAAATTAATAATGCAACCCCTGCCAACTAAAAATAAATTTAATAAACTTAAAACTTCTTTATATTGTTTTTAACTATGTATGTATGGAGGTGTTGATAATATATAATTCTTTATTGGTAAAATAACTTACATATTTAATTTTATAAATTTTGATTATAATCTAAACATTAACGGCATTCTGTAAGGAAGTTTTATCATCCACGATAATATTAGCAGCAGTAGTTGTGTTGGGATTTGAACTTAATAGTTGTTTGGTTGACGAACTGGACGAGTAGCTGTCACTTGAACTACGTGTGGATGCAGAAGTTGCACGCACTGGACTATCCAACATGTCTGTTAATATATTAGATTTAGTTTCAGCTTAAGAGTTATTATATATACGAACAAAAGTTTATGTACCTGGTAAAGAGCTTACGTTATTGCCTTTTAAATCAACTGCGCCTGTGGAACAGGCAGTATTTGATAGGCCTACACCACCAGAGCCAACAATATTACCCACTGATGTTGATTTCTTATGTAAATTCTTCTTCACTAAAGAATTTTTCAACTTTTCGCCAGCACTTGTGAGTGTTTTAGCTTTGTCTGGACATAAGGGGCTTAAAATGGAATTTTGTGGATCTTCTGGTGTATAATAATCTGAATCTTCGTTAGCAACTGCTGTTGGCGGTGTTGGAATAGCGTTCGGGATCGCAGTGGTATTAGTCTCAGTTGGACTTGTTATTTTATCGGTTTTGTTATCGATTGCCTTCTTGTGTTTCTTAAATGACGAACCCTTTTTTGGTTTAAAGTCAACCAAGGAATCTTTTATCATAGTATTTTTCTCCTCTTCCTCCATTTCGATTTCTGAACTTGTCAGAGATTTAGCAAGTTGTGGCGGTATAGGTTTGCATTTGCTGCCGGGTGATAATAGAGGTGATAGTTTCTCATTTTCGCTATCATCTTCTCTTTCATCATGTGTTGAAGTAGCGATGGAAGTCATTTCCGGATTTGTAGATGATGTTTTAGAATGCCGCTTGTGAGGCTTGTTTACTTTCAAACTATGTCTTTCATTGACAATTTGTAACTTATCTTGTGAAGAACGTTTGTCAATTATTTTAACATCTATACCCGTCTCAGTGGAATTTTCCTTTCCTTGAGAAGTAATGCCACCATTAGAAGAATTTGTATTTGTCATAGTGGCCAGCTCATTTGAATTAGTTGATGTTGAAGCATTTTTCTTGCCCTTGGAACGTCTTTGGCTTGACAGTTTGTAGGGTGAAGTGGCTTTATGATGTTCCGCGGTTGTGTTATTTATAATAGCACCACCAGCATCGACCATATCATTGCCATCACCGACTCCTCTACGAGTTCCAACATATTGTGGAGGACCATTTAATGCTTCAATTAGCGATACCGGTATAAATCCGGGGGGTACTTGATGTTCACAAGCCAAGGGTTCGCCAGCTGTAGAAGTTGGGGTATTTTGATGAACAACATGATTGTTTATACCTTTTTGCACAGCTCTTATTTGAAGAAGAGCCCGAAAAGGGGCTCGACATATTGGGCAGCAATTGGCTTGATACCGAAGTGAGTCAGCACATGAGTAACACAAGCACAGATGGCGACAGGGCAATATAAGAGTATCTCGTGTTTCACTCATGCAAATTACGCACTCACTACCGTGATCATCCAAATCTTCATCAATTGAACTTTTATTAATGGCCTAAAATATAATTACTATTATTTTTTCTTGGTGTACAATTTATAGAATATCCTACCTTGTTTTCAATACCATAAATCTCTTGCAATAGGTAACACAGGCCATCCACGAAAATTTTTTGTTTCAATGCCCTTAGTACGTAGCTGTTGCTCTCTGGATGATGGTCTATAACACAAATAGTTGTGTGAGACTGGCGACACTCTTCATTTCCCTCTTCAACTACGCAATGAATAGCAACAGGATATTGTTCCTTGCTGGGATTATATATTAAGTCGTCTTCTGGTATTAGTTGTGGATTGAATATATGGGAGCTTTGGGAGAAGTATTGATTAATGCCTTTATCGAAGTGGTAGGTCTCAGAGGTCAAACCCTCGCGTGGGGTAAGAGTGACGCCACTTGGACTGACGTCTTCACTGCAGAAATAATATATGGTAATTGCACATTTAGCGTCAGAGTCAAATGTGAATTCAATATTATACAAGCAGGGTGGTGGGCTTTCCTCTTCCCCAGCTGCTTCACTTAAGCAATTGCCATCTGCTTGATCATCTGCCTGCTTTTCTTTTGCTACCTTAACAAATCTTACCGACTCTTTCCGTATATTTACCAAGCTCTTTAAGGTCTTTGTAGGTTCATTCGCCTGAGGAGGTGGGTAAGGAAATGCCGTGGGGCGATTGCCCAAGAAATTTAAGTCCGCATTCTCACCAAAAAGATACGACTCCGGTTGCGGGGTATCAAAACGCTCCCCTCCCATAATAAAATGACTTCCGAAAAAGTTTCCAGAACGTGGGGGATACTTGTAGGCGTGGTTATTGGCATTCTGTTCAGCTTCCTCTATAGCTCCATTTTGACGGCTTGTAAATGCTCCCATTATTGCACAAAGAATTGTATTTATAATATAATACACTTAAATATCACATATGTATATACTTGAAGTTCTTTGATAAATGCAAAATGAAATTTTTTCAAGAAATTAGTGAAAATTTTGCAGAGTTCATCGATTAGTAAAATGTTGAGAATGAAATACACAAAGAGAAATATAAAAACAATAGAAATGGATAGGCCTGCCACCCAGTTTGCTTTAGACAATGTTTCATAGGAGCGTTTAATAGGCAAAGTTCATGTTTTGAGAACGTTGCAGGAATGTTGTTATTGTAAAAACGTAATAATAATAATGAACTGCTACATAGTGCAGAAAACGAAAATACACAATTATTATATACATACATACGAAATTACAGTTATTAAAGAGGAATCGTTTTCGTTGTATCTAACGCACTTATGTCAGCAGCACAATTCAGCGATATTGTGTAAAAATTTTCTTCCTCTGGTAGCACGCCTTCTGTTAGTCTGTTTGCTATTGTGAATTATTACTATTTAATAAAAAATAATTCGGGGAAGAAAGAGTTATTACATTTTATTTGCCAAAAGTTTTTGTTAAATAAATTTCTGAAAGTGTTGAAAGAAAATGACAACTGATGAAAATATATTAATAGAAATGTTGGGTGAGCTTTTTCTAAATTTTATATATTAATAACTTGCTAATATTTAAATTATTTCCAATACTCGCATATTTATGTAGAAAGAGTCATCAATCCTGCTAGGGAGAATGTCGACAATTTAGCCGTCCAAATGTTTTGCATGATTGTGCAGAGTAACAATGATTTAGTAACAAAGGCTCATGAACTTATTGTTCATAAAATGCATTCAAACAACGCCACCGAAGCTGCAAGGGCTATTGGGGTAATATAATAAAACTTAGCATTTTCTGCCAATTTTGTTTTACATTCAGTTTTCCTACATGCTTATGTATGTCTGTATGTTTATAGCTGCTAGAGGAATGCATGTCAAAAGCGGGTCCGGAATTTCAGAAAAAGACAGCAAAATTTAGTTTTCTTAATCAACTAATTGCCTTGGTGTCGGATAAACATGATAGCGCTCCTGCTCCTGTGGAGACAAAAAAACGTATCATGGACTGTCTCCTGCTTTGGACAGTTGAACATCAAGATAAAGTAAAAATTCAAGAGGCTTACGATAATCTAAAAAAACAAGTCAATTTCGATAACGATACGGGTAATGCAAATACTACATCCGCCGCATTAACAAATACCCGTGAACAACATTCAAGCATTTTGGGAAAAGATGATGAATTAGTGTCGAAATTATTAAAACAGGGGGGAACTGAAAACTATAAAAAAGCTAATTTGCTTATACAAAAACGTGTAATTCAGGAGGCAAGGCGGACAGAATTCATTTGTCACTTAAAAAGTGAACTAAAGAAAATTGAGAGCACAATGGAAGTTCTTAATGAAATGTTAACTTCTTATAGTCCAGATGTATTTGAAGCGGACAATCGTGATATCATGCTAGAATTATATAATACGTGCAAAGCTCATAATATACAAATGGCAAGATGGCCAGATTTTTTGGGCGATGCGGAACCAACATTTTTGGGTAAGTCTAAAAGTTTTATAAACAAATTACAGTCAAATATATGCATACATATGTAAATGCGAATCGCTTCATGAAAATTTTACTAACTTTCACTCACTACTTCGTTAAAATACATTACTTTGGACTATAATCAATCTAAATGCCAAAATGTATCGATATGCAAAAAAAATGTAGCCGTCTCCATCCGTCTGTGGAAATCACGATTCAGCCCAAACAAAAAGAACTCTTGAAATTTGGTATACGTTTATTTTGAAGGATAACACAGGTCAAGTTCGTAAATTGCTTGAATCGGGTCAGAAGAAAAAAGTTCCATTAAGAAGAACTAAAATAACCTAAAAAAAAAAAAAAATAAAACGAATACTTTAAAATTTGGTTTTATTCTGTTAAGCAAATGGCATATTTTTATGTCAAAGAACATCCCAAGCGTTGCACTTGGAGCCAGAAAATTAGAAAAATAAATTTTTTGGACCCCGCCCCGCTTAGTGGGAGTTGACGTAAGATATATGCAAAAATAGTGTAAATAAAAAAAATTGTATTACTTAACCCTACGTTTCTTAAAATTAGATTTTTAACCCGAAGTTGAGACGTTATCTAATCGTCCCCTGCCCTACCTCCCCTTGTCCACTAAATGACCCTATATGTAAGTCTTTTTACACTTGACCCCAAAAATTTAATTTTTAATGATTTATGGCAAAGTTGAGATGTTTCCCCCATGGGTCTTCCCGGAGTGAAACTATACAGGTTTTTAAAAGTAAGCACGGAAATGTGTTAAAGGAACTCTGACATTGTGGGTTTAACATGCTATGTAGAAAATATTTGGAGGGTATTTAAGATTCGACCCGATCCAATAATAACTTTCTTAATTGCTTTTCTAGTGTTTACTTAAAAATTACTCTATATTTTAAATTGGTTAAATGTGTGCACTTAAATACATATTTATTTATGATCATTTGTTTCTAAAGAATCGGTATTAAAAATTCATTCAATTCATAACTGTCATACAATTTTGAGCAAAAATTTGTTGAAAATAGTGGTTTGCATAGTGTATGTGTGGGTGTGTGTAAATAAAATATGTACGCGAAAGGCTTAATAATACGCTTGCATTTTTAGAGGACGTTTTAAATACAAGAGAACAGCTTGTGGCTACTGTGCAACGTTACAAGGATGTATTTGAAAATGAAGAACAGAGTT
This sequence comes from Linnaemya tessellans, assembly GCA_951800035.1. Taxonomy (NCBI): domain Eukaryota; kingdom Metazoa; phylum Arthropoda; class Insecta; order Diptera; family Tachinidae; genus Linnaemya; species Linnaemya tessellans. The sequence goes on from OX637536.1 coordinate 13,164,530, forward strand.
CCATAGCTTCAAATTTACCGACAGCGGCAACAAACACCGATCTTTTAGCGCAGCTATTAGGTGATACATTAACCACTTCCAGTCAAGAAACGAAGCCAATTAAACCGATAAGTCCTATTAAACCGAATAATACTTTGGATGAACTAAGTGATATTTTTGGCAGCATTAAAGATAACGTTGAATTAAATATGCCGCAACAGCCGTCGGATTTATTAAGTAATTTAGACTTATTAGAGCCAACAAGTGTATTTAAAACTGAAATTGAAGAAAAGACTGCAGCAAAAATCTCGTCGATATCCAATGAAAAAGAAGAGAAAAAAGCACAAGGTTTTAAACAGTTAAGGGAAATCGATAAATTGAGTGAAGAAATGTTTAAGCAAAGTTTGAAGGAAGAGCAGCGTTTACTGTCATTCAGAAAGTAAGTTCCTACTTCAAAAAAATAATAAATATTAATAAATTTAGAAAAATATTAAATTCTAGAGAGCCAGTAAAAATAACGTTGAATGATATAGCCAAGGATAAAATAAAAACATCACTTAACACGACAAAAAATACTGAAACTGTGCTAAAAACATCTTTACAATCTAAAGATGACAATGGAAAAGTCGAAACTTTGAACAATTTGGCAATAGATTTTAAAGAAATAAAAGAAAATAATGAAAACAAAACGGAGATTACGGAAAAAGTTTTAGAATCAAGAAATGGCTTGGAAAACAAAGGCAGCAGCGAAGCTCCCAAAATGTTAACTTTAAAGCCTTTAGCGGAGATTTCTATCGATTTAGATGAAATCACTCCATTGGACGAAGGCCAGCGTTTGCTTTTAGATGATGACGATATACAGGTAACGCTTCATTTTACGGCCGATCGACCAAGTGAACATGTATCCGTGATTGTTATGTCAGTAACTAACAAATCCAAATTGCCTGTAAAAGATTTCCAATTTGAAGCCAGTGCTCGGAAGGTGAATACATGGTTATTTGCACGTTTTAAAACAAATTTTATACATAATATTTACATTTCAGCCCTGCAAAGTGCGATTATTGCCACCCACAGATGTTTCCATGGCACCTAGAAAGCCTTTCCGACCTCCAACTCCCATAAATCAAGTTATTTTATTATTGAATCCCACGCAAAAGCCAGTGGATATTACCTGTATTATTGGGTATAAACTTGGTGATGATCCCGATCCTATTAAAGAGTCAATAGTGACCAAAGACATTCCATACGTTTAAATGCTGCAGTTACAGTTAAAGGCGTTTGAAAGTACTTTGTTCGAAAATGTTTTAAATTTACATAATAACATTTAAGAAACACTCACTCACGTCTGCTTTGTTTCTATAAATTATAGTTAAGGTTTTACAATATTTAATTTTCTTTTGATTTCTTTATTTCTGTAATTGTGTATTAATTATTCGAGCATGTATGTATGTGTGCTTGAAATTGGAATTTCATTTATTAAATCAGTGCAATTTGTTTAAAAAACGCGTTTTCCTAAACTCATGTTGCTTTATTGCAAAATGTAGATGACATGTTCTATAAATCTGTAGTGTTGAATTTAAACATTCCCCTTTATTATGTAACTATTTGTCAACGTCACGTCGAGACAATATCAAAAATAGTACAACACTTCTCTACTCGTTGTGGACAAAAATTAACTATATATTTCTGTTCCCCTGTGACTACTCTCTAACGTCAATTGCTGAGAAAAAGGACTGGAGAAGGGTGATATTTTTTATATTGTCTTGACGTGACGGTGACAAATAGTTAGAGAATAAGGGGAATTATATCGCCCTAGCTCACGACATATAGACCAAATACATACATACTTGCGTATTTGGTTCAATTAAATATTTTGTTTCCTAAGTTATTAAATAAACCATTAGAATTGCGAAGAAAACAACGTCTTCATTTATTTTTCTTCCGTTTTAACTTGTCGTTTATGCATGTTTTTTATATGGCCTAACTTTTTTCTGAATTCCTCACACAATATTTTGTTTACTTGATCTTGCCAGTTTCTAGAAAGATGCTGTTTTGAAAAGATTTGGTTTCTAGTATTTTTTCTAAACAGAAATGAAAATGTGTAATATCCGGGCAATTGCAATAAAGAATTGTCTGATCTTTTTTAAAAAGTTGATTCTTTGCAAATAAAGGGTATCAGTAGATTTGCTACCATATTTAGCGCTTCTTAGAGCTGCAAAACTATCGATGGTAGTATCGATAGTATCGATAGTTTGGTTTTAAGTGGACTATCGATGTTTTTTATCCGATAGCGATACTATCGAGAAAAATCAGGTTATTCAAAAAGTAAAAGTGAAGTTAATAAAAAGGCTCTGACGGCGGCTTTGAAATAAAAAATGCAACATTCAAATTTTGCCGCCTGTAAGCTTTGTAAAAATAAATTAATAAATTTATTAAATTGAATTAAGATTTATAGGCTAATTGCTCGAATTTTTTTCGTTTTAAATCCAGAAAGACATGACAAATAATCCAAGGCACAAAGGAAAGTCAATATCAGTTTTTTAGTTATTCAACTTCCACAGCAGAGCAGAACAGGTGTTTTCGAAATCCGCAATTCATTAGTGCTCATGTGTATTGTGTTTGTCACCACTTATTAGATGGCTTAGAAATACATATTATTAGGAAATTGCATACGAGAACTGTAGCAACCTGATGTTAATACATTTTTATTTTTTAATACCCGTGTTGCCGGGTGCATATATGTGTATGTTTTGTTTGTTTATAGTTATTTAAAAAAACTTTTTAAGTTTCTAAAAAACTCCACCTTTTTTTACTTTATGGAAGATAACATAATTTTAGTTTAATTACATAAATTTTTTGCTATAGACAATTTTCCCAGAATTCGAGGCTATCGATAGTATCGATAGCATCGCAAAAAACTATCGAATGGCGCGACTATCGATAGTTTTGCAGCTCTAGCGCTTCAGCATTCTAATCTTACGAAACCTTAAAAATCGATCTTCTCAGTCAAATTGTGATCGGTGACATTGAAATGCTTATTTTTGTTAAACATTTGCGGCATATTTTTTAAAATACGTTTAAAAAATCACAATTAAAGAAAACCATTTTTTGCAAACCAAATTATCGAACCTTTTTTCATAAATTTTCCTTTCTTTAGCGACAGGAACTGGGGTACTTAATTTTCTTCGGTTTTTAATTTAAGTACTTAATTTCGGCTCCTCAAAAATCGCCTTTCCAATTTTGTTCCTGATAAGAGTCAAACTTCAAGTAAAAATGAAAAATTAACAAATTTTTTATAATGGTCCTTTTGCATTATGAAAATACATAAGGTTCATGTATGTATACTTAACAAGCTCTGGAGGTCTCAATAAATATTCTACTTCAGTTTGTATGTATGTACATATGTATGTATTTAATGTTTATAATTTAATGTAAAAATTACAAAAAGCCTATTATGCTCATTTTTTCTGGTTTCTTATGTAAATTCTTAGAAAAATCTTAATCAAAGAACAATTATTATTAAAAGAAAATTTTGGTAGTAAAAAATTATTTTGAACTTATATTGATAACTTCCGGCCCACAAAAGTACAAAATGCACCACACATCCACTGTGTTTTGCTAAGATCTGACCTGCGTCGTCTTCTGCCCCAATTGTCCCGCCACGTTAATGCTAGATGTTATTCGGTAACAATTTCATCTTTGAATGATAATGCTGTAATAGCTTTGGCATGACCAGTATATTTTCGTTCGGGATTTTTGGTTTCCAATTTCCAAAGCCGCGCTATACCGTCACTTGAAGCCGTAAAGAGGTATTTTGAATCAGCACTGAAAGCAGCATCCCACACCCAGTAGTTATCAATAGATAATTCACGCCACATGGTAAAGTCATCTGTTTTCCAAATACGTGCGGTACCGTCACCAGACGTCGTAACTAATAAACGAGAATCGGGGCTAAATTTGCAACGCAACACGTAGCGTTTGTGAGCAGCTATCTTAAGTTTGGGATGTAAAGTGGTTAGTTTTTGATTTGGTGAGGAACTAAGTGACCAAATGTAACAATTTCCTTTATTGTTAACAGCGGCCATATACTGGCCATCGGGTGATATAGCCACATCTTGTATTGAGGCATCCACCTCTGGTATTAATTGTTCGTGAACTTCAGATTTGACATCCCATAAGTAGACGCCACCATTTTGTGCACCCATTGCAATTTCCACCTGGTTAGGATGCAGACAAGCAGCATTAACTGGCGCCTGGCAATCAAAGACACGGGAACAATGTGGCGATGCCGACAGCATATCCCATATACGAACACGATGGTCTTCACCGGCGGTAAACATCCAGTTGCCATCTTCTTGAAAACCCAACCGTGTGACATTCTTTTGTACACTTTCAAAGTTGATGACAGGCGCATTAGAACTAGACTCCAAATCATATAAACGTATGCATTGATAACCACAAGCGGCTAAACGTGTTTTGTCTGGAGTTCGGTCTAGGGCATTCACTTGCTGTTAAAACATTTGTTGTGGTGATTGGGATGGAAGGTAGTATTCTTTTTTTTTTTTTTGGTACTTACCGATGTCTCAACAAAGCGCAGTGTCCGTATACAGTTGCCGGTATGAGCCTGCCACAATTTAATAGTGTGATCATAGCCACCAGTGGCTAATATTAATTGGTCACCTGTTGTTTCCATAACAAAAGTGTAACCTGTTTTATTTCTTTTACTTAAGTTAATAATACATTATTTTCTCGTCAAGTATTTTATCCGATGCGTCTGTCAAAGTGTTGCCATAAATGATTATTAAATTGTACACCTGGTATCATTCAGTATGAGTCAATATAAATTATAATACGAGCAAGATTATTTCACAGTTGGCTTTTTTTGGACACCACAATGGATTAATTACAGCTTAAATAGTTTTTGTCTGCCTCAGATACCTAAATGTGTTTTACATATATTTGTGAAATTTATTTGCTGAACAATATTAAATAAAGTGGTAGCTAATCCTGAGAACATTAAGTGAACACTGTAATTTATATTTCAATCAATTTGGCAACACGGCAACTGTTTGGTAATGTTTTTGTTTTTATCTTTATTTTCTTGGTCGGAACTGTCAAAAATAAATACCCCTTATTCATTTATTCACAATACAATTTATCCATTCACATCAGCATCCATTCACAATTGTTATACAAAATAAATAAATTGAGAAATGCCGTTTCTTTCAAATCACACAATGAAAATTAAAGTAATTTGAATTCGTTATATGTAGATATTAAATTCATGTAATAATTTTACTAATAATATAAAACTAATTTATTTTTATTAATTGTACTGCATATGTTAGGGTGAATTACTTAATTTGTTTGTAGATAAGAAAAAAATTAAAAATGCTATGTATGTATATAAATTTAGATTAGGATTTTCAACCATTCTTACAACATTCAAAGCATTCAAGCTTGCATTTCTGAAGATTTTTCTTATTTACTTTGTAGGCATTTTCAAACATATTTGAAGCTGGAACAATTTATTGCAGTTTAAGAAGTTTTAAATGTCATAATTTTAGATTTAAATGATTTTTATGTAATTGTTGTGCCTTAAATTTGCAATTTATTTTAGTTTTCGTTTTTTCTCTATTTATAGTTTGTATTAAAATGTTTTAATTTTTATAATTGCTGTTTTATTTTAGTTTACAACTTTTAAAATTTTCATCAACTCTTTTTCACTTTTTAACTTAAATTTGCTTTGGAATTTCTGCAATATTTTCCTTAAAATTGTGCACTTATGTATGTATATGTTTTATGCCATTTTAAGCCAATTGTGAAACTATTTTCGATTGTATTATATTTTCTTTTCTAAACTTTTGTTTCTTTTTTTTTTAGGAGTAGGACCAGCACTCAGGGGATGTCCCCTATATATGCAAATATGCGCTGGAACTGAAAACGAGGGGATAGTATTGAGGGGACAGATTAGGAAAGATGAGAAGATAGACATTTTTTTTTTGTTTTTTTTTTTTTTTTTTTAGCTATTTCAACCTTTTACTTCGCCGGCTAATTTTTGCTACAGGGCCGACGAAGATGGGTGCTGTTACTCTGCTTTTAGTACATGATTGGGTCAGTGGCTGCCTGTAATTGTCCAGTGATCAGTACTATGCCTTCATCACTGAAAACAGGCTGGCAACAACTAACACAACCACGCACTAATGCTGATCAGAAGAATTCAACACAATATTTCATGACTCAGCGGGGGTTCAAACTCAGGACTCTCCGCTGCATAGTCTCGTGTTCTACTACTTCAGCCAACAGCACCCACAAATTAGCTTTATATATTTTTAATTTTTATATCCAATAAAATTTCACGCCCTAAATGGACTCGAGTTGATTAATAATTACCTCATCTGTTGAAGCCACCTGTTGTTATGCGCTTTGTTTTTCTTAAATCTTTTAGATTTTATATTAATACATTTAAAAAAAAAAAACTTTGTTGTCATCTCAATTTAATTTTTTAATTTAAGTGGAATGAATAGTTTTTCTGCTGCAAAAATAATTGGCATTTCCATTAATATCAATTAAAAATCATTTAAAAATGTTTTCTTATTGCTCAATACAAGTGAAAAATAGTATTTCGGAAAAATTCTAGTTCAATAATGTTGAAGCTGAAATGCCTTAAGAAAATTGCGAAATACTGTGCTGCTCTCATAAAGAGCATGGTTTTCTGTTATAGAATATTTCTTGGTTATTCATACACTCTATCGTCATCGTCACTGAGTGTATGCACGTTTTCGAAGTTGATATGAATGAGGGAAATTTTTGAAAAGCACATGATTATTATTGTAACAGATAAAAGGAACAAATGCTGAAGTCGAATTACGGTGAAAATTCTCTCTTAAGTTAGAGTGTCCCGTTAAGCCGATAAATTTTCCTAGTTCGGGATGCCTTAGTTTCAACAGCTTCTCTGATCTGTCTTCTGCTGGGTGCCATAGGACATTTGCACCCAATTTAATAAATGAAATATTTCAGCAGGCGTAAGAGTCATGACCTTGCAAAGAATTCATCTTTTCCTATTTGCAAAGACAACTAGAAAATTGTTGTTCTAAAAAATGTATGCTGCTATTAAAAAAATTAATTAACGAGAAACATTGTATAGAGTGCAAACATTTCCCTCTTTGCATTACTGTTTATTAAAATGTATTAAAAGCAATTAAGTGTAACAACAAAAATATGATTGTATCTTTTGCTTTATCTATTATTTGAAATCAGGCATTTTGAGGAAAAAATGCAACGATTAATAGTTATTGACGTTCTTAAAATACAAATTTACATTTATTCATGCATGTATATGCACTCATACACACACATACACACATCCCTCCATACATAAATACGTATGTGTAGATGTTAATGTATGTGTCCATTTGATCGTCCACATTTGGACGAACCCTCCAATTCGAATTAATTACTCATACTCATTTGAGATGGAAAAGTGAACTTTTAATTTTATTCGAAAGTAAAAAACATAAAATTTTTTATGGAACTAAATACAACAAGTAAGATTGTTATATTCGACCGGATCGAATCTTAAATACCGCCCTAATGTTTAGTAAACAAGAAGCTTATTTTGTAGTGGTCACTCCGGCAGGCGCCCTTGATAGAAAATTGAGGTGTTTTTTTTAAATATATTCCTTTTAGCAAATTTAAATTTATATGCAATTATTAAGAAAGTTCTTAAAATTTGGAGTTTTAAATGCATTTTTCATTATTGCACAGAAATATATTAAATTAAAATTTTTGGTTGCCAAAAATTCGCAACAAATTGGCAACGCTTCGAGTAAAGTGCGCTGTGTGGCAGCACTTATGTACGATTATGTGTGTCAGTGTTGTATTCGTACTGCATAATTTTGTAGTTTTTGTTAAAGAATTATTATCTACGTGAATTGTGAATAAAATGAAACATTTTGTGTAATTATTTCGTACTTAGTTTTTTTTTTACATTCACGTAGTCTAATTTCTGTCCAAGAGAAAAGCTTTGCCCTGTCACGTGTGATTCATAGCAATCACGTCAACGGCAACCATCTCTAAAACTTACCATATTTTGTTGTATACAAGGGTTTTCAATTATTTGACTATTGGTTTTATTTAATCGATTCTATGATTTAAATTTTGCTCAGTTAAACGGGGAAAGTTTTCAAATTTATTCAAACAATTGAAATAATTGCCCTTATTCTGTAATTCTTAACGTCGCGTCAAGACAATATCAAAAATAGGCCAGTGATATTCCGGTTTTGGGCAACCATGGGTTACTGCTGACAGCCTGTGATTATTTTTTACAGCTTAGAAAATAAAATTAATTAAATGCCGAGGAAAAAGAGTATCCAGTTGTGTTTGTTTTGATATTGTCTTGACGTGACATCGACAAATGGTTACAGAATAAGGGGGAATAATTTAAAGAGTATAAAAATATTATAGATGAGAATTTTGATTCCTGAAATGTTTTTTTTTACAAAATGGTAAAGAGTTGAAATTAAAGCAATTGTTTCTGAGATCCCTGAATAAGCATTTTTCAATATTTTCTCTATCTGTATTTTTCTTAATCTCCGCTACACGCACAAAAATTTGTATGGAAATATTTAAGAACCTGGGAAATACAAACGTATAAACTGATTATTAAAAAAAATAATATTTCTACTGGACTTTATGCTGCGAGACTTGTGGACTATAAATATTTGTTTTGGTATTTAATATTCGATCGGGTCGCATCTTAAATACCCTCCAAATATTTTGTATATATAAAATTTCTTTTGTAGGTGTCATTCCGGGAGGGGCCGTGGGGGAGACATCTAACTTTTGCCATAAAACACTAAAAAGTCAATTTTTTGGGTTATTAAGTGTAAACAAAAATTTTGTTTTTGATAGGACCATTTGGGGGGAGGGTAGGGCTAAGGAAGATCAGAGAACATCTCAGTTTAGTCAAAAAAGTTTTAAAATTTAATTTTTAAAGAATTTAGGTTTAAATTATACAATTTGTTAAATATTTACACTATTTTCCGTGTAATAAAGGTGAGCAAAAAAAAAGAAAATCACCATATTGAAAGATGCTCTTATTTTTGCAAATGGCGGCCAATGTCAAATCTGTTTTGACATTTGTGAATTAGGCAGATGTAGAATACAAGTGAACAAGCCATGGAGCGATATACTCCCCAAGAACGCGGAATAATCGTGTCTAGGACGAAGTGGACGATTTTTTGACCAAAATCATAATGAGCGATGAGGCTCATTTCCACCTCCTCAGCGGATACGTGAACAAGCAAAACTATCGCTTCTGGGGCACCGCAAATCCAAGAGTGATGTACGAGGAGCCATTATACCCGCTCAAAGTGACTGCATGCTGCGCTGTTTATGCTGGAGCAGTCATCGGACCGGTCAAACGGTAACGGTGAACGGTGCGGGCTATAGTGCCATGTTAGCCGAGTTTTTGCTGCCACAATCGAACGAATTAGAACTGAAGGACATGCGGTTCCAACAGGGCGGAGCAACGGCACACACTGCGCGAGCCATAACGAAAACAAAAATGAGAGCCAAACAACTTTGGATGATTTCTTGTGGCCTACCTTGTATGTAACTTCAACACCCACTAAAGGGGGCTGACTGTCTGGCGAACAGAGGAGCCCATCGTAGATTCATAGGACCGGAACCTTTCTTTGGCATCTCAGGAGGATATGTCAAGGAACAGAATGACTCCTGGGCTCGGGTGGAGTTTAATCGACACTGGAAAGCCCTTCACGGCCTAAGACAGGCAAAACGTTTCATTACGTTATCTCGGAACAAATCCCAAAAATTAATGCTGATGGACAAGAATGACCTCAGATTATTAACGGCTTGGTTTACCGGATACTGCGGTCTCAGACGACACCAGTTTACCATGGGCAATTCTGAGACCAAAGTGTGTAGACTCTTGCGGAACAGTGGATGAGGCACCGGAGCACGTTCTCTGTGACTGTCCGGCGGTGGCGTCGTGCAGGAGGGGTTTCCTCGGAGGCAATTTCATGACTACAGGGGAGGTGTACGATATCTCACCAGGTAGAGTAATTGGCTTTATTCGTAGCCTCAATCTACATCAGTGAACAGTTGGGCTGCACAAAAAATCCTCGGGGTCGCGGTGCTTATGGCCTCATATAATAATAATAATAAAGGGGGCGGGGTCCGAAATTGATTTTTCTGATTTTTTGGCTTTGGAACTTCTTTGGCATAAAAATATTTCAGTTGCTTAACAAAATTACAAAAAAAAACGTTAAAAATTATGTTGTTTTTCAGAGGTTGGTTTAGTACTTCTTAGGGGAACTTTTTTCCCTTCGGTCCAATTCAGGCCAGTTACGAACTTGACCTGTGCTATCCTTCAAAATTTATCTATATCAAATTTCAAGGGTCTGGCTCTTTTCGTTTCGTTAAATCGTGATTTCCACAGACGGACGGGCGGACATGGCTAGATCGCCTTAGATCTAACCACTGATCAATAATACAGGGTGTTTTTTATTGAGGTATAGAACTTCGAATTGAAATAAAACATAAGAAAATCGTTTTAATGTCCATCAATTTGGCTTTATTGGAAGGATAATTTTATGCCATTAATGTTTAAATAGGATTTCGGGCATGTGGCCGCCGCGGCTGGCTCGAATAAATCCAATTCTACAGGTCCAATTTTCAACCACTTTTTCGAGCATATGGGGCCGTATGTTGGCAATAGCGCCACGAATGTTGGCTTCCAACTCCCCTAACGCTTCTGGTTTGTTGGCGTAGACGAGCGACTTCACATATCCCCAAAGAAAATAATCCAATGGTGTCAAATCACACGATCTTGGTGGCCAATTGACAGGTCCATTCCGCGAAATTATGCGCTCATCGAATGTTTCCTTCAATAAATCGATTGTGACGTGCGCTGTGTGGCATGTAGCGCCGTCTTGTTGGCACCACAACTCATCCACATTCATGCCATCCAATTCGGGAACAAAATAGTCGGTTATCATGACTCTATACCGGTCTCCATTAACGGTAACTGACTCTCCAGCATTATTTCGGAAGAAGTATGGCCCAATGACTCCACCAGCCCATAGAGCACACCAAACAGTCAGTTTTTGTGGATGTAATGGCGTCTCAAGGGTCTCATGTGGATTCTCTTCACTCCAAATGCGGCAATTTTGCTTGTTGACGTAGCCATTCAACCAAAAATGAGCCTCATCACTGAACAAAATTTTGCGGTAAACTTCGCGAACTGAACCATTACTTTCGAAATAAATTTGCACGATTTGCAAGCGTTGTTCTTTTGTCAACCTGTTCATGATGAAATGGCAAACCAAACTAAATATTAATCACTTGGCAGCTGACAAAATGGCCGCCAGTTAAAAAAGTGATGCCAACTTAAAGTTCTATACCTCAATAAAAAACACCCAATATATATTCTTTATGGGGTCTTAGAGAGATATTTCACTGCGGTACACCTGGAATGACAAAGTGAATTAGCGCTCCAATTCTTTTTGGGAGGGTATAAAAGTATCTATTTTAGCTTCCGGAATAAATTCATTAATCGAAAGTTGCTATTTTATTTTTATCATTAAATAAGAGAAAACAGATTCTTCAATTAATCGAACAACGATTAAATGATTGAATGCCCTAGTGTATTATTGGAATCTAAGTATGGCTCGTTGTGAAAATATTCTCAATTGCGAATGGAATAATTTTATAGACTTATTGTCGCCGCAACCGCATCACGATTAAAATAAATGATATAAAATTGATAAAAATATGGGGGAAAAAAATGGCAAAAATTAAGGCTGTAGTATATTTTTTGTCACGCCCTTCCCTTGACTTGTTGACAGTGGGAAAATAATGGTTTCTACATATGAAAAAAAAGAAGCGTTTGAAGCGATCGCGCGAGCGAACAAATATGAATTAAAGGTGATGTTATATTTTATTTTTAATCGATTTCATCATCCTTTCATAAACTCACTCATGTAATCTCGCCATGAATCGTGTTGTAAAGAATACGTTATTATTTTTCATTCATCTTGGTTCAATTAAATTTTTTTATCTTTTATTTGTAAATTATTGCCATACGAGTAACATGAACGTATTGCTTTATTAGGTAAATTTACTTGCTTAACAAAATGTAGGATACGATTGCAGAGATGAGGCCAGCCGATTTTACTTCAATTCAGGAAAACTCCTCAAATAAAGTAATTTTCCATGGAAATTAATGCGAATTTTTCATCTCTTTAGAATTGTGTGTTATATAGGGCGTTTTTCATTTCAGCTGACGATATACTATATATATATGTGTTTAACATCTGTCTGTGTATGCATATTGTTTTTGAGCAGTTTTGCCCTCATGTGGCAGCATGTTTCATATTTTATGAAATTGAAATTCGTTTTAAAGATTTTAATCTTTTGTGGGTTGGCTATTGTTGTTTTAGTCGTACGGTTTGCTTTAATTAATTAATTTTCAATTTTTCTATATAAAATTTTTTTATTTGCATTTTTTTTGTTTATTTCATTTATAAAGATTTATAGCAAAAATATTTGCCAATTTTAATGACTTGATAAAAGTTCATAAATCTTTTTTTTTTTTTTTGCAATTTATATTGAGTTCATGATTAATGATCTGCTTTTCAGTGTGGAAATGAAAAAGTGAGTGAGTGCGCGCTACCAAGAAATTCAAGAAGTTACAGCACAAGCAGTTCATTTCTTAATTGCAAAAGAATTCACTTGAATATTTTTAATTCGTGTAAATAAATGTAGACTTTTGTTTCTCTGTTCTAAATGCAAGTCGAATTGAAAATTTATCTCGAAATTTTTGTGGTACAATTTTTTAGATGTCAAAGCACAAGCAAGTTGAAATAGCTACAAAAAAAAAACTGTCTATCTTCTCATCTTTCCTAATCTGTCCCCTCAATACTATCCCCTCGTTTTCAGTTCCGGCGCAATGCATTGCATATATAGAGGTCATCTCCTGAGAGCTGGTCCAAGATAAAAAAAAATTATTTTGAAGAATAGCACGAGTTGAGTTCGTAAATGGGCTGAATCAGGCCAGAGGGAAAAAAGTTCCCCACAGAAGAACTGAAACAACTTCTAAAAAACAATAAAACTTAAAAATTTAAAAAAAAAAAAAAAAAAAAAAAAAAAAATTAACAATTTTTGAAATATTTTTATATTAAAGAAGCGTTGAAATAAAAATCAGGAAAATCAATTTTCGGAGACCCTGCTACTTTTGTGGGCGTTTGAAGTAACATATTACATTGGGAAAATAGTGTTAATATTTAACAAATTGTATTCCTTAAGCCCACCCTCTTTGAAAATTATATTACAATTTTAAAGCCTTTAGGATGAAGCTGACAATGTTCTCCGATCTTCTGCTGTTGTCAAGATAAATAATAATTTCAGCCGATATAAAATGTTTCTGCGCCAATTCAAATAACTCCATGTTTGTTGTTATTGTCTAGAGATGCACGGGATCGCCTTAATTGTCATTCTGATATTTTTTAGCGCTGCACATTTGATTTCACACTTTATCGTCGAACAATCATGTTGTTTTAATTTAATGTTGTTCAGCTCTTTGTGTTATTGTTGCTTTGCAAAATGCTTTTTTTTTTGCCATAAATTTGTAAATATAAAATTTGCATGTTCGACAGAGAAACAACTTCATCCTCTCACTTGTTCATTTGGAATTTTTTTTTTATTATTATTATTTAGTTTTGCTTAATAACAATAATATTGTGATGTTTCGTCATTGACCTTCTTCTTCTTCAGTGTTTGACAATGACATTTAGGAATGTCTGCAGACATCATATTGAAATTGTACTATTCAATGTAATGGAAATAGTTTTCTGGCAGTTTTAAGAGCTGGAAATGTTTAAACGGAGGCAAAAGAGATTGAAAAACCTTTTTATTGCAATTTATAATAATGGAAATGTTTTTTTAACTGCCTGTTCGGCGAATGAATAATCAATCGAATGCATAATAATTAGAACCAGGGGCTTTAACGGTTACAAGTTTTATTTTAAAAATTACATTTCAATCATTATTTCAAAGTATATCTATATCAAGCAAAGGGTGTTTTTATAAGAGCTTGCTGATTTGAAATTTATATAAAACACATGCCAAATTATGAAAAGGCCAAAAAAATTTTTTTTTATTTGGTAGATAATTTCTTGTCATTTAACATTTAAATATAATTTCGGGCATATGGCCGCCACGACTATTTTGCACAAAGGTCATTCTGGACGTCCAATTTTCGACTACCTTTTCAAACATTTGAGGGCGTCTTTCAGCAATGACACGTTGAATACTGGTTTCCAAAGCGTCAATCGTTGCTGGTTTATCCACGTACACCAATGATTTCAGTTATCCCCACAAAAAATAATCGAGTGGCGTCAAATCACACGAACGCGGAGGCCAACTCACCGGTCCGTTTCTCGAAATAATGTTGTCGTTGAAATGTTCTTTCAATAAGTCCATTGTTTCGCCCGCAGTATGACAAGTGGCACCATCCTGTTGAAACCACATTTCGTTTACATCCATGTCTTGAAGTTTGGCACCAAAAATTCATTGATCATGATTCTGTATCGATTTCCATTCATGGTAACGCGTCGTTTTTCCTCATTTTTGAAGAATTATGAGGAAGCCCATGATTCCACCAGCCCATAGACCGCACCAAACAGTACATTTATCGGGATGCATTGGCAATTCTTGAACGGCGTGTGGATTATCTTTGCTCCAAATACGGCAATTTTGCTTGTTGGCATATCCATTCAACCAAAAATGCGCCTCATCACTGAAGAGAATTTTGCGGTAAAAAAGCGGATAAACATTTTTAATTGAACACTATTTTTGAAAATAAATTTCCACGATTTGGAAGCGTTGCTCTGGAGTTAACCTGTTCATGATAATTTGCCAAACAATACTGAGTAGAGACGTCACTTTAAACTGTCAAAACAGCTGTCAGACAACAGAGTGATTCGTATAAAAAAACTTCTTAAAAAAACACTCTTTATACGCAAGAACCCAGTTGACTAAAATTTTTTTTAGTTTTTACCGAACGTATGTCAAAATTTGTTTACTTTTGTAAGCGAGCTATATTTGTTTATACGTTGAAAAAATAATTTTGTAAAATTGTGAAAAACATTATTAATTCAACAAAAGTAGCAAAAAAGACTTGTTGAATTTTTTATTAAATTATAATAAATTTGGTGACCTCCAAAATATTCAGATCATCCCTGATCGTATGATTTAATTACTATATTATCAATTATTAAAGGATAATTAATTAATCCATGTTGTGGTAAAGATTTTTGTGAAAAAGTGTA
The DNA here is from genome assembly GCA_951800035.1 of Linnaemya tessellans. Lineage (NCBI taxonomy): Eukaryota > Metazoa > Arthropoda > Insecta > Diptera > Tachinidae > Linnaemya > Linnaemya tessellans. The sequence goes on from OX637536.1 coordinate 13,179,862, forward strand.
TTGTTTAAGAAAAGTAATAAAAAGAAATTGTTTTAAAAAAGTTCTATGCGAAAAGTATTTAAATTTTTGGAAATAATTGTAAACAAAATATCTATATTATAAAAGAAAATTTCGGACATAAGATTAGAATTTTACACAAACAAAATGTACGGTGGTGTTTGTAATTTTATGTTGTTGTACTCTTGCGACTACTTGATATAGATACACTTTGCATTATTTCCTTTTTTCGCTTAGAAAATAAAAGTTAATTTCTGTGTTTTATTTATTGTTCAGAAAATAAGTTATTTTTTAATTTTTATTTATTCTTTAGGAAATAAAAGTTATTTCCAGATTTTTCTTTCTTCCTCAGAAAATAAAAGTTATGTTCTGATTTAAATTTATTCGTCAGAAAATAAAAGTTATTTTATTTATTCGTCAGAAAGTTAGAGAATAAATAAAAATCAAAAAATAACTCTTATTTTCTGGAGAATAAATAAAAATCAAAAAATAACTTTTATTTCCTAAAGAATGAATAAAAATTAAAAAATAAAAAAGTATTTTCTAAATAATAAACAAAAATTAAAAAATTACTATTATTTTCAAAGAAATAAATGAAGCTCAAGAAATAACTTTTATTTTCCCAGGAATAAATAAAAATCATACCAGGAAGGTATAAAAAAACAAGAAATAACTTTCATTTTCGCAGGAATAAATAAAAATCATGAAATAACTTTTATTAATAAAAATCCTGAAATAACTGTTATTTTCTAGGAAATAACTAAAATTAAGAAATAACTTTTATTTTCTAAAGAATTAAATAAAAATCAAAAAATAACTTTTATTAATAAAAATCCTGAAATTACTGTTATTTTCTGAGAAATAACTAAAATTAAGAAATAACTTTTATTTTCTCAAGAACAAATAATAATAAATAAAATAACTTTTATTAATAAAAATCATGAAATAACTGTTATTTTCTGAGAAATAACTAAAATTAAGAAATAACTTTTATTTTCTCAAGAATAAATAAAAATAAAAAAAAATAACTTTTATTAATAAAAATCCTGAAATAACTGTTATTTTCTGAGAAATAACTAAAATTAAGAAATAACTTTTATTTTCTCAGGAATAAATAAAAATCAAGAAAAAAACTTTTATTAATAAAAATCATGAAATAACTGTTATTTTCTGAGAAATAACTAAAATTAAGAAATAACTTTTATTTTCTCAGGAATAAATAAAAATAAAAAAAATAACTTTTATTAATAAAAATCATAAAATAACTGTTATTTTCTGAGAAATAACTAAAATTAAGAAATAACTTTTATTTTCCCAGGAATAAATAAAAATCATGAAATAACTTTTATTTTCCGAGAAACAAATAAAATCAAATATCTCAATTATTTTCTCAGGAACGACTAGAAATTAAGAAATAACTTTTATTTTCTGAGGGATAAATAATCAAACAAGTAAGAACGTTATTTTCCACCGGGTGGAGCTAAATTTAAAATGTTTAGCCTGCCGGGCCACAGAATGTCACTCCGGGAAGGGCCGTGTGGCAGATATCTCTCCTTTGTCCTAAGAACTGAAATAGTCTATTTTTGGGGAAATCAAATGCAGAAAAAAAAAATTTTTTTTATAGCATGTTTTAGGGGCCAAAGGTGGGTGGAGGGTCAGAGAACATCTAATCTTCGCTTAAAATTTAATCTTTAAGGCATGTAGACTTAAGGAATACAATTTGTTAAATATTTACACCATTTGTTACTTCAACGCCCACTAAAGGGGGTGGGGTCAAAAAATCAATTTTTTTATATTCTGGCTGCAAGCTCAACACTTTGAACCTTCTTTAACATAAAAATATATCAATTGCTTAAAAAAAATACAAAAAAAAACTTTAAAATTTATATTATTTTTTAGAAGTTGATGTAGTACTTCTTAGGGGAACTTTTTCCTCTCTGGCCCAATTCAGCCCCATTTACGAACGAGGCCTGTACAATCCTTCAAAATTTATCTGTATAAAATTTCAAGAGTCTGGCTCTTTTCGTTTGGACTGTATCGTGATTTCGGACGGACATGCTCAGTTCGTCTTAGATTTCATCACTGATCAATAATATATATACTTTATGGGACCCTAGAGGGATATTTCGCTGAGTTACACACGGAATAACAAAGTAAATTCGAACCTCCAATTCTTTTTTCGGAGAGTAGAAAAATAAGTTTTATTTTGTGAAGAATAAATAAAACTCAAAAAATTGTCGGCAATTGTGAGTTTTTAAATAAAAACATGAGGGTGCTGTTGGCTGAAGTACTTAACACGAGACTATGAAGCGGAGGGTTCTGAGTTCAATCCCGCACTCAGTCGTGAATATTGTGACGAATTCTTCTGATCAGCATTAGTGCACTCTTGTGTTGGTTGCTGTCACCCTGTTTCAGTGATGAAGGCATATCCACTGGCCATCGAACATAATTGGCAGCGACTGACACAATCATGTACTGAAGAGCAGGGGAACAGCATCCGCCTGCGTCATTCCTGTAGCAAAAATTTAGCCGGCGAAGTAAAAAGGTTTAAATAGCTATAAAAAATGTCTCTATCTTCTCACCTTTCTTCAACTGTCCCCTCAATACTATCCACTCCTTTCTAAGTTCCGGCGCAATGTACTGCATCTGTAGGGGTCATCTCCTGAGTGATGGTCCGAGTTAAAACAACAAAAAAAAAAAAAAAGAACTTAAATAAAGAAAAATGAATGCATTTAAATTTATTCCAAGTAAAAATTATTACTTAAGTGTGTTGCTTGTTCATGTAGCACTTCTCTTTTAATTTGATTTTTTTAGTTTAAATTGGAAAAACAATCGTTATTTGCGGTCCCTGAACAAAAGCGATTAAAATAAGAATTCGATTAATTGCGTACTCTATTGTTTTTGCTAGAGTTAATGTCGACGCCGTTGACGGCGTTTCAACGCCGAAAAAGTTGAAATAGATTGAACTTCTACGGCGTTGCAACGCGTTGAGATTAACTGCTCTCATACAATTTCATACGATTCAACTTTTTTTTTGACATTTGACGCCGTCGACGACGTCGACATCAACTCTAGTGTTTTTACTTGATAATGTAAAATAAATTGTAATTTATAAAAAGTTGTGTTAAGCCGGTTTCAAGTTCCAATAAAAATATCGTTTGTAATAAAATAAAGTTAATAATCTTTAATAAGAGTGAAGTAATAATATTGATTGACACGGTTCATATAAGTTTGCAGTGAAACTGAAACTGAACCAGATTATTAAGATTAACACTTAAACTGATAATACTGGCATGAACAACATGAACAAATGGGATTAATTAAAACAACATGATATCTAAAATGATTTATTTGTAAAGCCATTGAAATTGAACTGGTGCATTTAGAAAAAAATATATAGAAAGAAATGCAATACAATTGGAATATGGATTATAAAACGTTTTGTTTTTAAATAAAATAAAAATTGATATCCGGCAATAAAAGGGTTAACAAGTAAAAACATTCTATTCGACCGGGTCGAATCTTAAATACCCTCCAATAAATATTTAGTAAGTAAATTTAAAGTGTTTAATTTGGTGGGACAGAGAGTTCCTTTAAGATATCTCTGTAGCCAATTTTAAAACTCTATTTTGGCAGAGTCCTTACGGGAAGGGCCGTAGGGGAGACGTTTCATCTCTGCAAGATCAGAGAACATCTCTCCATCTTATAGGCTTAAGGAATACAAATTGTTCAATATTTACACTATTTTTGTATATAATATCGTACGTCAAGGCCCACTAAAGGGGGCGGGGGTCCCAAAATAGAATATATCGTGTTTTCCACAGACGAACGTATGGGCATTGCTAGACTGTCTTAGACTTCATCACTGATCAAGAATATACATGTAGAATCTTTATGGGGTTAAATTCTTTTTGGAGGGCATAAAACCTTTTTTTCCCGGGGTCTCTTTGGCAAGGGCCGTGGGGGAGATATTTCAACTTTGCCATAAAACTCAAAAAATAAATTTTTGGGAAAATTAAGTGCAAAATTAAAAATTTTTTTTTTGGATAGGGTAATTTAGGGCGCGAAGGGGGTAGGACAGAGGAGTGCCAGATTACGTCTCAACTTTTTAAGGAATGTAGGCTTAAGTAAAACAATCTGTTAAATGTTTACACTGTTTTTGCATATAATAACACCCACTAAAGAGGCGGGGCCCAAAAATTAATTTTTTTTTATTTTACGGCCTCAAGTTTAAGGCGTTGAAACTTCGTTGACATAAACATATATCATTTGCTTAACAAAATTATAAAAGAAAAAACTTTAAAAATTGTGTTGTTTTTTAGAGTTGGGTTTAGTTCTTCTTAGGGGAACTTCGTGCCCTCTGGCCCGACAAAATTTCAAAAGCCTGGCTCTTTTCGTTTGGTCTGAGTCGTGATTTCCACAGACGGACGGACGGCCATTGTTCGATCGCCTTAGATTCCATCACTGATCAAGAATATATATGTATAATCTTTATGGGGTTCAATTATTTTTGGCGGGCATTAAAACTGTATTTTGCCGGGGTCTCTTTGGCAAGGGCCGGTGGGGGAGACATTTCACCTTTGCCTTAAAACTCCAAAAATAAATGTTTGGGATAATTAAATGTAAAATTTATTTTTCCTATTTTTTTTTTGAGGGGGCAAAGGGGGAGGAGAGGGTAGGGCAGAGTAGTACCAGGTTACGTCTCAACTTCGTCATTAAAGCTTAAAAATTTTATTTTTAAGAATTGTAGGCTTAAGTAAAACAATTTGTTAAATTTTTCAACTATTTTTGCATATAATAACGCCCACTAAAGGGGGCGGGGTTCAAAATTTTTTTTATTTTACGGCTTCAAGCTTAAGGAGTTGGACACTTTTTGACATAAAAATATATCATTTGCTTAACAAATGATATATTTTTATGTTGGCTGAAGAAGTAGAACACGAGACTATGAAGCGGAGGGTCCTGGGTTCAACCCCGCACTCAGTCATGAATATTGTGACGAATTCTTCTGATCAGCATTAGTGCGTGGTTGTATCAGTTGTTGTCAGCCTGTTTCAATGATGAAGGCATAGTCACTGGTCACTGATCGTAAGCAGGCAGCGACTTACACTATCATGTACTGTAGAGCACGGGAACAGCACCCACCTTCGTCCGCCCTGTAGCAAAAATTAGCTTGCGAAGTACAAAAAGGTTGAAATGGCTACAAAAACAACTATCTTCTCATCTATCCTAATCTGTCCCCTCAATACTATCCCCTCGTTTTCAGTTCCGGCGCAATGCATTGAATATATAGGGGTCATCCCCTGAGTGCTGGTCCAAGATTTAAAAAAAAAAATTACAAAAGAAAAAACTCTAAAAATCATGGTGTATATTAAAAGGTTGGTTTAGTTCTTCTTAGGGGAACTTTTTTCCCTCTGACCCGATTCAGCTCATTTACGAACTCGACCTGTGCTACACTTCAAAATATGTTTATACCAAATTTCAAGAGTCTGGCTTTTTTCGTTTGGACTGAATAGGGATTTCCACAGACGGACGGACGGACATGACTAGATCATCTTAGATTTCATCACTGTTCAAGAATATATATATATATATATATATATATATATATATATATATATATATATATATATACTTTATGGGGTATGCGTTACAAACGGACTGAGAAAGTGAATGTACCCTCCAATTCTTTTTTGCAGGGTATAGCAAAATATGTCGTATAAATTATAATGGCTTCTCACTGAACCGACTTATTAAGAAATGCTTGGAGGCAATTCTTTAGCAATTGATTTCCAACTAAACGGGTTAGTTACTGCATGTCATGCTTAAATGATCGCACAGAAAATATGAATTCATATTAACCGGTTCGCATATGCAGATCAAACAACAACAACAACTGCTTTTAATTAGCAATAAAAAGTGAAACTTCAAAATATCTACTTCGATGAGAACTCGTGTTGTGTAGCTGATTTCTACGATTCCACTGTTCTCAACTCACTTTCCTTTGCTTTATGGCAATATGAATTTAAAGTTAAAAAAAAAATAAAAAATAATAAAAATCTCGTACGTCTGTAGACCGATTTAATGCAAAAATGGATTTCCCTTTGAAATGTAGAAAAGGAAAGAAATACATTCACGCATTTGATCAAAATATTTAGGAATTAAATTTCAAATTCTAATGAAAGTGTCATTTTGTCACTGCACGTGACTTACGTGATTTACCTCAACAATTAGTGGGTGTGGTTTGGAATGGTGCGACTGGCTGGCTGCCTGCCTGGCTGGCTGGCTAAGCGGCTGACTGACTGTTCAGTGTGGTGTGGCCTGGTTGATTGGCTCAATTTAGCACATATAAATGTTTGACTGGCTGGCTGGCTGGATAACTGGCTAGAGCGCAGCTTTACTAGCTGGAACATTTACAGCAACAACAACAACAACAACAACACTAAGGTGAGTGCTAATATGACATAAAATACACTCAATTCTACACATTTCGCATAAAATACCCGCAATACAAATAATTATTTCCATATGCATGCACTCGTACGTATAAATTATTTACCTTTTCACTGATACAATATTTTTATACCCTACAAAAAAGAATATGGAGGGTATATTCACTTTGTCATTCCGTTTGTAACGCAGCGAAATATCCATCTGAGACCCCATAAAGTATATATATTCTTGATCAGTGATGAAATCTAAGACGAACTGAGCATGTCCGTCCATTCCTCCGTCCGTCCCTCCGTCTGTGGAAATTACGATTCAGTCCAAACGAAAAGAGCCAGACTTTTGGAATTTGGTATAAATATATCCTGAAGGATAGCACAGGTCAAGTTCATAAATGGGCTGGATAGGGCCAGAGGGAAAAAAGTTTTCCTAAGAAGTACTACAGCAACCCCTAAAAAACAACATAATATTTTAAGTTTTTTCTTTTGTAATTTTGTTAAGCAAATGATATATTTTTATGTCAAAGAAGGTCCAACACGTTAAACTTGAAGCCATAAAATAATTTTTGATATGTTAACATCTATACGCGCGCCTCTAGGGCAGTAAACTATCAGTTTCAATACATACGCAAGTGTAAGTGTAAGACTTTGTTTGTTTGTTGTTGTTGCTTGGCAGTCGGTATTGAAAGTGATTATTGGGCGATTTTCATATAATTTTCCCACGCGATTTTCTCCGGAAATTCATAGCCGATTTTATAAATTTTTGGATTAAAACGCTAGTGCGGGTTTCGACGAAGAGGTTAGGCCAAAAATTAAGGCGATCCGATATCGGCGAGCGGAGATTTAAGTGTTTCAATTCGGAGTATTAATTTGGAGTGATATTAAAAAAGTGTTTTATGTAGATCGTCGGTTTTGTCTTATGCATAGCAAAGAGAATAGTGACGTGGTTATACGTACATATATAAAAATGAGATAGCAAGACAGCAACGTATGTAGCTTATGTACAAACATAACAATGTATGTATGTACATTTGTCTGTTGCTTTGCATTCTCTTTGTTTTTTGTGGGTTTAATATAAAATAAATAAACAAAAAGGTGTTAACACATCGCCCGTTAGTTCGAACACTCATTGATTTTTTTTTGAACCCCGCCCCTTTTAGTGGGCGTTATTACATATATACAAAAATAGTGTAAACATTTAACAACTTGTTTTTACTTAAGCCTACAATCCTTAAAAATAAAATGTTTAAGTTTTAATGACGAAGCTGAAACGTAACCTGGTACTACTCTGCCCTACCACCTCCTCCCCTTTGCCCCTAAATGAGCCTATGAAAAAAAAGGAAAAATAAATTTTACATTTAATTATCCCAAACATTTATTTTTAGAGTTTTATGGCAAAGGTGAAATGTCTCCCCCACGGTCCTTGCCAGAACCACACCGACAAAATACAGTTTTAATATCCTCCAAAATGAATTGGACCCCATGAACTATATATATTCCTGATCAGTGATGAAATCTAAGACAATCGATCAATGCCCGTCCGTTCGTCTGTGGAAATCAGTCCACACGAAAAGAGCTAGGCTTTTGAAATTTGGTCGGGCTAGAGGGCACGAAGTTACCCTAAGAAGAACTAAACCCAACTCTAAAAAACAACATAATTTTTAAAGTTTTTTCTTTTATAATTTTGTTAAGCAAATGATATATGTTTATGTCAACGAAGTTTCAACGCCTTAAACTTGAGGCCGTAAAATAAAAAAAAAATAAATTTTTGGCCGCCGCCCCTTTAGTGGGTGTTATTATATGCAAAAATAGTGTAAACATTTAACAGATTGTTTTACTTAAGCCTACATTCCTTAAAAAGTTGAGACGTAATTTGGCAATCCTCTATCCTACGCCCTTCGCCCCCTAAATTACCCTATCCAAAAAAAAAAAAAATTTTAAATTTTACACTTAATTTTCAAAAAAAATTATTTTTGGAGTTTTATGGCAAAGGTGAAATATCTCCCCCACGGCCCTTGCCACAGAGACCCCAACAAAATACAGTTTTAATGCCCTCCAAAAAGAATTGAACCCCATGAAGATTATATAGATATATTCTTGATCATTGATGAAGTCTAAGACAGTCTAGCAATTCCCATAAGTTCGTCTCTGGGAAACATGATATGTTCTATTTTTGTACCCCGCCCCTTTAGTGGGCGTTGACGTACGATATTATACACAAAAATAGTGTAAATATTCAACAATTTGTATTCCTTAAGCCTATAAGAAACTGAGATGTTTTCTGATCTTGCAGAGGGGAAACGTCTCCCCCACGGTCCTTCCCGGAATAACTCTGTCAAAATAGAGATTTAAAATTGGGTACAGAGATGTCTCAAAAGAACTCTCCCGCCAAGAGTGGGTGTTGTAGGCTGAAGTAGTAGAACACGAGACTATAAAGCGGACGGTCCTGAGTTCGAGCCCGCGCTGAGTCATGAAATATTGTGTTGAATTCTTCTGATCAGCATTAGTGCGTGGTTGTGTTAGTTGTTGCCAGCCTGTTTCAATGAGGAAGGCATAGTCACTGTGGTCACTGAACATAATTGGCAGCGACTGACACTATCATGTACTAAAAGCAGAGTAACAGCACCCACCTTCGTCGGCCCTGTAGCAAAAATTGGCCGACGAAGTAAAAAAGGTTGAAATAGCTACAAAAACAACTGTCTATCTTCTCATCTTTCCTAGTCTGTCCCCTCAATACTATCCCCTCGTTTTCAGTTCCGGCGCAATGCATTGCATATATAGGGGCTCATGTCCAAAGTGCTGGTCTAAGATAAAAAGAAAAAAAAGTTAAACATTTTAAATTTACTTACTAAATATTTGGAGGGTATTTAAGATTCGACCCGGTCGAATAGAATGGTTTTACTTGTTTTTTTTTTTGTTATTTTGCTTAGCGAGAGAAAAGTCTCAGTCATGCTTTTAAATGAAACATTTCCCTGCATATGCAACGAGACATGAACGACAGACACCAACTTTATTTCGATTAATATTTTTGTTGTTGTTGTTGAAAACGATTGATTAAAAAATCACACACAAACACAATCACTGAATGCATTCAGCCAGTCACACAGTGAAGGGAGACGTACGACAAGTATTGACACTAAAAGCAATTAATCATCATCAAAGAAACATGATTGACAATTTAATCAGTGAATAAATTTAAACATTTTAAAAATTTACAAGGTGGACTTCACTCGCACCAACTTGTAATAGGCAATAAAACATTTGTAAATTCAATAATTAATATAAAAGATTTACATTAAGAACGTGTTGGGGAGAAATTGTTTTGTTGGCTGAAAACGCTTAAGCATTTACACCTTCTCCAATTATAAGTTGGTAGTAGAGCAAGAATTAATTCTTTAGACTTTTGCTAAAAGAAATGACTTAGGAAAATAATTTGCAAAATTTTCCAATGTTCTTTAAATGAACTGCTGCCTACATGCTGATCTAAGTGAAGTTGTTTCTTTTTCCATTTTATTCTAAATCAAATGGTTAATGTTCTAGGCGAACTGGTTAATTTGTTCTTGTAGTTCAAAATGAATCAGTTCATTTTTCTTGCAGCGGCTAATTTTTCGTGTTAATCAAATAAAACTGATTAATTGTACTAAATGAGTTCATTAGGTTTTAATACTTTCCTAAATGAATCGGTTAATATCCTAAACCGGCTTTTCTAAATAAACCGGCTAATATCCTAAATGAATAGGTTCAATTTTTATGCTACTCTAAATGAACTAGTTCATGTTTTACACCATTCTAAACGAACAGGCTAATTTCTTAATTCAGTTTTAAGTGAAGCAGTAAATGTTTTCTTCAATAATTGAATAAAAGAATTTTTTGTTGATTTTTCATGCAGTTTTGAATAAATTGTTCAATTTATCATGCTATTCTAAATAAATCGGTTAATATTAGTATCAAAATATTTGTATGAAAATACTGGTTTTAAAATCTTAAAGTACACTTTTTTATGAATATGACCCAAAATAATTAATTTTTATACTTTTGTGAATGAAGCGGTTCATTTCTTATGCTATTCCAAACGGAGGAATTCATTTCGGATACTCATATTATATTCACCTCTATCATAAATATTCACCTCCATGATAAATAATTTGAGGAATATTTGTTCCCTTGAAATTTTTATTCCTTCGAAGGGAAAATTGCTATTGTGAATCTCCTGTGAACGGGATTTTCCGCTATCGATTCTCAGTGAATGTAAAAGATAAAAAAGATTATTCAGGTCTTCTTCAAGTCTTTCGAAAGCTTAACGATGCCGCATTTTTTTAATCAATATATCAGTTTGTGTCTTATTAACGGATCTTGCCCTTAAAATAAATTTCGTAAACTTAAATATTAGAATAAAAAACAAGTAAAAACGTTATATTCGACCGGGTCGAATCTTAAATACTCTCCAAATATTTGGTAAGGGAATTTAAAATATTTAACTTGGTGGGACAGAGTTCTTTTATATAATATCGTACGTCAACGCCCACTAAAGGGGGCGGGGTTCAAAAATATGCAATATCATGTTTTCCACAGACGAACGTATGGGCATTGCTAGAGCGTCTTAAACTTCATCACTAATCAAGAATATACATATTTACTTTATAGGGTCTAATTCCCTTTGGAGGGTATAAAAACTGTATTTTGGCGGGGACGCTCTGGCAAGGGCTGGGGGGGAAACATTTCAGCTTTGTCATAAAACTATAAAAATAAATGTTTGGGATAATTATATACAAAATAAAATTTTTAATATATTAAATTTGAATTAAGATTCTATAGGCTAATTGTTCGAAATTTTAATTTAAATCTCAGAAAGACATGAAAAATATTCCAAGGCACAAAGGCAAGTCAACATCAGTTTTATTCAACTTACACAGCAGAGCAGAACAGCTGTTTTCGAAAGACGCAACCCTTTCATCATCAGTGCTCATGTGTATTGTGTTTGTCACCACTTATTAGGTGGCTTAGTTGAATGTGATAACAGTTCCTATTTACACAAATTTTATTGTGAAAAAGAATACGAGAACTGTATCAAGCTGATGTTAACATGTTATTGTTAATATAGCAATATAAAATGTTCGTTAAAATTATTACTACATACAAATTTAAGCTATGGCTTGAGCTACCCAATAATAAAAATTGGAAAAACGTTCACATGTACTTAAGTATAAAATTCAAACCAAAAAAGTTTGACTTAGGTATGATGGAACAAAAAATTCAGAAAAATGGGACATGAAGAAAAATAATCAAACGGTAACACGGGTATTATAACAATAACATGTTAACATCAGGTTGATACAGTTCCCGTATTCTTTTTCACAATAAAATTTGTGTAAATAGGAACTGTTATCACATTCAACTAAGCCACCTAATAAGTGGTGACAAACACAATACACATGAGCACTGATGATGAAAGGGTTGCGTCTTTCGAAAACAGCTGTTCTGCTCTGCTGTGTAAGTTGAATAAAACTGATGTTGACTTGCCTTTGTGCCTTGGAATATTTTTCATGTCTTTCTGAGATTTAAATTAAAATTTCGAACAATTAGCCTATAGAATCTTAATTCAAATTTAATATAGCAATATAAAATGTTCGTTAAAATTATTACTACATACAAATTTAAGCTATGGCTTGAGCTACCCAATAATAAAAATTGGAAAAACGTTCACATGTACTTAAGTATAAAATTCAAACCAAAAAAGTTTGACTTAGGTATGATGGAACAAAAAATTCAGAAAAATGGGACATGAAGAAAAATAATCAAACGGTAACACGGGTATTATAACAATAACATGTTAACATCAGGTTGATACAGTTCCCGTATTCTTTTTCACAATAAAATTTGTGTAAATAGGAACTGTTATCACATTCAACTAAGCCACCTAATAAGTGGTGACAAACACAATACACATGAGCACTGATGATGAAAGGGTTGCGTCTTTCGAAAACAGCTGTTCTGCTCTGCTGTGTAAGTTGAATAAAACTGATGTTGACTTGCCTTTGTGCCTTGGAATATTTTTCATGTCTTTCTGAGATTTAAATTAAAATTTCGAACAATTAGCCTATAGAATCTTAATTCAAATTTAATATAGCAATATAAAATGTTCGTTAAAATTATTACTACATAAAATTTTTAATTTTTGTTGTTATAAGGTCATTTACGGGGCAAAGGGGGAGCAGGGGGTAGGGCAGAAGAGTACCAGGTTTCGTCTCAGCTTCGTCATTAAAGCTTAAAAATTTAAATTTTAAGGAATGTAGGCTTAAGTAAAACAATTTGTTAGATTCTTATGCTATTTTTGCATATAATAACGCCCACTAAATTGGGCGGGGTCCAAAAATAATTTATATTTATTTTATGGCTCCAAGTTTAAGGCGTTGCAACGTATTTGACATAAAAATATATCATTTGCTTAACAAAATAACCAAACAAATTTAAAAATTATATTGTTTTTTCTGGGTTTGATTTAGTTCTTCTTAGGGGAACGTTTTCCCCTCTTGCCTGCTCTAAGCTTCAAAATATATTTATACCAAATTTCAAGAGTCTAGCTCTTTTCGTTTGGACTAGATTTCCACAGACGGACGGATGGACGAACGGACATGCTCAGATCATCTTAGATTTCATCACTGATCAAAAGTATATATACTTTATGGGTTCTGAGATGGATATTACGATGCGTTACAAACGGAATGACAAAGTGAATATGCCCTCCAAATTCATATCTCAAAAAATTCAAAATTTTGGTTACATCTACATATGCAAAAAAAATTTCAGTATTATATCTCGAGCTGGACCGACGTTGTAGCAAAATACTTGTAGTGTGATCAGATCTAAAAGGAGCGACATGTTCTGTTTTGTTCCCCAAGAAAAATTAAATAAACAATTTAAGGGGAAAAGGAAAAGGGCATAAAATCATTCACAATAAGAGGAATTTTATTTCAGCATGAAATTTTTCAGGGGAAATTTTTTCAAGTTTGCTAATTTACAACAAAATAAACGGCAGATGACGGTTTTGAAGCCACGAAATGGAGAACTCATTGTTGTTATTCATCAATGGAATTTTTATGCTATTGCTTGATACGTTCTAAATATTTCTCACTATACATTGAATAGATTTTCATCCTCGATGTGTCATCATAGACAACAGCTCTTTATATAAAATTAATACAATAAACCTTTAATGCCTTTAATGAGACCATTTCATATATTTACTTGGATGATGTCAGTGAATTAAAACTATAATCTTGTATTTTATTGCATTTTATTTGATTTTAATTGTTTCAATAATTCATATCATTCCATTCACATAGTTTTTATTTGCTTTATTTAAATTTATTTCATTATTAGAATTTGCAATAACAAAAAAAAAGTGCAAAAAAAAACAATTGATTTATTCGCAAATCTCTAGTTATTAGCTGAAAGAGTGCAATTGTGATAAAGACCATTCACACTCACCGGCCACAGCACAACAACAATTTAAGAAATGATCAATTTGAATTATTTTTATGTATTCACTTGTATTTCTTTAAAGATTTTCAAAATGAGGCTGATGGCTTAAATGATTTATTGGATTAAAATTCAAATGCTTATGCCAGCAACTAAAATATTTGCAAGGAACAATTTTCAAAATTATTTATGTGCAGTTTCAAGTGGATATAAATTGTTACACCAAATAACAAGAAAAGTTTTTTAAATAAAATTTTTGCTGTAGAAAAACATTTTTTTGTTGTAGTGATATATAATGAATTTTAATTAAAAAGTAATTTTATGTTCTAAACCAATTAAAAAAAATTATTAAAAAATTAAAGACGAGTTGTGGTGCCCCAACGAAAGAAATATAATTGCATTGCGTTTTATGTTACAGACCAATGATTGTTGCGACAAATTCGTCTTTCATCCCAGTATTTTTATACCCTCCAAAAAAGGATTTGGAAGGTATATTCACTTTGTCATTCCGTTTGTAACGCATCGAAATATCCATCTCAGACCCCATAAAGTATATATATTCTTGATCAGTGATGAAATCTAAGACGATCTGAGCATGTCCGTCCGTCTGTGGAAATCACGATTCAGTCCAAACGAAAAGAGCTAGACTCTTGAAATTTGGTATAAATATATTTTAAAGCTTAGAGCAGGTTAAGTTCGGATATGGGCTAAATCGGGCAAGGGGGAAAAAAGTTCCCCTAAGAAGAACTAAACCAACCCAGAAAAAACAACATAATTTTTAAAGTTTTTTGGTTATTTTGTTATGCAAATGATATATTTTTATGTCAAATACGGTCCAACGCCTTAAACTGGAGCCATAAAATAAGTAAAAATTATTTGTGGACCCCGCCCACTTTAGTGGGCGTTATTATATGCAAATATAGCATAAACATTTAACAAACTGTTTTACTTAAACCTGCATTCCTTAAAAATAAAATTTTTAAGCTTTAATGACGGAGCTGAGACGATACCTGGTACTCCTCTGCCCTACCTCCTCCTACCCCTTCACCCCCTAAATGACCCTACCAAAAAAAATATTTTTTTTAATATTGTATATAATCATCCCAAGCATTTATTTTTAGAGTTTTATGACTGACTGTTTCTGCCCTACCCCCTCCTCCCCCTTCACCCCTTAAATGACCCTACCAAAAAAAAAATTTTTTTTTAATATTGTATATAATCATCCCAAGCATTTATTTTTAGAATTTTATGACTGCCTGTTTCTGCCCTACCCTCTCCTCCCCCTTTGCCCCCTAAATGACCCTATCAAAAAAATTTTTTTTTTTAAATTTTGTATATAGATAATCATCTCAAATATTTATTTTTAGAGTTTTATGATTGCCTGTTTCTGCCCTACCCCCTTTTCTCCGTAAATGGTCCTATAAAATAAAATAAAATAAAATAAAATAAAAAATTTTATTTTGTATATATAAAAATTCTTCTGGTTTCTTGACCTCTTTTTAATTATTATTGTTATCTGATATTTTTAAGCTTAAGGTCTCTTTATTTTTACTAAAGATTTGGAGGGTATTTAAGATTCGACCCGGTCGAATATAACGTTTTTACTTGTTTATACTCGCATATAAACTGAGAATATGATATTGTTATATTTATATTCGATTTAATAAAAAAATCTAAGTTTACTCTTGACTTTGTCAAATTTCTAAATTTTTTTGTTTAACCTTAAATGTAAACCGCTTGTTTTATTTAACAAAATTTTATTCCATATCATTTGACTGTTAGAGCTTTAATATGATTATATTTAAATATTTAAGCCTTTCTGCATTGATAGTTTTATATTTTATGTAATTGATATTTTAAGCTTTTAATTGGCTTAAATATTAATTTTGATCAATTCTTAATAAAGTTTTAATATTTTTATTTTCACTCGAATTCATATAAATTAATTTTGCGAAAAACGTTGTTATCTGTAGCTGTTATGCACTAACAGCTTGTTAGTTTAAAACTTGGGAAAATATTTATTGTAATTGATACAACACAAGATCTGTATTAAATTAAAAATAAAATTAATCACCACTATCAAGAATGTTATCGAAATGAGTTGGTTGTGAGCCAACTTATTTACGTTCCCATTCTCAACAAATTGTCATTGTGAATGTTTTGGGAATACATGTTTCCATTGTGAATTGTATGGGAATAATAGTTTCTATTGTGTACTATTTGTTAGTGTTTTATGAATATTTTATGTAAAAGGGAAATTTACAGATATTGAAGAAATGAATAGCGTTTATCTGTATTTTTCGATGCAGGATGAGGGAAAGAAATCATTAAAGAGATTGCAGCGTTTATGATGATTTGTACACGGGTGGCATCATTGTAAATTAATTGTTTAAAACTGAAACTGTATTTTGTGTTACGCTGCCATTTTTAGATCTTTCAAATAAAAAATTCTATTAAAATTTAGGGGCTGATATTGTAAATCACATCCCGAATAAGAAATTTATATAGAAGACACGAACGAATTTTAAAAGTGTCTAAAACTTGTGTTTGTTTTTCAATTCTTAAATATTTTGGGACAAAAATGCACATTAATTTCTATGCGTTTGTTCGTCTTCCATAAATCACTTAATAACAAAAAATAATTTTTAAAAAATTTTAAAATTTGTTTCTTACACAATTTATTCTCCAAATCAAAGTATATCTATCTACATACATATATCAAGTATATGCAAGAGCCCAGCTGACTAAAATTTTTTTTAGTTTTTACCTAAACGTATGTCAAAATTTTTTTACTTTTGTAGCGAGCCATATTTGTTTATTCCGTTGAAAAAATAATTTTGTAAAATTGTGAAAAACATTATTAATTCAACAAAAGTAGCAAAAAAGAATTGTTGTGGTAAAAATTGTTGTGAAAAAGTGTATTGTTTAAGAAAAGTAACAAAAAGAAATTGTTTTAAAAAAGTTCTATGCGAAAAGTATTTAAATTTTTGGAAATAATTGTGAACAAAATACCTATATTATAAAAGAAAATTTCGGACATAAGATTAGAATTTTACACAAACAAAATGTACGGTGGTGTTTGTAATTTTATGTTGTTGTACTCTTGCGACTACTTGATATACATAGATATACTTTGCTCCAAACAAAATTCCCTTGCTTTGCTTAGAAAATTTTTCAAATTTTGTATGAAAAATAGAAACAAAGAAAGTAAAAATATTTGAAATTTTGTTTTTGCGTTCATATAAATTTCATTAACGCAAAGTGATTTACAAAATTATCGCCTTATACAATAAGTCCCCAGCTTTATGACTCACGTTACTAAAGTGAAATTGATATAAAAGACAATAAAAAATGTTCAAAAGTTGTTTCTTTTGTCAAAGGATTATTAAAAATTTTGAAAGGAAAATTTTTATAAGTTTCGTGGCTGAAGAATTTGTTAAAAAAAAACAACAAGTTTTTAAAATTTTCAATGTATATTTTCATAAGACACTCACTTGTGATGTCTTTAAATTAGGGATGTAACGATACGCCGTTTTGCCGATCCGATACCGACACTCAAAAATAAATATCGCCGATACCGATTCCGATACCGATACGCATATTGAAATTGAACTCAAGTTAAAATTAACAAAACTCAAGTAGAGTAATTCTTTTATTATACAAAATTACAGTGTAAGAGATTATTAATATTTAAAATTGATATTTGAATTCATTCTGAAATTAACAAAAACAAATTATTTTTTTTAACAAAATAATAGTATAAGCGATTATTAATGAGTCCATTCAAACTGAATGTCATACTGTTTATTTTCTAAAATCATTCAAATTTTCAATACAACGTTTAGTAAAAAGCGTTGAAAATTAAATTGTTTGCTCAAAACAGCTCTAAAAAAATTTAAGAAGTATCATCGTATCGACATTAATATATCGCCGATATCGATATATCGGCAAATCAGAAGTATCGCCGATATATCGGAATCGGTATCGGTTACATCCCTAATTTAAATATTTAGCTCCCAACTTTTTGTGTTATATGTAACTATTTAAAATTCAAACGGATTTATAAAAAACTTAACCTGTGCAAAAACATAAATGAATCATAGAACTTGTATTAATTCTAAGCACTCGTTTCAATGACGAGATGTGTTGCGAAATGTGAATCCATGATCAGCAATGACACGCCTATGCTAAAATCATGTGGTCTGCATTTTAATGGAACTAGTTTAATTTCTGTAGAAACTCTGCATAAACTATTCATTTGTTACTTTGTTTTTTTTGCTGGATACATTTGTTCATTTCTAGTTCTTTAGTGAACAATAATAAAAAGCATCATAAACGTTTAATAAAATGACAGACAAATCAATTATTTTGTAATACCAATGAATTTTCCACGTCTGGCAGCAGGAGCAACAAAACAAGTCAATTTAAATAACATGGGTGCGTATGAGTAATATGATATACAATTACTTAAACATACATATAACGTATACGTCACGACTGTTAATCTTTCGTGTGCAACGTACAAGTCAAGTAAAATAAAAAGATTTAAAGAAATTAATTAAGATGTGTGTAATAAAATATATACAATAGATATTAAAGCAAAAACCGTACCCTTAAAAAAATACCATTAATTAATTTATTTAAAAAAGTAAATAGACAACTCAAGCCAGAGAATTCATAGCAAATGGAAGTGAAAATTATGACAAGCTTTTTGTTAACTGCTATTATTGTATTTTTTTCTATAAATTAATAAACATCATGCCATTAGACCATTAATCTTCATCGTATTAAAAATTATATACAATATTAAATGACATGTTTCTTTTTTCATGGTGCTCTGTCTCTTATAAATCGTTATGAACAAACATTAATTTTAACAATTCAACTGATGCATCAACAAACAATCAAACTGTGCAACAAGGCAGCAAAAAAAAAAAGAAAAAATTAATACATTTGCATACAACTAAATATGTGTACCGTGTGATGGAACAGACTAGTATTTAGCATTTAATTATTTACTGAAAAAAAAAACGATAAAGAAAGGAAAACAAACAAATAATCAAATACAAAAAAAAAGCTAAAATAATTTATGATGTGTGTAGAATTATTTTGTTTCTGTTACGATACCAATCACACTTGCATCACCAAATTAAAAAAAAAAATTATATAAATAATAGCAACGTCAAAAGCATTGAAAGTATGCAGGCATAATAACAAATTGCTGATATTAATCATACCCGCATATTGAATACATGGGGGGAGTTTTATATTGAAAAAACGCAACATTTGATTCAATATTTTTTGTTACGCACCTTTTATAATAGATAAAATTTAATTGGATGTTACATTAATTTCAATTAAGACTCGTAACGTATTTTATTCAAAAATAATATAAAATTTCTTCATAATTTTCGGATGTCACTACAGTTCCATCATCAGTACTCAAGTGTATTTTCTTATTTGATTTTTGTTTAGCTCCATTTTTAGGTTTTTTCTTTGAATGTCATAAAAGTTTTTCTTTAAACAAATTCTATTAGAAATGCATATAGAATAACTGCATCTATTATAGGTTTTTACTCTCAAATTAACACATTTTCGGTACAAATTCAACTATTTTCAAATTAAATTAAATTATTTTCAAAACAAATTAACTTGTTTTCAAAGTAATTTGAATTATTTTCAACACGAATTAAACATTTTCCTTTTTAAATAAAATTTTTTTCATTTCTAATTCAATGTTTTTCTTTTCAAATTCAAATTATTAAAATTCAAATTCATTTGTTTTTTAATTCAATATTAAAAGCTTAAAAAACGAAAATACTTAATTTTCAATTAAAAAAAGTGAATTTAATATGAAAAATTTTGAATTTGATATGCAAATATTTTAATTTATTTTAAAAATTTGTTTGAAATAAATGTTAATTTGTTTTGAAAAAAATTGAGTTTGAATTTAAAATATTTTAATTTGATCTAAAAAATTTTTAATTTGGGAGTAAAAACCTATATATTAAGCTGATGCTAACACAAATTAGCATCCCGTGTTACCCTTTAATAGTTTTTTTCGTGTTCCATTTTTTTAAATTTTGGTAAAAATTTTTCGGCTTGATTTTTATGTATGAAATATATGAATGTTGTTTGAGGAAAATATTTGTCGATGGTAAACTAATTGCATAAAAGTAGAAAAATCAAACAGATTTGTTTGCTGTGCAATTATTTAAATTTCTATAAATTAAAAATTAAATTAAAATAAAGAGACCTTAAGCTTAAAAATATCAGAATATAATAATAATTAAAAAGGAGGTCAAGAAACCAGAAGAATTTAATTTTCTATAAAAAACTTAAAAGAAACAGGAAAAAGTGCTTGTGCCGAATCACACATTCATTCCAAGCCTTCAACCATCTTTTCAATCTGCCTGATTTTCAATACTATCCATTTTTTTCATAATGGCCAATTTTTAGAAATTTTTTTTTTTCAAATTGATATTATTCGAATTCCAAAATTATTTCAGATTTAAGACTTTTTCTGCCATATAAAGGACTTCCTGGGCCACCATTTGTGGGCAGGTGCATCCCCATTTTTTTTATAATGACCACTAATCCTCGACCATTAATCCTTTCAAGCCAATTTTTTAAACAACTTTTTTTCAAACTCATATTTTTCGAATTCCAAAATTATTTCATATATGACTTTTCCTGCCATATAAACAATTTCCTGGGCCACCATTTGTGGGTAGTGGCATATGTGTACCCATTTCCATTTTTCCATAATGGCCACTAATCCTCTCAAGTCAATTTTTTGAAAACAATTTTTTTTAATTGATATTATTCGAGGTAGGGTCATATGAGTTCCCATCCCCATTTTTATACCCTCCAAAAAAGAATTTGGAGGGTATATTCACTTTGTCATTCCGTTTGTAACGCATCGAAATATTCATCTCAGACCCCATAAAGTATATATATTCTTGATCAGTGATGAAATCTAAGACGAACTGAGCATGTCCGTCCGTTCCTTTGTCTGTGGAAATTACGATTCAGTCCAAACGAAAAGAGCTAGACTCTTGAAATTTGTTATAAATATATGTTAAAGCTTAGAGCAGGTTAAGCTCGGAGATGGGCTAAATCGGGCAAGGGGGAAAAAACCAACCCAGGAAAAACAACCTAATTTTTAAAGTTTGTTGGTTATTTTGTTATGCAAATGATATATTTTTATGTCAAATACAGTCCAACGCCTTAAACTGGAGCCATAAAATAAATAAAAATTATTTGTGGACCCCGCCCACTTTAGTGGGCGTTGTTATATGCAAAAATAGCATAAAAATTTAACAAATTGTTTTACTTAAGCCTACATTCCTTAAAAATAAAATTTTTAAGCTTTAATGACGAAGCTGAGACGATACCTGGTACTCCTCTGCCCTACCTCCTCCTACCCCTTCACCCTCTAAATGACCCTACCAAAAAATTTTTTTTTTTTATATTGTATGTAATCATTCCAAGCATTTATTTTTAGAGTTTTATGACTGCCTGTTTCTGCCCTACCCCCTCCTCACCCTTCACCCCCTAAATGACCCTACCAAAAAAAAATTTTTTTTAATATTGTATATAATCATCCCAAGCATTTATTTTTAGAGTTTTATGACAAAGGTGAAATGTTTCCCCCACAGCCCTTGCCAGAGCGACAGCGCCAAAATACAGTTTTTATACCCTCCAAAGAGAATTGGGCCCTATAAAGTAAATATGTATATTCTTGATCAGTGATGAAGTTTAAGATGGTCCAGCAATGCCCATACGTTCGCCTGTAGAAAACATGATATTGTCTATATTTGAACCCCGCCCCCTTTAGTGGGCGTTGACGTACGATATTATATAAAGGAACTCTGTCCCACCAAGTTAAACATTTTAAATTCACTTACTAAATATTTGGAGGGTATTTAAGATTCGACCCGGTCGAATATAACGTTTTTACTTGTTTTATAATGACCAATAATCCTCGACCATTAATCCTTTCAAGCCAATTTTTTAAAAAATGTTTTTTTTTAAACTCATATTTTTCGAATTCCAAAATTATTTCACATATAAGACTTTTTCTGTAATATAAAGGGCTCCCTGGGCCACCATTTGTGGGTAGTGGCATATGTGTACCCATTTCCATTTTTTTTTGTAATGGCCACTAATCCTCGAACAATAATCCTCACAAGCCAATTTTTGGATTTTTTTTTCAAACTCATATTTTTCGAATTCCAAAATTATTTCACATATAAGACTTTTTCTGCAGTATAAAGGGCTCCCTGGGCCACCAGTTGTTTAATGTTTACTTTCATATAAAAAAAAATATTTTTCCAGCTCTGGAGCTGAATTTTTGACTTTTCTGATTTCTAAGATCAACGGATTTCCTTCCAAAACCTCAACTACGTTTAATATACAAAGAAAAAAAAAAAATTATTTTAGTTGGCAACTTTTATGCAGCAAAAAAAGTTTCTATAGTCCAACCCTGGAATTTTTTTTATTTTGTTTAATTTTTAACAGCAGTTTAATTCTTAGTGGATTGCAAAATAGGTTTAATTAACAAAAACACAAAACTTTGTTTTATTTAGTAACTTTTATATAACAAAAAATAAGTTAAAACTTTCCAGCTCTGGAACCGTACTTTGGATTTTGCTAATTTTCAATAGCAATCCATTTAGGATTATTTCTAATATATACAGCAATTCAAGACCGAAGTGTCGTAACATTTCAGGGGCTTCAGGAAACTGGGATTACTTACAGATAGGCGGACAGACGAATAGGCGGACAGACGACTTCTCGGAATACTTTATCGGATCGCATATTAATATTGTAGAAATTACACATTCTCTAAAAAACTTACAACATATAGCCTCGCTGAAGGGTATAAAAAATCAATTAATTAATTAATCATTAATTAAATAATTAATTAATCATTCAATTCAAACAACAGTTTTATAGAAAATTTCGGCAACATATTTGCTAAACACGCGACAACCTTTAAAACTTACAACATGAATTGCATATGAAATGACCCCTATACAACGACAGAACATGATACACTCACTCACTCACTCATCATACTTTTTATCACTGTCAACATCATCACTTAATTTGAGGTGACTGTCTGCAGTTCTATCTCTCTGGGTGCCTGCTAAAATCATTTTCAACAAAATTCTCTAAATTCATTAGGCTTGTCATTGTGTTTAATATGTTTGGTTTTGCGATAATTTCCTGCAGCCAACTTAAAGTCTGCCTGAATGGGGTGGGGTCTATTGTTTTAAAGACAACATCGCAAAATAACGTATAAAAAAGAAATAAATAATAAAAATATATTAAAAGTGGGTGTGATCCTCCACCTGAATAGTAAATGCTGCAGTTTGTTTAGAGCTAAATTACAATATTGATCTGGCGTTTTGTACAAACAATAAAATTTTTAAATTATAATGAATTAAATTACAAATAAAACTGCATAAAAAATTCAAATGACTATAATAAATGACATGGATTTCATTTTAAATGCAAGTTTTTTTACTTTTTTATTTTGCTTTTCCACATAAAAACAACACAATGACTTATTGACGCCATTTTTCAACGCCATCATTTTACTGCACGTAAGTGATTTGTTTTTATGACAAATTTATTTATGCATTTGTGTTTGTTATATGAAGCCATGCTAATTAATTTAATTATTATAATACTTAATTACATGGTATTAAATGGATTCTGTTCGATAATTAATAACAAC
The DNA here is from genome assembly GCA_951800035.1 of Linnaemya tessellans. Lineage (NCBI taxonomy): Eukaryota > Metazoa > Arthropoda > Insecta > Diptera > Tachinidae > Linnaemya > Linnaemya tessellans. Next base: position 13,203,532 of record OX637536.1, read on the forward strand.
AATTTTGAATGTAAACCACCCCATCAAACAGCAGCTACAACAACAGCCACAGCGGCAGCCACAGCAGCAGCCACAGCAGCAGCAGCATATTAACAATGAAAAATTAATTGTGTCAATCAATTTAAAAACTCGTTAATATCATATTGTACACAAACTGCCACACGAAATTCAACTAATTAAAATTCAAGGAAAACCAAATACAGTGGAATCACTTGGAAATTAACTAGGCTAGCAAAAAAAAAAAAAAGTGAACAATGGACGAGCAAGTATTTTAAACCACAACAACAAAACAAAACAAAACAAAAAATCATAAAAACATCTAAAACGATTAATTGCAAATGACACAATTTGAATGCATTTTTATAAACTAGAGACTTAATCATGAACTTGTTAAATTTAATTAATAGCAAAGATATTTAAAGTAAACAAGTTCTTACAAGTTGAAGTCGACCGGGTCGAATCTTAAATACCCTCCAAATATTTAGTAAGTGAATTTAAAATGTTTAACTTGGTGGGACAGAGTTCCTTTATAAAATATCGTACATCAACGCCCACTAAAGGGGGCGGGGTTCAAAAATAGACAATATCATGTTTTACACAGACGAACGTATGGGCATTGCTAGACCGTCTTAAACTTCATCTTAAACTTCATCAAGAATATACATATTTACTTTAAAGGGTCCAATTCTCTTTGGAGGGTATAAAAACTGTATTTTGGCGGGGTCGCTCTGGCAAGGGCTGTGGGGGAAAGATTTCACCTTTGTCATAAAACTCTAAAAATAAATGTTTGGGATAATTATATACAAAATAAAATTTTATATATTTTTTTATAGGATCATATACGGGGCAAAGGGGGGATGGGGGTAGGACAGAAACAGGTAGACATAAAACTCTAAAAATAAATGCTTGGGATGATTATATACAAAATTAAAAAAATGTTTATTTATATTTTATAGCGTTATTTAGCGGGAACAGGGGGAGGGGGGAGGGATAGGGTAGAAACAGGCAGTCATAAAATTCTAAAAATAAATGCTTGGGATGATTATATACAAAATTAAAATTTCATTTTTTTTTTGGTAGGGTCATTTAGGGGGAAAGGGAGAGGAGGGGGTAGGGCAAAAACAGGCAGTCAAAAAACTCTAAAGATAAATGATTGGGATGATTATATACAAAATTAAAAAAATTTTTTTTTTTATGGGTTCATTTAGGGGGCAAAGGGGGAGGAGGGGGTAGGGCAGAAATCGGCAGTCATAAAACTCTAAAAATAAATGCTTGGGATAATTGTATATAAATTAAATTTTTTTTTTGGTAGGGTCATTTTGGAGGTGAAGGGGGAGGAGGGGGTAGGGCAGAGTAGTACCAGGTTTCGTCTCAGCTTCGTCATTAAAGCTTAAAAATGTTATTTTTAAGGAATGTAGGCTTAAGTAAAACAATTTGTTAAATTTTTATGCTATTTTTGACTATAATAACGCCCACTAAAGTGGGCGGAGTCCAAAAATAATTTTATTTTATTTAATCGCTCCATGTTTAAGGCGTTGGACCATATTTGACATAAAAATATATAATTTGCTTAACAAAATAACCAAAAAACTTTAAAAATTATGTTGTTTTTTCTGGGTTGGTTTAGTTCTTCTTAGGGGAACGTTTTAGCCCATCTTCGAACTTAACCTGCTCTAAGCTTCAAAATATATTTATACCAAATTTTAAGGATCTAGCTCTTTTCGTTTGGACTGAATCGTGATTTCCACAGACGGACGGACAGACATGCTCAGATCGTCTTAGATTCCATCACTGATCAACAATATATATACTTTATGGGGTCTGAGATGGATATTTCGATGCGTTACAAACGGAATGACAAGGTGAATATACCCTCCAAATTCTTTTTTGGAGGGTATAAAATAACTTTCAAAATCATGTTGCTTTTTAGAGTTTGGTTTAGTTCCTCTGAGGGGAACTTTTTACCCTTTGGCCCAATTTAGCCCATTTACGAACATGACCTGTGCTATCCTCCAAAATGTATTCATACTAAATTTCAAAGGTCTGTCGCTTTTCCTTTGGACTGGATAGTGATTTCCACAGACGGACGGACGGACGCGGCTAGATCGTCTTAGATTTTATCACTGATCAAGAATATATATACTTTATGGGGTCTTAGAGGGATATTTCGCTGCGTTACACACGGAATGACAAAGTGAATACACCCTAAAATTCTGTTTTGGAGGGTATAAACATTTTGCATAAATCTTAGAATATACAGTGGACCCAACTGTCCATTTGAAATTTAAGGAAATTGAACAAAAAACACTCGTTCAACAAAACGTACACTAACAGTCTTTACAAATGAACTGTTTCATATAGAGTAGAATGTCTTAAAGAGTTTTATTATTAATTTTTAGTAGGACTAGCACTGAGGGGATGACCCCTCAGTGAATTGAGCCGGAACTGGCCGAGTGGCCCTTTTAAAAGTTTAAATTTAAAAATGCAATAAAACAAAAACGTTTTGAAATTTTGCCAAATTAATTTTTTTTGTTGTGAAGTACAATTGTTCCGGTTAGAGATGAATGATCATGCGACTTCAAATCTTCAACCAATTGAAATTTTTAAGGCGTCATAATGAGATCCTTTCGCAAAAGGATATTGATGTTGATGGATTCTCACGCACACTCTCAGCCACAGCAATTTCGATATTCACGGGTGTACGTACTGTACGAGCACGATCACGTCAACCATAAAACCAGTTGCACGAACTATAGCAAAATACGGGCGTAGACCGGGCACTGTTGGTCCTTCTCTGCGAGCAAATTTTGTACGACATTTTCGTGCAATTTCGACCAATTGCCTTTGTTTTTGAATTAAATTTCCAATAAATCTCAACGTTGTTCAAGCGTAAATCTATTAATTTCGTTCAGTGGAGAAAATGTATTGAATTTTGTGACAGAATAGAAGGACATAAGTGTTGCCAGGTTCGAAATAACCGGTGGATCACATTTAAACCGATAGATGGCCCGCCTGATGGAAGGTAGGAAATAGTATTGAGAAGACCGATTAAGAAAAATCAGACGATAGGGAATTTGTTTTTATCTGTTTTAAACTTTTTACTTCGCCGGCTAATTTTTGTCAAAGGATCCACGAAGGAGCAAGCAAAGAGCAAATCTTTCTATTAGACTAGAAATAAATGCATAAGAGACTTCCGGCTTATGGTCAGAAACCCAAAGGAAATAATTTTGTTACACTATTTCACTTATTTTAATGCGGACCGGCATTTAAGGGTTGACCCCTACATGTTGCAGTGTATTGAGACGGAACTAGAAAGAAGGGCATAGTATTGAGAAGACAGATGAGAAGATAGAGATTTTTTTTGTAGGTATTTCAGTCTTTTACTTCGCCGGCTAATTTTTTACTTCAGGGCCGCCGAAGTAGGCTGCTATTCCTCTGCTCTTTAGTACATGATGGTGTCAACCAACCGTTGACTGTTTACGATCCTGTGACCTGTGCTGGGCTGTCGTCACTGAAACAGGCTGACAGTAACTAACTCAAGAGTGCACTAATGCTGACCAGAAAAATTCGACACAATATACATGACTGAGCGCGGAGTCGAACTCCAGACCCTCCGCTTTATAATCTACTTCAGCCTCAACAAACTAGGAAATTTTTCAGCTAATGTTCGTCTTCTAAATAAATACTCGTATTTTGTAAATAAATATTTTTATTCACAAAATACGAGTAGGTATTAGATTCACTTTCACATTAACTGATTAAATAATAAGGGATACTGGCTGAAGTGCCTTTACTAGTTTATAGTTTTCGGTTGCTTTCTGATCGATATTTTATTTGATGAAATTTATTTAATAAAAATTCTAATATTTGCATTTTCGAGAGTTTGTGGGGATTAGATTTTAAAAAATTATGTATCATCGCATATGCTCACCCATCATGGACTTATGATTACAATTTTTTTTAATTCAATTGCGATCATGCATAATTCAAATCACGACATTTGCAGATCTCTAATTCAAAAATATCAAACTTTTAATTTCAATTTAATTGCCATTGAATTTATTTTATTTTTTTGAGCAGACCTAATTATTTAATAAATATTCGCTTATGCTCATCCACGGACTTGTAATTAAATTTATTTCAATTCAATTGCGATCATGCATAATTCAAATCACGATATTTGCAGATCTCTAATTCAAAAATATCAAACTTTCAATTTCAATTTAATTGCCATTGAATTTAATTTCTTGCCAATTTATTTATTTTTTTGAGCAGACCTAATTATTTAATAAATATTCGCTTATGCTCATGCACGGACTTGTAATTAAATTTATTTCAATTCAATTGCGATCATGCGTAATTCAAATCACGACATTTGCAGATCTCTAATTCAAAAATATCAAAACTTTATGCCATTGAATTTAATTTCTTGCCAACTTCTTTTGAGCACACCTAATTATTTAATAAAGATTCTAAATAGAGAGTAAAGCATTTTAAAAATAACATTTATCATTGCCTTTAATGACGGCCGTCTGTCGATTTCTATGTGTTTCACTTCCCACACCTTCATCTGAGATCGCGTTTTTTTCCCTGTTTGAATTCTTAACATTTTCGATTTTCCAACAAGGAATAAATTGTATGAAATTCTTGTTAAATAATACATTTACAATCAGCATTTATAAAATGCCATTCAGTGGTAATACGTTGCGTTTGTCGTTGTCGGCTTTTGAGTCAAATGAAAAAAGAAGCAAAAAAAAAAAACATGTAAAGGGTCCGCCATCTGACGTTTTTTTTCTTTTAACTAGTACTTATTTCGTGAATGGTAACACTTGGCTCATGTCTGATTTGGTAGAGAATTTGTTTTATCCTTCCGCTGAACGAATATGGTTGTGTATACGCTTGAACAATGCTGGGAAAGTGGGCCTGCGATCGACTTACAGAAGATGCCGATTTTGCCAAAAAAAAATCATCTTTTCAGATGAAGCTCATTTTGATTTTGGCGGGTGTGTAAACCAGCAAAATTGTCGCATTTGAGGCACAGAAACCCCGTACGCATACATTGAAAAGCCGACGAACCCAAAACGAGTCACTGTTTGGTGCGGTTTTTGGTCCAGAGGCATAATTGGGCCATTTTTCTTCGAAAATGAGCCAGGAGTGGCCGTTACAGTCAATGGCGATCGTTATCGGGCCATGTTGAACGAATTTTTGTTCAAAAAAATTGAAGAGGAGGATATTGGCAACATTTGGTTTCAACAGGACGGCGCTACGTGCCACACAGCCGCAGCTACACTCGATGTTTTGCGCCCTGTTTTTGAAGATCGCATTATCAGCCGCAGAGCTGATGTCGTTTGGCCACCTCGGAGCTGCGATTTGACACCGTTGGACTATTATTTGTGGGGTGCCGTCAGAATTAAGTGTTACGCAGACAATTAACGCTTTAAAGGACAATATTCGTGAAGCCATTGGTGAAATACAGCTGCACCCAATCGATAATGTGCTTAAAAATTGGACCGATCGTGTAGTTTACTGCATCGCCAGCCGAGGCAGCAATTATTTTCCATTATTAACCGGAAGGATTGTACTTTCAAATAAAAAAAAATCAATGAGTGTTCGAACTCACGGGCGATGTGTTAACACCTTTTTGTTTATTTATTTTATATTAAACCCACAAAAAACAAAGAGAATGCAAAGCAACAGACAAATGTACATACATACATACATTGTTATGTTTGTACATAAGCTACATACGTTGCTGTCTTGCTATCTCATTTTTATATATGTACGTATAACCACGTCACTATTCTCTTTGCTATGCATAAGACAAAACCGAAGATCAACATAAAACACTTTTTTAATATTACTCCAAATTAATACTCCGAATTAAAACACTTAAATCTCCGCTCGCCGATATCGGCTAGCCTTAATTTTTGGCCTAAACTCTTCGTCAAAACCCGCACTAGCGTTTTAATCCAAAAATTTATAAAATCGGCTATGAATTTCCGGAGAAAATCGCGTGGGAAAATTATATGAAAATCGCCCAATAATCACTTTCAATACCGACTGCCAAGCAACAACAACAAACAAAGAAACTCTTACACTTACACTTGCGTATGTATTGAAACTGATAGTTTACTGCCCTAGAGGCGCGCGTATAGATGTTAACACATCAAAAATAAGAAATTTGAGAAAATATTCAGTAGTTTTTTGTTACAGCATTTTCAAAAAAAAGGTATTTGGCGGACCCTGTATAAATATTCTTTTTGTTGTTGCTACCACAATCACCACTAACCATCCAGTGGCTGCAACAACATGAGTAAAGAACAAACGAAGAACGAATGTAGGAACATCAAGTTAATCTTTACGATCATCATGATGTTTATCTCCTTAATAATGATCATTCCTCTCGTTATTATCATTAAAATGTGAGAACTTTACAATAAAATGGAATTCAGTGTTACTAATATAAAAATTGCTATAACATGTAACAATGATTCCTACAATTTAGTTCTTTTTTTTCTTTTTATTTTCATTTCTTTTTTTGTATGCGATCATGTACAATTGTCGATGATTTGAAAACTTTAAATGGACTCAGCGGTGAGTGGCCAAGTGAAAAGTTTTTGTGGCATGTTGTTAAGCGTGTAGTGAACAAATTAAGGCACAGTTATTCCTCTTGCATTGTGGTGGACGGGAAGAAGCATTTTTCTTAAAACTCATCGTTTAGGGAAAGGGAAGAGCTGTTTGTATGTTATAATTTTATATTAAATTGAATTAAGATTCTATAGGCTAATTGTTCGAAATTTTAATTTAAATCTCAGAAAGACATGATAAATATTCCAAGGCACAAAGGCAAGTCAGTATCAGTTTTTTTTGTATTATTCAACTTACACAGCAGAGCAGAACAGCTGTTTTCGAAAGACGCAACCCTTTCATCATCAGTGCTCATGTGTATTGTGTTTGTCACCACTTATTAGGTGGCTTAGTTGAATGTGATAACAGTTCCTATTTACACAAATTTTATTGTGAAAAAGGATACGAGAACTGTATCAAGCTGATGTTAACATGCTATTGTTATAATACCCGTGTTACCGTTTTGATTATTTTTCTTCATGTCCCATTTTCCTGAATTTTTTTTTTTTTTTAATATTTTTTTTTTATATTTTTTTGTTTTATAATTTTTGTTAACGCCCTAATGAATTTGTTGCCATAGTTTTTATCTATTCTGAATCACTAGAAATTAATCAAATGGCGACAATGTTATTCCACTCGTTGCATTGCTATAGCAGTGCTGCCAATAAAGGTGTTAAAAAAACTCTAATTTAATAGTAATAATCTAGACGAAAAACTGATCATGTCTTTCGGGAATGTTTTCAAACACGAACACGACAAACTGACAGCAAACACTGCAACAACTCATTTTTGAAGATCTTAAATTGAACTTCACCAACATCGTGTCATTCTTACACTCTGTCCGCTAAAAGTTAACACAGTTTAATTACTCGTCTACGAAACTCTAAAAATCAATTTCTTTCTTTATAAAAAAAGCACAACAAACAAGAAAAGGCGCACATGAAATAAAACTGAATGCAGTTGCAGTTACTGATGATGGCGGTGCTATTCCTGGCGGCTGCTGTTGCTGAAGATGAAGATGGTGCCAAGTGAGTCAATGATTGAGTAAGTGACTAATGTGCACTGTAAATGGTACACAGTTTAAGCATTTAGATCATGATGCCATTAAAATGCACGACTACAATCATTATAAATATCAACACCATCATCCTCTCATCCACATCCTCATCAACAACATCGATGTCAGTTTCTTGTTGAGTGTGTTTCATTTGCTGTGCGCTGCATTTAAATGGCCAGTGAAGTATGAGGCCGTTTTCCGTAATCATTATATGATCACGATCACTTTCTGTCGAAATTGTAACATAAAAGTAATATGCAAAGTTAATTGTTGTTGGCACAAGAGTATTGAAAATATTATTTAGTTTTCCTCCGTAACCATTCCGTATGCGAACGAGTGGAAGCCGGCTAATGGGAATTAACTGTTTTGCATTTCCTGATACACATTAAGAACAAATTATTATTTATTTACTCGTACTACAATATGAAAAGAATTCTATGACTGTAATCATTTTCTTTTTCGCCTTGATGTTATAATTAATAATCGGTGCTTTTAATATCTTAACTGGTTTGTTTGTTTGTTTGTTTTCCAACAATTAGAGAAAAAGAGTTTCATTTGTGTACATTTTGCATGATTGATTCATTTTCCTCAAGATAACTATTTTTTTCCATATCAATCACCGGTTTCTTTTTTAATGTCATTGAACCAAATCTTGGTTTGCATTCTCTTTTCTTACAGCGGAAGCTTAAGTTGAGATATGGAAGACATTATGAGATTAGGATTTTCTTTTACTAACTTTGAAATGATTTAATTAGTTGTTGCCAAGACTGAGAGATTAAAAATTTCGTTCATTTCGAACAGCATGCGATCTTAAATGAGTCTGTTTATTTTACATGATTTTCTGCATGAAATAGTCTATTTTTTAAAGAAACTGCTGAAGTTTTTATAAAAAAAAAAATATTTTATGAATTTTTTTATTAGTCGAACTTTTTTGTATATGTATATACAAAAATAATATAATAAATTACTGAGTTTATTTAATCGACTTGCACTTCATACTATAGCTTGCACTTTTTACAATGTCTTGCACTTTTTACAATGACTTGCACTTTTTGTGATGACTTGCACTTTTTATAATGACTTGCACTTTTTACAATGACTTGCATTTTTAAAAATGACTTACACTTTTTACAATGTCTTGCACTTTTCATCATGACTTGCACTTTTCACAATGACTTGCACTTTTTGTGATGACTTGCACTTTTTATAATGACTTGCACTTTTCATCATGACTTGCACCTTTTATAATGACTTGCACTTTTCATAATGACTTGCACTTTTTATGATGACTTGCACTTTTTATAATGACTTGCACTTTTTATGATGACTTGCACTTTTTGCAATGACTTGCACTTTTTACAATGACTTGCACTTTTTTGATAACTTGCAGTTTTCATAATGCCTTGCACTTTTTACAATAAATTGCACCTTTTACAATGCCTTGCAATTTTTGTGATGACTTTCACTTTTAATAATGACTTGCAGTTTTTACAATGACTTGCATTTTTAAAAACTATTTGCACTTTTTACAATGACTTGCACTTTTCATCATGACTTGCACTTTTCACAATGACTTGCACTTTTTGTGATGACTTGCACTTTTTACAATGACTTGCATTTTTCATCATGACTTGCACCTTTTATAATGACTGGCACTTTTCATAATTACTTGCACTTTTTATGATGACTTGCACTTTTTACAATGAATTGCGCTTTTCATAATGACTTGCAATTTTTATAATGACTTGCACTTCTATAATGACTTGCACTTTTTTAAATTACTTGCACTTTTTATAATGACTTGGAATTTTTATAATGACTTGCACTTTTTATGATGACTTGCACTTTTTGCAATGACTTGCACTCTTTGCAATGACTTCCACTTTTTACAATAACTTGCATTTTTTATGATGACTTGCACTTTTTGCTATGACTTGCACTTTTTATTACGACTTGCAGTTTTTATGATGCGTTGCACTTTTTATAATGACCTGCACTTTTTATGATGACTTGCACTTTTTGCAATGACTTGCACTCTTTGCAATGACTTCCACTTTTTACAATAACTTGCATTTTTTATAATGACTTGCACTTTTACTATGACTTGCATATTTCATAATTACTTGCACTTTTTATGATGACTTGTACTTTTTACAATGAATTTCGCTTTTCATAATGACTTGCAATTTTTATAATGACTTGCACTTTTATAATAACTTGCACTTTTTACAATTACTTGCAATTTTTATAATGACTTGGAATTTTTATAATGACTTGCACCTTTTATAATGATTTAAAATTTTTCCAATGACTTGCACTTTTTACAATGATTTGCACTTTTTATAATGTCTTGCACTTTTTATAATGACATGCACTTTTTACAATGACTTGCACTTTTTATAACGACTTCCCTATTTTACAATGGCTTGCACTTTTTATTATGACTAGCACTTTTTGTCTAATATAAAAAATATGAAAGTAACTCTGTCTGTTACCTTTTTACGCTCAAGCCGCTGAACAGATTTAAATGAAATTTGGCACGAGAATGTGCTGCCGGTTATGTCCTGTGACCGGTGCTATGCCTTCATCATTGAAATAGGCCGATCACAGCAACGCAATTATGTGGATCAGAAAAATTGAAGAACTTATTAATGATAGAGTGCGCGATCGAACCCGTAATATCAGGCCTCGTGACCTACTTCAGCCTGCAGCACCACGGTTTCCGTTTACTGGCGATTGGAAAAATCGTATTTTTTTCCTATGAATTGTTTGATGCAAAATGCAAGAGTTTGAATTTTTTAAAACCGATCAACACCGATTTCATTTAGTAAAGATGATCAGGGTTTTCAGTCTGTACACGTACTTTATAAAATAGTTAAATAAAGCATTTAGTTTTCGTTTAGTGAGGCCTAGTTTATGAATAGTTCGCAGCCCATGCATTAAGGAAGAAATCAAACAAAAGAAAAAATGTTTCATATTAAGTGATTTAATTTACCCGAAAACATTCCAGACTCTTTAAACAGTCACTGATTCCTTAATATTCAGTTTGTCTTTCCTTTCATAATCCAATTTCTTTCATAAACGAACTCGATCTAACAGTGATCCATTTTTGTGTTGCATGTTCGAAGCAGTAATTTCTGTGTTCTATCACAAGAATGTTTGCATTTCATCAAGAACTGAATAATTCAAATTAAAAAGAAAAATATTCATATAAATTCTGGATGCCAAATAGTTGTATGCAATTTAACCGTTTTATTTAAATAAAAAGCTTAAAAAAACTTTACCGTTTTATACAATTTATTTATTTCTCCTTGTTGTTGTTGTTGTTGTTGTAGTTTTAAAAATCTTTCACCTCCTGGCTCTAGTCGGTATTCGTATGCTCGTAGCAAATTTTAATTTCATTCCGTTGGCCAACTTCAATGGTCACAAATCATTCGTAAATCACTGTAAAATTGCTACTAACCAACGACCTTTACGTTTACGACATGACAACAAACAAAGAAACAAACAGGCAGACAGAGCAACACACAAACACGCAGGCGCATGCATGCATCCAACATGCCGCTAAAATGATGGCAGTAACAACAACAACAACAGAACAAATAGAAATTCGTGTAAAAATGCATGTGATTACACATAAAAAAATGATGCCGAAAATAATGCCAAAAATGGAAAAGTTACTTTACAGCTCTCGGTCATTATGTTGTACGTGTTCTTTGCGAGATGAGGCATGAATTAAAGCCGAAACCAGGCGAAGCAACAGCAAGACAGAGGAACTATAAGATTTAGAGTGATTTATCAGTGTTACTTATATTTTTGATCTTCTCACGCATTTGAAACGCCTTCAACACAATGCTGAAATGCTGCAAAGTACCGATGAGGTCTACACTAACGACCATGAGGTCCAAACATTGTGTACGAGTACTCCTTTTAACGTTCAACTAAATGCTGTATTCATGACCACGGACAGACATGCTGCAATGTGTCTAAGCAAAAGTTTATGAGGTTTTTTTTCCTAGCTCTTGTTAAGAATCGGCTGGTTAGTTGGTTGGTTGGCTGGCTGGTTGGCTGGTCGGTTGGTTCGTTGGCTGTGGAAAAATGTGGAAACGGGTGTTGATCGTACCCAACTTTAAAATGATGATGGTGTGACAGACTTGTTTGCTGAACTAAAAACGCTTGCACATTTGCTAGCACAAGTGAGTGACTGAGTGAGTGAGCGACTTTATCATATTTACCACAAGAAATAAATAATCTGCTCATTTTAAATAGTTGCACCGAAATTCCAAAACTTTAACTCGATCGTGTGGGTACGATAGTAAAAAGTGAACATTTTTTTTTAAATTACAGCATTATTTATAATATTTATCTAAGACTTATGAAAGGTTTATTAAACTTATTTTGCATACATGTTTTATTTTCAATTAAGAATGACTAGATTCCCTAAGAATAGCATTAGAAATAATAATTCGCCTATTAGCCGATACGATCGTTACCGGTACCGATACTCAAAAAGAAATATTAAATTCAATTTAAAACTCACACAACTTAACTAGAGTATTTTTTCCTATACAAAATTACAAGGTAAAAGATTAATATATAAACTTTATATTAAGAAGATTAAAATAATCAATGAATTGAATTTAAATTCGTGTTAAAATTAACCCAAAATAATTTTTATATCCTCCAAAAAATTATTGGAGGACAAGTTCACTTTGTCATTCCGTGTGTAATGCAGCGAAATATCCCCATAAAGTGTATATATTCTTGATCAGTGATGAAATCTAAAACGATCATGTCCGTCCGTCTGTCTGTGGAAATCAGGGTTCAGTCCAAACGAAAAGAGACAGACTCTTGAAATTTGGTACAAACACATTTTGAAAGATAGCACAGGTCAAGTTCGTAAATGGGTTAAATTGGGCGAGAGGAAAAAATGTTCCCCTAAGAAAAACTAAACCAACCTCTAAAAAACAATATAATAAAAAAATTTTTTTATTGTAAAGGGTGTTTTTATAAGAGCTTGCTGATTTGAAATTTAAATAAAACACATGCCAAATTATGAAATGGCCAAAAAAAATTTTTTATTTGGTAGATAATTTCTTGTCATTTAACATTTCAATATAATTTCGGGCATATGGCCGCCACGACTATTTTGCACAAAGGTCATTCTGGAGGTCCAATTTTCGACCACCTTTTCAAGCATTTGAGGGCGTATTTCAGCAATGACTCGTTGAATACTGGTTTCCAAAGCGTCAATCGTTGCTGGTTTATCCACGTAAACCAATGATTTCAGGTATCCCCACAAAAAATAATCGAGTGGCGTCAAATCACACGAACGCGGTCCATTTCTCGAAATAATGTTGTCGTTGAAATGTTCTTTCAATAAGTCCATTGTTTCGCCCGCAGTATGACAAGTGGCACCATCCTGTTGAAACCACATTTCGTTTACATCCATATCTTGAAGTTTTGGCACCAAAAATTCATTGATCATGATTCTGTATCGATTTCCATTCACGGTAACGCGTCGCCCTTCCTCATTTTTAAAGAAATAAGGACCGATGATTCCACCAGCCCATAGACCGCACCAAACAGTACATTTATCGGGATGCATTGGTAATTCTTGAACGGCGTGTGGATTATCTTTGCTCCAAATACGGCAATTTTGCTTGTTGACAATCCATCCATTCAAGCAGAAATGCGCCTCATCACCGGAGAGAATTTTGCGGTAAAAAAGCGGATAAACATTTTTAATTGAAGACTGTTTTTGAAAATAAATTCCCACGATTTGGAAGCGTTGTTCTGGAGTTAACCTGTTCATGATGATTTGCCAAACAATACTGAGTAGAGACGTCACTTTAAACTGTCAAAACAGCTGTCAGACAACAGAGTGATTCGTATAAAAAAAAACTTCATAAAAAAACACCCTTTAGTTTTCATGTCAAAAAATGTGCAAAGCGTTCAATTTGAAGCCAGAAAATCAGAAATATCAGTTTTTGGACCCCGCCCCCCCTTTAGTGGGCGTTGAAGTAACATATTACATTATGGATAAAAGCCTACATTCCTTAAAAATTAAATTTTAAAGCTCTTGTGGCAAAGCTGCCATGTTCTATGATCTTTTTCCGCCCTACCCTCCCCCCTCTTTGTCCCCTAAATGACCCTCCAACTTGCAGGCCTTGTGCAGACTTTAAAGTATTCATAATGACTGGCCACTGAACAGAAATGTCAGCACAGTTTAACATTCTGAGCTGTCAAACGAAAGATATCGATATTAATAATTCTCGTTCAGTTCAAAACAAAAAAAAAAAAAAAATAAGCCATGGAATAGCAGAACAAAAAAAAATTGCCCGATTCATATGGAATAGAATAAAAAAAAATCAATGAGTGTTCGAACTCACGGGCGATGTGTTAACACCTTTTTATTTATTTATTTTATATTAAACCCACAAAAAACAAAGAGAATGCAAAGCAACAGACAAATGTACATACATACATTGTTATGTTTGTACATAAGCTACATACGTTGCTGTCTTGCTATCTCATTTTCATATATGTACGTATAACCACGTCACTATTCTCTTTGCTATGCAAAAGACAAAACCGAAGATCAACATAAAACACTTTTTTAATATTACTCCAAATTAATACTCCGAATTAAAACACTTAAATCTCCGCTCGCCGATATCGGATCGCCTTAATTTTTGGCCTAAACTCTTCGTCAAAACCCGCACTAGCGTTTTAATCCAAAAATTAATAAAACCAAGCAACAACAACAAACAAACAAAGTCTTACACTTACACTTGCGTATGTATTGAAACTGATAGTTTACTGCCCTAGAGGCGCGAATTTTGTTTTTAGATTTCACTATTTAAAAAAAAACACAATCTTTATATGTTTAGACTCAGTATGTTTATTTATTTATTTATTTTATTTAGACTTATTTGTAGGAGTAGAGACTTAGACCGTTTCACTTGATGGAAGAACAAAAACTGATTTTACAATGTTTCTTAATCTAAAATTATAACTTGTTCTTTTACTTAATTTTATTTATTTTTAATGTAATCATCATTTTTCAAATTAGTAACAAAAATTATTGAAAAGTATTTCGAAGTATTAAATGTCGCAATTAAAACAATTCTTGCAAGACTTGCAGTTAATTTGAAAGTGTATTGACATCATTATTAATTTGGTTATTTCGAAATACTTTGACCTAATTACAGTTTTTAAATGTAAATGAAGTAAAAGTTCATTTACCTATTTCTTTTAAGAATTTATCCATATTGTCATTATAGGGTTTATATGTAACTCGTGCGTATAGATGTTAACACATCAAAAAAATAAATGAAAGCGTCTTAACGCAAGTGTAGGGAAAATGAATCGTTTATATGAAATAAATCGAAAAAAGACATGATTCACTTAGTGGATAAATTTACGGGTCCTGGCTGGAAAATTTTATTCATTCATATAAAATAACAAGAAAAGTAAAATGTTTGATAAGGAGTAGCAAGAAAAAATGATCATGAATGGTTCATTAAGAGTCTCATGAAAAATGAACCGGTTCATTTAGAATGACAAAATTATTTTTATTGTCATGCAAAATTAAACGGTTCACTAGGAATCGAGCTGAGCGGCGAAATGCCTTTTATCTATTCCAGCTAATAATATGTGCATAAATAATATTAGATTTTTTTTTATATATATTTTTATTGAATTACGTTAAAAGTTCAAGAATTTTTTTTCTTCCATTTTATAATGAATATTGAAAAGATGTCTTTTTAAGAGATCATAAAAATCAAATTAGCAAATATATATCATATCATAAAGATTTAATAAACGCTATAATTGTACCGGTTATTTAAAGCGCAATAAAAATTGTCTGGCTAAATATCGTTTAACATGTGGAATAAATAGATGCAAATGGAATATTAACGAGATCACGTTGAATATATAATTCTCACTTGTACTTAAGCGTATTTGCTCTGGGCTTTTGTAAGATACAATATGATAATTAAACCGGTTGGCAAACGTTTGACCAATAAGCGGCAAACTGATTTTAAGGGGTTAATTTCGCCAAGTGTTACTAAGCCATTTATTATTATTATATATATATTTAAATTTTCGTTGTTGCTGTTGCTGTTGTTGTGCTTAAGGTTGGTATGGGTGTTGGAAGTTAATCTTCTTTTTTTTCTTCTTTTGTGTACCACTAAAAAGGGGCCGTGCCTTTTACTAGCATTCCAAAGCAGCATCTCATCATAATTGCCGTCGTCAGCGTCATTTTTGAAATTTACAATATGTTGTTGACTTTTGTTGCCACATCACTGCGATTTACTTAAGGCGAAGGTTGTTTCACTATTATTTTTGTTTTCGTGGATTTTAGGTATTTTTTGCATTTCCTTCCTCCTCTTTAACTAGAAAACAATAAAAATAAAAATAAAAATGAGATCGTATCAGCTTTTTAAATTAAGTTTCGTTTATATTTTTGCCGGCTCTTTAGGGTCTGCTTTTATTGTGAATATTTTTGTTTTAAAAACTCATGCTCGTATGAACGTTACGCTAGAACTAATAATAATTTTTCCATACTTTTCTTATCATTCCCGTTTATCTTTATCGCTTTAAATACTCCCATTAACCATGCGTTAACTTAATTGAGCGTGATTCCATTTCATAATGAATTGTTGTTGCTTCATATTTTTTTTTTTTTTTTTTTAGGAGTAGGACCAGCACTCAGGGGATGACCCCTATATATGCAATGCATTGCGCCGGAACTGAAAACGAGGGGATAGTATTGAGGGAACAGATTAGGAAAGATGAGAAGATAGACAGTTGTTTTTGTAGCTATTTGAACCTTTTACTTCGCCGGCTAATTTTTGCTACAGGGCCGACGAAGGCGGGTGCTGTTACTCTGCTTTTAGTTCGTGATAGTGTCAGTCGCTGCCAATTATGTTCAGTGATCAGTGACTATGCCTTCATCATTGAAACAGGCTGGCAACAACTAACATAACCACGCACTAATGCTGATCAGAAGAATTCAACACAATATTTCATGACTCAGAGCGGGCTCGAACTCACGACCCTCTGTTTCATAGTCTCGTGTTCTACTACTTCAGCCAACAGCACCCACAAATTGTTGATTGTCTGCGGCATTTAGGACGAGCACCGTCATTATCATCTTGCAGACCTATTTTGAAAATTTGGTTTCATTTGCAAAATTTTTCCTTATTCAAAATACAATAAAAAATTTTTTTTGAAAATTCTTGAATAAATTTTTTTCGACAGCTCAAAATGACTTTAAACGAGTGTAGCAACATAAAGCAACGCTAATCGCATATGCGTACCCTCACGATATTTAAAAGTTCACTTTATTTCTGAACAGACCTCGTATATTGGTACTGGTTAGACCCCTAATAATTACGTAAATTACGTTTGCTATATAGTGTAATATCTTCATCAATTTTAAGGTTTTGAGGAGTTACAATTAAATTTAGGGTGTTTTTTATAGAGTGACACAAAATTAAATCATAATAAAACAAGAAAATATATTTTTAATATCAATGAAACGGGCTTTATTAGAAAGAAAATTTTATGAAATTAATGTAAAAATATGATTTCTGGCATATGGCCGCCACGGCTGGCGCATAGAAGGCGCAATCTGGAACACAAATTTTCAACAACTAAAAAAATCGTCCATGAAGTGGAAGGTCAGAACGCCAGTTGCTGAGAACAGCGACGAATTGATTGATTAGGATCATCTTCAATGCTTTCCTGTACAGCGGCTACAGCTGCTTCAGTGCGTTCTGTTTGGCGTCTCCTGGGATGCTCAATATCAGTAACAGTAAACGGGGTTCGAAAACGATCTACTGATTTTCGAATTAGCCGCTCAAAGGACGATTATGTACGCCATAAAATGGAAGAAGTGCACGATGAGTTTGACAAATAGATCAATTATTTTGATTAAAGATTTCCACAATTTGCACGCGTTGCCCTTGTGTTGTGACACTCTAAAAAAACACCTCTTATTAACGTAAAAAAAAAATGTTGTGCAGATTTTTATCTGCCGATCAGGAGGGGAGTCCCCTCTTTTTCAGCTTGAATTCATTATAGGCGATTAGTTCAGCTCTATTATCTAAATGTTCATTATATGATATTCCAGAAATATTTTATATGATTACTATTTCATGAAAATGGTCGTCCCTTAACTGCCAAAAAAACTTAAGTGACAAAATTTAAATTTTACAAAAAAAAAATATTTTTAATTATTGTAAGTATTTTATATCTACGTTTTTTTAATTTACATACACACAAATTTAAGTTACTGGCTTGAGCTAACAATAAAAATGACTCGTTCATATGTATTTCAGTTTGGTTTAACTATAATGGAACAACAGATTCAGAAGAAAATAAGCAAACGGCAACACGGGGATTAAAATTGTGCTACCATCCGTTTGATACAGTTCTCGTATGCAATTTCCTAATAAAGTTTTCATAAATAAAAATTCTTATCATATTCAACGAAACCGTGTAATAAGAGGTGAAAAACAAAAACCGATGATGAAAGTGTAGCGGCTTTCGAAAACAATAGTTCTGCTCTGCTGTAAAAGTTGGATAATTAAAACTGATGTTGACTTTATTTTGCGCCCTGGAATATTTATCATGTCTCTCTGACTTTAAAACATATTTTCGAACAATGAGACTATTCAATCTAAAATCAATTTTTATTTATTCGACTACAATTCTACGTAGAATTGCAGGCGAATCTGATATGAAGTGTTAAAATATTTTAAAAAATTCCTATACGGAAACGCATGTTTGTGGCGGTTAAGATGTTATTGGTGTCATGAAATATTTCTTCCTTTAAGAGCTATCAATTATTATCCTTATCAAGGTGATCTTTAACTGTTCCATTGATATCCTTGCAGTTTTTGACACTTGTTTGATTCTATTTAAAAAAGAGAATATTAGGTTAAGAGACACTTAGCAATAACAAAAAAAAATTTTACAAATTAAATATTTAAATGGAAAATGCACTTAAGCTAAAATTTATTTTGCTGTATTTAAATACGTAAAACGTTTCTCCATAAGACTCTGATACTGTGGCAAATGGTCCAAATTATTGGGAATAACATATTTAAAAAAATATTTTTGAAAAACATGTCCCTTAATCGTTTTTGGTGGTTATGGGTCGATGTTATAATTAGCACCCAATTAATGGTCTAAAAAGCGCTATTTCTCGTTATAAGCTGATGTAGAACGTGCAACTGCCATAATTTTTTACATAAATTTTTTTATAATTCTTTTTTTATAATATTTTTATATAGTGACAACTTTTAGTGCTTTCAACAAAATGATAAAAAAATCCAATAAACATTTAACAGCTATTTCTGTGATGTACGATCGCGTTTAATTTCTGCTTAAATTTTTTAAAACTGTTGCCATTTGCTACATCACGTTCTCTTATACTCTTATAAACGAAATCAATAAATATTTCACTCGATCGCCGGCCAGGTAAATATCATACGATCACTTGAGTTGAATTCATCGCAATTTCGCCACTTAAAAAAGTAAGAAAACGCTTAAAACATTAAACAAATAATATATTATTATGATTATTTTAGCAATAAACTTGCCTTTTTTTTAGAAATCAACAGAAGATAAAAAAATGCTTTAATTTAATGGTTGACTGGCGCCAAGTGATTTAAAAATTTTAATTTATTTTTTTCTTTATTTTTTTCATAATTTGTTATTTTGTATTAAAACATAGACATACATATTCATAATATTTAAAGGGATTTGTGGCCGGTAAACAATGAAACAGTGAAATAGAATGTAACATAAAAAAAAAAAAAATAAAAATTGATTGTTGAGTAGTTTTAATTAGTTCATAAGCATATTTCACTGGGGCTAATGTAGAAAATCAGGGAACCTTTACCCCTTCATTTTCATTTCATTTATTAATTAAATACTTTATATCAATTATAAAACAAGTCTAATAGAAAAAGTTAATTCATTCACTTGGTTGTATTTTCATGGTTGTCTGCAATATTAACAATGTAACTCTGCATGGTTGTACTCTAGGGTATGTTTAGCTGACACGTGGAATATAAAAATTTCGGGAACAATAATATTTAAACTAAAGGTAGTATTTATTGTGAGTTTAAAGCAAACATAGGCACAAACACATCAACATTTTGAGTTTGTATGTGTCTCTCACAATTTTGTAAACAAACGAGCATTCTCCCCACCCTTAAATAATTTTTTTCAACAAGCGCTCAAACAACCGTCTTGGTTGGAAGCTTGTGATAGACTGAATTGTGAATCACAATTTTTGTGATTTGTGAGTAACAACAAATACGTGTGACTCTCAAGAGCGAATTTATATACATGTGAAGTGTGCTCAGCCACATTGCCTATATCTGGTTTAAAGGCATAAGCAGGCTTGTAAGAAAGAAGTATTTTTAAGAAGTCTTTTTTTTCTCTAAATGTAAAAAAAGTCATAAAATAATAAGAAACTATTACTCCCAAACAATTCACGACAGAATCTATATCTACCATACTATTCACAATAGAAACTATTACTTACAATCAATTCACAATAGGTACAATAACTCCCAAACAACTCACAATAGACTCCCATACTATTCACAACAGAACCTATTACTTCCAAGCAACTCACAATAGAGACTATTTCTTCCTAACAATTCACAATAGGAACTGTTACAAGCAATTTACAATACGTACTATTAGTCCCAAACAAGAGAAACTATTACTCCCATATTATTCACAATAGAAACTATTACTTTCAAGCAATTCACAATAGAGTCTGTTACTTACAAAGTCTGCGTTTACAAAGTGGAAATTGATGGGCAGACAGACGAAGTTTGTAGGTAAGAGATTGAAGAGGTAGTGTGTGTAGTACACGACTCTCTGTACTGAACATTTTTTTTAGACATTTTTTCTTTTTCTTTACCTTCTTCGTTTTTTTTTATGTTGTTGCTTCACATGATTTTTCCCATTTCAAAGTCATTAGCGGTTGTGCTGCAAACAATATGGAAAACCACACAAAAGGGATGCGAAATATTTCTGTCTGTCAACTAATTACCTTTCTGTAAACGCAAACGGCAAGACCAAAGGAAAATTGAAAATATGTCTGCCCATCAATTTCCACTATGTAAACGCAGACAAAGAATTCGCTATAGAAATAATTACTACTTTACTATTCACAATAGAAACTTATACGTCCAGCAATTCACAATAGAAACTATTACTCCAAAATAATTCACAATATAAATTATTACTCCCATACTATTCACAATACAAACTATTACTCCCAAACAACTCGCAATAGAAACTATTACTTCCATATAATTCACAATAGACGCAAAGTGCTACTCCCAAACATTTCACAATGAATATCGGGTTGCTTCCAAAGAACGTATTATCATAATATTCGTGATTAGAGGTGATTGCAAATCTCAAAAAAAAAAGAAAAAAAGAAGAAATAACTCACATTGGGCTCTCCCAGCTCTGCCTTCCTTCAAGATAGAAAATCTAAACTCTGAACTTAAATCTGGTAACATCTCTTTAAATTGTGTAAACAATTTTATTACGATCCCGTTTAAAAAAAAGATTTCCATTTTTTTCAAAGTCCCCCACTGTGCAACATGCGGTATGCGAAAATTATTTTATACTTGCTGCTAAACGAAAATTTATATAAAATAAAAAAAATATATATGTATATAATCGAAATTGTTGAATCGAATATCCTACAACAAATAACCCATTTAATCGTGAATCGGGAAAAAGCAGTTTTAAGTTAATCGAATTCTTAGTCGAGTCCTACGTTTATTTTTGGCTTTGGCTTAGCGCCTTTCAGAGCGATGAGGTAAACTCTATGATGATATATGATATATACGAGGTCTGTTTCAGCTATTTGTCATGTTTAGTTTGTTTGTAGGAGTCATACATGTTAGAAGTGTCTTGCAGCGATCAAAGAATTTGCTTAAAATTCTGTAAAAAAAGGCATACAAAATGGAAATTGATGAATAAATATATATATTTTTGAGAAAAAATAAAATTCACCTTTTTTTTTGGAACATGCCTCGTATTCTTTGTTTTCCAAAAAAAAAAAAAAAAAAAAAATTATCAAAATTCTCTTTTGTATATGTATAAGAAAACCCTACGTTTTAGAGCAAACTGTACTTTATAGCAGACAGCAGTCGGAAACCCTAACCGCTTCTCTGTTTATTTGCCGGACGTTATAAATTACTCATATTTGCTCTGCGATCCATCCCACAGTGGCATGTGGGATATTTGTATAAAATATTTCATATAAATATTTTCACAATTTATGCTGGAAGATTAAGTCTGGCGCATTTATCACTAAAGCAAATATACGAGTATAAGTTTGTATTTAAATAAAAATTCCTATAATAAAAATGTTTCAGAATCATTATTGAAAATTTATTGACAACACAAATATTTATAAATAACAGATTTGGGTATGCAAAAAGAAAGTAATAATAACGCGGCCCATAATATCTATATATTTTTTGAAATGTGATATCTACGAGTTCGAAATATACGACAAATTTTACTATCTTCTTTATGTTATACAAAAAAAAAAGAAGAAAATCATTCTCGAAATCTCTAAAGAATATTTTGATTGGGGTTCAACTAAATATCATATAATCACAGAATACATTTATAAGAAAATTATATGTGATCCAAAACTGTGATAAAGTTTTAAAACTAAAACGATGCTAAAATTTCGAAGAATAAATTCATTTCAGTAAAATAAATCTTAAATTCATTTCATAGTTTTTGTATCCAAACCACAAAAGAATTTCGTTTGATAAAAATTAGACAGAGCAAAAAACTCATCGACATCGTGCGTCAACATAAACAAATAAGCAAATGATCAAATTTAAACAAAACTCTGTGCGTTGAATGCACCGGCATGCAAGTCGCCGCATGGCAGTTACACGATGCAGTCAGTGCTTGTTTCAACAAATACTCGCTGTAAATACTCAAGCGAAGTGTTGAAAGTAAATAAATCCCATGTTGATCATCATAAAAACACATCCATCCATCCATCCATACAAAAAGTTTAAAGTGTAACTTGACATATTGGAAACAACTAATTACTCGATGAGGAGCCATTCAAAGTTCACAGAGTAAAAATAGAATGAAAACAAAAAAATAATCGAACGATATCGATGGTAATCGTGCACACAGATTAATTGAATTCAAGTGGTTGGGTTGTGGAGCAGCATCATGCCGATTATGTTGTTCAAGACAATAGCGATGCCGATGAGTTTGAGTTGATGTTTAAAGCCTCAATTTGAGGGTGATAATCAATAGGCTAGAGCATGATCATGGGTGGTTTTCCAATGTTTATAAAAAATATTCCCTTTTATCTAACATCTACTTAAGTTCTTAAGTATAAATTTTCTAATTCCTTTAACAATCACAATGTGAAAAACTTTGATAAAATGCCTGGTGATGATTTAAAGAAAATCATGTTCGTTTTTTGCTGTCCGATCCCCAATTGTGTTATTATTAATTATCTAAAGAAATTGTTCATTATGCCTTCATTTATCAAATGAAATCAATATTATTAAGAGTGCAATGAATTGTAAACATTTTCGAATGCAAACGTATTTACAAAAAAACAAAAAAAAAGAAATTATAAAGAAAATATTTGTTTGTCGGCGAAAATAAATAATATTCTCGTATATATTAAGAATCGATTAATTAATGTAAAAACGTTATACTCGACCGGGTCTTCAATACCCTCCAATAAATATTTAGTAAGTAAATTTAAAATGTTTAATTTGATGGGACAGAGTTCCTTTAAAACATCTCTGTACCCAATTTGAAAACTCTATTTTGACAGAGTCATTTCGGGAAGGGCCGTGGGGGAAACGTTTCATCTCTGCAAGATCAGAGAACATTTCAGCTTCTTATAGGCTTAAGGAATACAAATTGTTCAATATTCACACTATTTTTGCATATAATATCGTACGTCAACGCCCACTAAAGCGGGGTCAGGGTCAAAAAATAGACTATATCATGTTTTCTACAGGCGAACATATGGGCATTGCTAGATCGTCTCAGACTTCATCACTGATCCAGAATATATATATATGGGGCCCAATTCGTTTTGGAGGGTGTTAAAACTGTATTTTGCCGGGGTCTCTTTGGCAAGGGCCGTGGGGGAGACATTTCATCTTTGCCATAAAACTCCAAAAATAAATGTTTGTGATAATTAAATGTAATTTATTTTTCCCTTTTTTTATTTGATAGGCTCATTTAGAGGACAAGGGTAGTGGAGCGGGTAGGGCAGAGGAGTACCGGGTTACGTCTCAGTTTCGCCATTAAAGCTTAAAAATTTTATTTTTAAGGATTGTAGGCTTAAGTAAAACAATTTTTTGAATTTTTAAATTAGTTTTGCATATAATACCGCCCACTAAAGGGGGCGGGGTCCAAAATTTTTTCTATTTATTATTTTGTGGCACCGAGTTCAACGCGTTGGACCTTCTTTGACATAAAAATATATCATTTGCTTAACAAAATTACAAAAAAACTCCTTAAAAATGATCTTGTTTTTTAGAGGTTGGTTTAGTTCTTCTTAGGGGAACTTTGTTCCCTCTTGCCCGATTTAGGCCATCTCCGAAATTAACCTGTGCTATCCTTCAAGATATATTTATACCTAATTTCATCAGTCTAGCTCTTTTCGTTTGGACTGTATCGTGATTTCCACAGACTGACGGACGGAGGGACATGCTCAGATGGTCTTAGATATCATTACTGATCAAGAATATATATTCTTTATGGGGTCTCAGATAGATATTTCGCTGCGTTACAAACGGAATGACAAAGTGAATATACCATCCATATTCTTTTTTGGAGTGTATAAAAAAATTACAAACGATTCAATTTGAAATAATTCTAGCGATAGAAATTTCAATAGAATTTTCGTTTTGCATGTTAGAGGGTATTTTTAAATTTAATCTACTACGACTAGAAAACCACTCGTGCAGGTTTTTTGGGACATGGTTCCTGCAGCACTTACAATAATTGACAGCTTGTCTACTCCAATCATTTTTTGTGTCTTTTAATATATTGATCTACTTTCGCATATTCTTCTTAGTGGCAATTGTCTCCAGTACTTTCCTGTCATATTGGACACTTCGTAAATAATATTTTACTTATTTTCAAGAAAAAAAAATAACTTAATAATTTCCCTCAAAAATTACACAAAATTAAAAAAAACGATTAAAAGTTTTATATTCGTCTGTGCCGAATCTTTAATACCCTTCACCGACGTACGCCTAGAATATATGACTACATTAATTGCAACCCTGGAACCATTTTTTAATTTGTCTGATTTTCAATACTAATTTATTTATTATTATTTTTTTTTGTAATATTTATTACCAAAGAAAATAAATTAGTTTTATTAATGTTGTTTTCTTTTCTAAAAAATAATGCTACATTTTTTGCACTTTTCAATGGAAAATGGTAACATTTTGGCATTTGATAATAGTGAATTTAATGAAATAAATCTACCATCCCTTATGAAAATGTGCTTTACTTTAAAATTGTGCCTAATTGAGTGTTTTTTTTTAGAATAAAAAGTGATAAAATGTTACATATTTTCTAGAAAAGAAATCGCCATTAGCATCATTAATATTCCAAAGAGAGTTCCAATTTACCAGCTCTGGAGCTGCCTTTTTGACTTTCAGGAGATTTCTAATACCAACGAATTTCTTTTAAAATCAACAAAAAAATATATATAAAGAAACAGAAAAAGCTGTTTTAACTGGTTACTTTTATTTACTGAAAAAGAAGTTTCAATTGTCCAACCCTGGAATAATTTTTTTTTACTTTTAATAGCAATTAAATTTCTTCTGATGTATAAAATTAAAGAAAAACAAAATGTTTTAGCTGGTTATTTTTATATATCAAAATTAAATTTAAATTTCCCAGCTCTGGAATCGTATTTTGGATTTTGCTGATTTTCAATAGCAAATCTATTTGAGACTATTTCTCAGTACATCAATCCAACACCGAAATCTCTAGCTTTTCTGGGGTGTCTTCGAAAACCCGATTTCACGTGCAGACAGACGAGCATCGTTCATTCGACTTCCCTACTCCTAAGGACCCAGGATATATATTCTTTATGGCTATATAGTCTTTAGGGATATATATTCTTTATGGATATATATATATATATATATATATATATATATATATATATATATATATATTCCTTATGGATATATATTCTTTAGGGAGTTGCAAACGGATTGACAAGCCTATTTTCCATTTTTTGCTGAAGGTTATAAAATTTACTTAAAAAATAATGGAACAAAAAATTAAAAAAACGGGGCAGGAAGAAAATAATCAAACGGCAACACGGGTAATAAAAGTGTGTTAGCATCAGTTGGATGTAGTTCTCGTATGAAATTTCCTAAAAAAGTTGTTATAAATAAAAACTGTTTTCATATTTAACTAAGACACCTACTAATACACATACACACATGAGTACTGACGATGAAAATGTAGCGGCCTGCGAAAACAGCTGTTCTGCTCTGCTAAGTAAGTTATATAATTAAAACAGGTGTGGATTTTCTTTTGTGTCTTGGAAAAATTTATCATGTCTTTCAGAATTTATAGACCCAGTTTTCGAACAATATTAATTGAATTTAATAAAAAAATAATTTTTTTCGATTTTTTAAAATTGATTCAAATAATTTTTTTTTGGAATATTCGAATGACTTTTTTAAAATTCTGTAATTTTGTCGAACTAGATTTTTTATATACTTTACTTGCATGATTAGTCAGTCTTTCATTTAATTGAAGTATTTAAATATCGCCACCCGAACTGTAAAAAACCTCAATTGACAAAAATTCAAACTATATTTTTTGATTGATTATGATGTAAATTAACTAGAAATAAAGGGTGTTTTTTATGAAGTTTTATTTTTTATACGAATTACTCTGTTGTCTGACAGGTGTTTTGACAGTTTAAAGTGACGTCTCTACTCAGTATTGTTTGGCAAATCATCATGAACAGGTTAACTCCAGAACAACGCTTCCAAATCGTGGAAATTTATTTTCAAAAACAGTCTTCAATTAAAAATGTTTACTCGCTTTTTTACCGCAAAATTCTCTTCAGTGATGAGGCGCATTTTTGGTTGAATGGATGGATTGTCAACAAGCAAAACTGCCGTATTTGGAGCAAAGATAATCCACACGCCGTCCAAGAATTACCAATGCATCCCGATAAATGTACTGTTTGGTGCGGTCTATGGGCTGGTGGTATCATCGGTCCTTATTTCTTTAAAAATGAGGAAGGACGACGCGTTACCGTGAATGGAAATCGATACAGAATCATGATCAATGAAATGTGGTTTCAACAGGATGGTGCCACTTGTCATACTGCGGGCGAAACAATGGACTTATTGAAAGAACATTTCAACGATAACATTATTTCGAGAAATGGACCGGTGAATTGGCCTCCGCGTTCGTGTGATTTGACGCCACTCGATTATTTTTTGTGGGGATACCTGAAATCATTGGTTTACGTGGATAAACCAGCAACGATTGACGCTTTGGAAACCAGTATTCAACGTGTCATTGCTGAAATACGCCCTCAAATGCTTGAAAAGGTGGTCGAAAATTGGACCTCCAGAATGACCTTTGTGCAAAATAGTCGTGGTGGCCATATGCCCGAAATTATATTGAAATGTTAAATGACAAGAAATTATCTACCAAATAAAAAAAATTTTTTTTTGCCATTTCATAATTTGGCATGTGTTTTATTTAAATTTTAAATCAGCAAGCTCTTATAAAAACACCCTTTACCTGAAAAACAATTCAATAATATACTTTAAATTTTTTTTGTCTGGGACGGTCTTGTGGATTTCAGGCGACGATAGGTTTTATTTATCAAGTGCTAACATATACATATTTATAATTATTCCATCAATTTTTTTTATAACTATTGTTCTTTGCAATTTCTTTTATCCGCTCATTGAGGAAGAGGAGAAGAGTGCAGGAAGTGAAAAAGTATTTGGTGCGGAATTAAAAAAAAAAATTCTAACGACTTTGCAAGAAAATTCATGAACGTTTTTGTTCTTTTCTGCAATTGAATACATGTTTTATTAACAGCGCGTAACCGGAAAATGCAAAAAAAAAGAGAAAATTCATAATTCTCATTGCACGACTGCCATTGACAATAAAATCAAATATTATTTATGAGATTATCAAACTGTGATCATAAAATTTAGATTTTATGATAAAATATTTAAAATCAAATGGTAACCGCAAATTTAGAAATTTAACGGGCGCACTCAATTGGAATTAAATTATTAATGGCCAAATGTATTTATTTTACTATATCACATATTACGATTGTAATAAAATAATGACTTAATAATTTTCTGCATTTTATTACGATGATTATGCGCAATTTCGCTGGAAGACAAGAAGGATATGAAATGCAATTGCTTGTGAATCTTTCAAAATAAATATCGCTGGTAAAGTGATCGCGTTGAACGTGATGTCGTAAACATTTTATTTTCATTTTAACGATTATGAGTTTTTATTTTATAAGAAACGATCGTTAATAGAGTTTTAAGCTAACAGGTCTATAAATTGGACATTAAAATATGTTCCCTTTTTATTTTGTAAAATGATATTGTTACAAAAAAAAAACAACATAAAAAATAATTATTTGCAAAAAAAAAAAAAAATTATAACTTCTTTACATGGCCGTGACAAAATGTCTACTGAAGCTTCAATATTTGTATACCCTCCAAAAAAGAATATGAAGGGTATATTCACTTTGTCATTCCGTTTGTAACGCAGCGAAATATCCATCTGAGACCCCATAAAGTATATATATTCTTGATCAGTGATGAAATCTAAGACGTACTGAGCATGTCCGTCCCTCCCTTCGTCTGTGGAAATCACGATTCAGTCCAAACGAAAAGAGCTAAACTCTTGAAATTTAGTATAAATATATCTTGAAGGATAGCACAGGGCTAAATCGGGCAAGAGGGAAAAAAGTTCCCCTAAGAAGAACTAAACCAACTTCTGAAAAACAACATAATTTTTAAAGTTTTTTTTTTTTTTTGTAATTTTGTTAAGCAAATGATATATATTTACAAGATGTTAATTTTTCAACGGGCTTAAGTTCAAATCTGCTAAACTGCAGTTTATATTTTTATTTAATAAATGAATTTGTTCAAATTCTATTTGGTTTGATGACTATAAGAAATATTCTTAATATTCCACTCTTAATATAAATAAATAGAATTTGAACAAATTAATTTATTAAATAAAAATATAAATTGCAGCTTAGCAGATTTGAACTTAAGCCCGTTGAAAAATTAACATCCTGTACTCAAGAAAAAAGTTCGACTAATAGAATATAAATTCATACCTGATATATTTTTATATTAAAGAAGCTTCAAGGCGTTAAACTTGGAGCCATAAATTAAAAAAAACATTTTGGGCCCCGCCTCCTTCAGTGGGCTTTTTATTTTATAAAAAATTGTGTAAAAATTTAACAAATTCTTTTACTTAAAAATAACATTTTTAAGCTTTAATGACGAAGCTGAGACGTAACCTGATACTACTCTTCCTTAACCCCTCCTCCCCCTTTGCCCCATAATGACCCTATCAAAAAAAAATTTTTTTTTTCAATTTTGTGTATAATTATCCCAAAAATTTATTTTTATAGTTTTGTGACAAATGTGAAATGTCTTCCCCCACAGCCCTTTCCAGAGCGACCCCTCCAAAATACAGTTTTAATACCGTGCAAAGATAATTGGACCCCATAAAGTATATACAGTAGTCGCTCGGTTATATGAACTAATTCAAACAGAGACTGTTCACTAAATGGAGAAGTTCACTAAATCGAGAGAACATCAAATAAGTAATTCATATGACTTTTATTAAACTAATTTTTTATTTTTAATACTTTTTTTTAATAATTAATGAACATGAAAGAAGTCCTGCACAACAAATGAATCTTTGAACCACTTTTGGAAAATTGCTGCCGTCATCCATGCGTTTTTAGAATGGCCATAATCAACGGGTGGAGTAAAATTGTTGAAACATCTTGAATTTTTTGCTTTCCCTATCACCAGGAGCATTTGTACAGGCCAGGAATGTAAGACGTGCTTTTCGGTTTTTCTTCCATGTGCACTTTTTTCACTTCTTAAAACGTATGTTTTGTCTGAAAGCAGTTTCCAAAATAGGCTAGTTTCGTTCGTATTGTAAATTTGATGATGTATTAAATTGGGTTCTACTTTTAAAGAATGTGGTCCTTTTTTAAAAGGTTCTACAACCTCCGGATTGGACGATAATTTTTTACCGGATATATTTAAAAACCGTATACCTTAAATTTCTGCAGCCACCCATCACTTGCAGTAAAAGAACTTTTTTCTTTCAATTGGTCGTTTAAATATTTTGCTTTTACTTTAATTAATTCACTTGTAATGGGTAAATTCTAAGTCTTTGTTGATTGAACCAATGATATAGCTTCGCCTCCACCAACGGCATTTCAGCTTCTCTCAATGTTTTCCTTTTAATTATTCTTTTTTGTATTCGTATGCACACGCTTGCTAATCTCGGGGAAGAACCGATTTTTAATATGTGAGATAATCACTCAACACTCAAAACATTAACAAAATACAGTTTGAGTTTTTTCACTTATTTCGGGGAAGAACATACTTCCAATAAGACAAACATTAAAAAAAAATTAACGGTTGAAAGCTGTTCAAATAATAGAGATAGGCTGTGTTCACTCTTTAGAACCCCATGTGTTTAAATTTTGTTGTTCACTATTCTGGATATTCATATAACCGAGCGGCTACTGTATATTGTTGATCAGTGATGAAGTCTAAGACGGTCTAGCAATGCCCATAGGTTCGTCTGTGGAAAACATGATATAGTATATTTTTGGACTCCGCCCCTTTTAGTGGGCGTTGACGTACGATATTATGTGCAAAAATAGTGTAAATCTTGAACAATTTGTATCCCTTAAGCCTATAAGAACCTGAAATGTTTTCTGATCTTGCAGAGGAGAAACGTCTCACCCACGGCCCTTCCCGGAATGACTCTGTCAAAATACAGGTTTAAAATTGGGTACAGAGATGTCTCAAAGGAACTCTGTCCCACCAAATTAAACATTTTAAATTTACTTACTAAATATTTATTGGAGGGTATTTAAGATTATAAATCCCAACGGTGCTCAAGCGTAAATCGTTTCATTTCGCTCAGCGGTTATCTCCGCTGAATTTTGTTATTATAGTTCATAATTAAATTATAAGTTAATTATCGATTTAAAATAACAATCTACTTAGACTAATAATTATGATTCAAAATAATTATTATGGTTCATAATTAAATTATAATTTAATGATCAATTTAAAATAACAATCCACTTATTGTGTTGTTTAAACAAAAAACAAGAGCATATTATTTGCTCCAGCCATTCGCTAATTATCAACTATAATATATTTGCCGTAACTATGTATATGATTTAAGTAAATATACACAAAATTTTTTTTTATTTCAATGTGGGTCAGTCATACTTGTGATCTTGCTGTCTCTCTATGGTGTTCTAATACTCCACTATGCCGGCGAGTGTTTCTTCAATTATCAACTTTAAGCCGCCAAACAAATATTTAACAACGTGGCATCATTCATGTAAATATAGTTTTTCTGCTTTAAATGGCAATGAAATGTAAGACCACCCTCGTTATAATATTTTACAAACAAGAAGGAAACAAATTCATTAACAAATATTCATAAGTTTAAGTAAAATAACAGCAGACACGTTGTGCCAAACGACACGTCGGTTTTTTGTCTTTGGGTTGTTGTTCCGCTGACCGCCTGTTGATCAATTTTATTGCAAAAAATTCTTTTTTTTTTTGTTTCTGCTTCTACTTCGTGTTCATGGCATTCCTGGCCAGCTAATTTTGTTCTGTTTAATTTTATTTTATTTTTGTTGTGTTTTTGTTGTTGTTGTTGTCTCTGCCGTATTTAGTTTTATTTTATTGTACAGGAATTAGTTGTAAATTACGTGATCCATACGATTATCACGTTTAAGTGTGACACTTACTGTGACTTTCTCGGCTGGACTAAAGGAAATACTGCCTACTGTTCTGCAAGGCGATTGTGTGAATTCTTTTTTTTTTTTTGTCTTGTATACTATGGCCAACAATATTTGTTTTAGGAATTTTGTGTTTAAGCAGAAGAAGAACAGATTTCCTGTGTGCAAACTTTGTTATCAAACTTGTAGGTTGGCTGAAAGAATGTTTCAGGAATTTATACTCGTATGTATGTGTGCACTTGCAAACGTATATTTCTTTTAACTTTACAAGTTTTTAATTTTCTAAAAATTAAAATTTATTTTGGGAGCGAATTTCTTACAAATAAATTAAGAGCGGGTGATAAACACAATAGAACACATTCTTGAGAAAAACTTCTCGTTCATTGCATCCAAGTATCATGCATTAAACACATTCACGACAGCAGGCTATGGACTACACGACTACAGAAATAGAATACAAGTGTTTACAAGGGAATGCTTATTTTCACAGCTACACGGCAGGTTGTTGTCCGTACTAATTTTCCAATATAAACACATGTAGTGTACTTCTGTAGTCGTGTAGGCGGTAGCCTGCTGTCGTGAATGTGTTTAATGTATCAGTATAAAGGGCGTGACTTGCATGTCTGAACTAAATATGCAACTATGTAGGAGATTTTTTTTCTCAAGTCGGGGATTTGTTCATACAATGTTTGGCAAAAAATATAAGGAGGGCTCGTAAAATGTTGAAATTTTTCTCTGAGCCTTTGGTTAACTCAATTAAGAATAAAATAAAGTTTCATAAAAATTGGCCACGCCCATAGAAACCACAATTTATTTTTGGCCCAAAGTTTTTGAAATTTGGCACGGAGCCTTTTATTACCTCATTTAAGAAAAATATAAAGTTTCATCAAAATTGGTCACGCCCACTACCCACCGCTAATAGAAATCAAAACTTATTTTTAGCCCAAAGTTTTTGA
Organism: Linnaemya tessellans; assembly: GCA_951800035.1. Classification (NCBI taxonomy): domain Eukaryota; kingdom Metazoa; phylum Arthropoda; class Insecta; order Diptera; family Tachinidae; genus Linnaemya; species Linnaemya tessellans. The sequence goes on from OX637536.1 coordinate 13,236,296, forward strand.
AATTTGGCACAGAGCCTTTTATTACCTCAATTAAGAATAAAATAAAGTTTTATCAAAATTGGCCACGCCCACTACCCGCCGCCCATAGAAACCAAAATTTATTTTTGGGACAAAGTTTTTGAAATTTGGTACGCAGCCTTTTATTACCTCAATTAAGAATAAAATAAAGTTTCATCAAATTTGGCCGCGCCCACTGCCCACCGCCCATAGAAATCAAAATTTATTTTTGGCCCAAAGTTTTTGAAATTTGGCACAGAGCCTTTTATTATCTCAATTAAGAATGAAATAAAGTTTCATCAAAATTGGTCACGCCTAGTACTCACCGCCCATAGAAACCAAAATTAATTTTTGACCCAAAGTTTTTGAAATTTGGCACAGAGCCTTTTATTACCTCAATTAAGAATAAAATAAAGTTTGATCAAAATTGGCCACGCCCACTACCCACCGCCCTAAGAAACCAAAATTTATTTTTGGCCCAAATTTTTTGAAATTTGGCACGCAGCCTTTTATTACCTCAATTAAGAATTAAATAAAGTCTCATCAAAATTGGCCACGCCCACTACCCACCGTCCATAGAAACCAAAATTTATTTTTGGCCCAAAGTTTTTGAAATTTGGCACAGAGCCTTTATTACCTCAATTAACGCCCACCTCTCACCGCCCCTATAACCCATATTATATTTTTCCCACAACTTTTTGTTTATTTACCAAAACTAATTACGTTTTGTAATATTTTAAAATTAAAAATTTCATGAATTTGGAGACAAATTTTATGATTTCATAAAATATTCTTAATTACACTATACAACACAAAAAAAAAATACAAGGTCCGATCAAAAAAAAAAAAGACACGTGTATCGGGCTTTTGAAAGTTTACATCTGAATTTCATTTGAGGGTGCATTAAAGTTTCCCAGCTCTGGCACATTTTTTTTTATTAATCGGCATAAGAATCCACGTGATCCTTACATTTTAGGTAAAAAATGAGTTCAGCAAATTTATGTAAAATGTTACGGAGAACATTTTTGTAGAATATGTTAACCCTCTAATTCCAAAAGGTATGGCTTTTTTTCCTTCTTTTAAAAAAGAGCAAATTTAACTAAAAATTACTAATATCTCTATTATTTTACCTTCGATAGCAAATTTGGATAGGAAGTATTCATTAATATTTTTTTCTTCCAAGGAAGTTTGCAGTCGCGGCACATTATGGAACAAGTTTTATTCTATCATATCTTTTAAACCATATGATCGGACTTTATAATTTTTTTTAAATGCTCAGAAAAGGTTATATTTGAAAAAAATCACTATTTAAATAAGAGCAATAAAATTATCTTACGTACAAACACTATAGAAGTCCGTAAACAGTTTTAAATATTTTGGACGAAAATTTACATGTGACTTTACTTCATTATTTCAAACACAAATAAACGTTTTTTTGGGATACAATTTATGGATTCTTCATACTGAATCAATTTTCTACAAAACTGCATCATTATATATATTTTTTTAATTTTATGTGTCGAAAAAATTACTTATTGCACAAAAAATCCCACTGTACGGCAGGTTGTTGTCCGTACTAATTTTCCAATATAAACACATGTAGTGTATTTCTGTCTGAACTAAATATGCAACTGTCTGAACTAAATATGCAACTGTCTGAACTAAATATGGAACTGTCTGAACTAAATATGCAACTGTCTGAACTAAATATGCAACTGTCTGAACTAAATATGCAACTGTGTAGGGGTTTTTTATTTTGCAAGTCGTGCGATTTGGAAAAATTTATTAAAATTTCTATAACATTGTTGTTAAATTAAATTTTAGTAGCCCTCACACGCGTACAAATAATGATTTATTTCAAGCGAAAATGTCAGGTGGCCCTCTTTCGACCACCTGAAAATCTTAGTATAAATAAAAAGTGTAAACGTGATCATATACTCCATGCCGTGTGCTTCATAATGTAGGATACAATTCTCGTTCTGTTGATATTAAAAATAATATAACTATTTTACTTCTACTGGCGATCGGTTATATAACGCCACACATTGACATTTATTTGATAGACATGACTTACCTTCCTACTGGGCCATTCCAAACTAGAGACAATCCCTTACATTTTAAATCTATGAAGGCAATGTCATTGCAACTAAAACAATTTATCTGTGTCATATTCTAAAGGCCTAAAACCGGCCTTTCTTTAATTTCACTCAAACATGTGTGCATTTAATTTTTCTATAGCCAAATATTTCGTTTTAGCAAATTTCCCAAAGTCCTAAACAATTGAAATCGTCAGTGGAAAATCCTTACATTTAATAACTATTTACCATAACTTTTAAACGTTTGCAAATCAAACGAAAATATTTCAAAAAATTATTATAAACCCACAAAGAAGTATTAAGAAAAAAAAATAATAATCGCTGTGAAATACAATTTTGGAAATTTTCCTTAAACAATATAAACATTTTGCAACAATTATTAGGGCTCAATACACAAATACAAACATAAAGATAAACACATTTTTTTTTCTGTTGGAAAATATGACACCTCATGCGTGATAATGGGAATTCCGGCGACCTTTTGAAGACAATAAACCAAAAAAAGAAATATATTAAGAAATAAGAAACGTGCTAGTGCCAGCAAAAATGGATTTATTTCATTTACGCCCAAAATCACACACAAAGAGATCGTTAGATATTTGCTTGTTGCACATGTTCTTATCGCTTGGCATTGTTTCGCATTTACTTCATTTAATCCTTAAATGACACCATAACACGGACACGTACAACGTTTATGTATTTCTTTTTAAGGATAAAGGCCATTATCATGATGGTGATAACAAGAATTTTTCCTCCTGATGCCAAAGATAAATGTTTGTTGTACTAGTTTTTTTCAAATTGGGGTTTTCCTCAATTAGAATCTGAGAAATTGCCAGATCCTTTTTCTGCCATATGGCATTTATTTCCATGGTTAGTGCTGTAAAACTTAGGGCAGCTTCCCACACAAATTACTCAACTTGAGTATTTTCCAAAAAAGAATATTCAAGGAAATGTCATTCCGTTTTTAAAGCAGCGAAATATCCATCTGAGACCCCATAAAGTATATATATTCTTGATCACTGATAAAATCTAAGACGATATGAATATGTCCGTCCGTCTGTGAAAATCACGATTCAGTCCAAACGAAAAGAGCTAGACTGATGAAATTTGGTATAAATATATCTTGAAGGATAGCACAGGTTAATTTCGGAGATGGCCTAAATCGGGCAAGAAGGAAAAAAGTTCCCCTAAGAAGAACTAAACCAACCCAGAAAAAACAACATAATTTTTAAATTTTTTTGTAATTTTGTTAAGCAAATGAAATATTTTTATGTCAAAGAAAGTCCAACGCGTTAAACTTGGAGCCATAAAAAAAAAATAAAAAAAAAATAATTTTTGGACCCCGCCCCCTTTAGTGGGCGTTATTACATAAATGCAAAAATAGTGTAAAAATTTAACAAATTGTTTTTACTTAAGCCTACATTCCTTAAAAATAACATTTTTAAGCTTTAATGACGAAGCTGGTACTCTTCTGCCCTACCCCTTCTCCCCCTAAATGACCCTACCAAAAAATTTTTTTTTTAAATTTTGTATATAATTATCCCAAACATTTATTTTTAGTTTTATGACAAACGTGAAATGTCTCCCCCACAGCCCTTGCCAGAGCGACCCCGCCAAAATACAGTTTTTATATCCTCCAAAGAGAATTGGACCCCATAAAGTATAAATATTCTTGATCAGTGATGAAGTCTAAGACGGTCTAGCAATGCCCATACGTTCGTCTGTGGAAAACATGATATGGTCTATTTTTGAACCCCGCCCCGGTTAGTGGGCGTTGACGTACGATATTATATAAAGGAAATCTGTGCCACCAAATTAAACATTTTAAATTTACTTACTAAATATTTGGAGGGTATTTAAGATTCGACCCGGCCGAATATAACGTTTTAACTTGTTATTTCTCGACTGGCATTTTTCATCAAATATGTTATTTCCTATTCCCCAATTATCAAAAAGCCAGTGAAAATATTTATGACTCTCAATATCCTATGAGTAGAATGTGTAGTGATTTATTCTTGTCAAGTGTCGCGAAGATTATGATTATAAATTAATAAAATAACTAGAGCATGCGCGAGCATGATCGTGCCTGTTTTTTTAAATATAATTTTAAATTATGTATGAATTTTTATTAGTCGAACTTTTCTTATGTAAATTGTTAATTTTTTCAACGGGCTTAAGTTCGAATCTGCAAGATTCCAATCGTAATATAAATAATAAATAGAATTTGAACAAATTCATTTATTAATAAAATAATAAAAAATGTTGCAGATTCGAACTTAAGCCCGTTGAAAAAATTAACAATTTAATATAATTTTAAGGTACTCAAATTTTTTAGTTTAATCAGTTAAAATTATTATTTAAACTCGGCTCTAGCTAAATTCTGAAAATTGAAATTTTTTCGTGTTCAATAATTTATTTTGAATTTGAATTTTTTTATTTTAAAAGTGGAATATATGGAATATTTCATCAGTGCCGATTTGTTAAGCTTATACGTCTATGAAAATATAGCGTTCGTATGCGAGAGTGATCGTGAAAATCTCAAACCTTTCCAAGCATGAGTGTGTGAATTCAATTTCACTCACCCGCACATCTCCAATACTTAGAGTACAGCCCAGTTCTTGTAACAGGTTACCCTTCACTCCTTGCTGTTTAATTGTATATTTTTGTTTGATTGTTTGTAGGCTCTTTGTGGGGTTTCCCATGGATTTAGTGAAAACTTCCCTTTTTAGTCACTTCTGCCACACAACAATAGTATTTTATTACAATTTCACTTTAAAAGCCTGTGGAAATAAAAACAAAAAAACAGCAGGATATTAAACTGTAGAGTGCAGAAAATATCTGTAATTTTGTTTGCTTTGCGTGTACTGGCTGGTACATCTGGAATTTCCCTGGCAACGTTTAGACAGACATCTTGTCTGCTGTTTACTAAATTGTCTATACCAAAAGCAATTTCAGTTTGTGCGTTTGTTGCTAATCAGGTGTTAAATTCCTTGAATTGTTTTCACAAAAAAATAATATCTGATATTCAGATATTGATGTTTCCTCAATGAAATCAACACGAAACAAATTGAGTTCAGGTAAAAAATTGTATTCAAAGTATAAGAATAGAATTCTTGATGTGTTTGCGACAAAATCACTCTTAAAAATTTAAATGCGTTTCGGAGACACAGATTTTTTTTTTTTTTAAATAACAAAACAAACAAAATTGAATATTATCTAGTGAAGGAAAATAATGAATGAAAGATAGATCGTAGAATTAGAGAATAGTTTTTTAAATGAAGTACAGACTTGGTAATAACTAAGAATGAAATTAACTTTGATGTTTCAGCTGATTTAGAATAAAGATGCATGAGGAAAGTGTAGAAAAATTTCCACTATCGTCTTCTGTCCAGGATGTCCTCATAAAAAAATTTTAATTTTATGCAAAGGCAGAAAGATCATTAATGGCTACTCTGGATGTTACTCATCGATCTTTCAACAATTGTCAGTATGTCTATTATTTATTGATCATTGAATTTTTCCTCCGACAATGTTGGCTTAAATTGCCTTTCGGAAAACTGATTTAGTATAATTGAATTAAGATTCTATAGACTAATTGTTCGAAATTTTAATTTAAATCCCAGAAAGACATGATAAATATTCCAAGGCACAAAGGCAAGTCAACATCAGTTTTTGTTATTCAACTTACACAGCAGAGCAGAAGAGCTGTTTTCGAAAGACGCAACCCTTTCATCATCAGTGCTCATGTGTATTGTGTTTGTCACCAACTGGTTTAGTTGAATGTGATAACAGTTCCTATTTACACAAATTTTATTGTGAAAAAGGATACGAGAACTGTATCAACCTGATGTTAACTTGTTATTGTTATAATACCCGTGTTACCGTTTGATTATTTTTCTTCATGTCTCATTTTTCTGAATTTTTTGCTCCATCATACCTAAGTCAGTATAATATAGTATAATTTTGTTAAGAATATTTTTAGTAATAATATTGAGCTTGAGGCATATTTTATAAAAAATGAAAATTTTTATATAAAACCAAAAAAAAAAACACCAAAAATATTTAACTTTGTATAATTTACAAATTTTGTTATTGTTGAAGTATTATAATTAATTTTAAATTGTTATCCTGAAGAAGATATCCAGAGGATATCGAAATATTGATAAAAATATAAAATAAATAGTTTATATATGTATATTATTTTATAAAAATAAGAAGCCTCAAGCTCAATTCTGTTAAAATTATTTTTCATCTAACCATGATTAGGATTTTCATCACTGATGATGTATTACGAGTAGTTTATGATGTCTCACTCAGAGTGTTTATCACACACCTGAAGCTGTCATTGACCGTACGGAGAACTCACGTATGCAGCCGGTGCTTGTAATTGTTGTTGTAGCTGAAAAATGGAGGATAGGTGTGTATTCAAAATTTCATGACTGTTCATAATCCACCATTAGCCGGGTTTCTAGTGTTTACTTTGATATTGTTTTTGTTTTTTCATTTTTAAAATCATAGACATAAAAATAAGAGACATTTTGACGCCTTCACGCAAGAGATGTTACAGTGTAAAGGTCACGTAAGATAAAAATCTACATTCAAGGTCGTTACTATTCTACCTAGACGGTCAAAAAGAAGCTGCCGATCAATATGCAATTTCTTAAAAATATTTTTCCAATATATGACAATTATGTTACTGTGAATAATAGTGCGACAAATTATGATAATTATTTTGGACTTTTCAGAAGAAATTGTCGTGAGTGTTGAATAGAGGACACTATGGGTATTTTGAATGTTTTCAACCGTACATTTCCATCGGTTTTTTTAAATACCTGATTTTTTAAAAATTTCTGGTGAAACTATATTTTTTTGCAACAATAATTTTTATATTCTGATCTTTTCCCATTAATAATTACAGCTAATTGTCTTTATTTTTGCAGAAATAATAATTATTTTTTAAGTTTATTGTTTTTATGAGCGCTTTCGTAAATGAAATCATTAAGGTAAAATAAAGACATATTCGTTTATGTTAAAAAATTAAAATTGATAATAAACTTTTATTAAAAAAATAATAAATAAATAAATAAATAAAAATAATATAAATAAATAAATAAAAAAATAATAAGTAAATAAATAGAAAAAATAAATAAATATATAAAAAAAAAAATAAAAAAAAAAAAAAATAAAAAAAAAAAAAATAAAAAATAAAAAAATTAAATAAAAAAGAAAATAAATAAAAAAAATATAATAAATATAAATGAAAAAAATAATAAAAATAGATAATAAAAAAAAATATATAAAAAATAGACAAATTTAAAAAAATAAATAATTAAAAAAAATAAAAATAAAAAATAATTAAATTAAAAATAAAAAATAAATACATTAAAAATAAATAAATTAAAAAAAAATATATAAAAAATTGATAAATTTAAAAAAATGAAAAAAAAGAAAATAAAAAAAAATAAATAAAAAAAAATAAATAAAAAATAAATAAACTAAAAAAAAAAAATAAAATTAAATAAATAAATTAAATTGTTAATTTTTTTGGGCTTAAGTTCGAATCTGCATGACTGCAAATGATTTTTTATTATTTTATTAATAAATGAATTTGTTCAAATTCTATTTATTATTTTTTTATATTAAGATTGGAATATCAAGAATATTTTCAATAATCATCAAACCAGCAGAACGGATCATAAAAAATCATTTGCAGTCATGCAGATTCGAACTTAAGCCCAAAAAAATTAACAATTTACATTACAAAGTTCGACTAATAAAAATTCATACATAATAAATAAATTAAAAAAAAATAAAAAATAAATTAATTAAACTGTTATGAAATTTTTTTATTTGACACATTGTTGTCACAATACTATTATATATAAATGAAATTTATTTGTTGGTGGTTAAGCAATGTCTATATGCATTTCATTGGTGCTTTACCAAATCATCAGTAGACTTTAACCACAGTTTTGAAAAGTTAAAAACCTCTTATCTTATGCACATACTTCTGAAAACCATCTGAGAATTCACAATTCGTAAATTACAAACTATTTTCAAAAATCACAACAGAATAAGCATAGTAGGCCTTGAAACTCATACAAAACTAAACCAACAAACAAATTATGTATATTCGATATGAATCTATTTTATTTTTCTACACCTTTATTTTATTTTTTAGAAAAATAAAATAGATTCATATCGAATATACATAATTTGTTTGTTGGTTTAGTTTTGTATGAGTTTCAAGGCCTACTATGCTTATTCTGTTGTGATTTTTGAAAATAGTTTGTAATTTACGAATTGTGAATTCTCAGATGGTTTTCAGAAGTATGTGCATAAGATAAGAGGTTTTTAACTTTTCAAAACTGTGGTTAAAGTCTACTGATGATTTGGTAAAGCACCAATGAAATGCATATAGACATTGCTTAACCACCAACAAATAAATTTCATTTATATAAATTAATTAAATTTAAAAAAATTTGGAACCTAAAAAAAATTTAAAATAATTAAATATAAAAAAAGAAAAGGTTGAAAAAAATGAAAAATAAAAACAAAAAAAAAAAAAAAATAAAAAAAAATAAAAAAAAAATTTAAAAAGGAAATATAATAAAAATAAATGAAAAAAATATAAAAAGTTAAATATATATATATATATATATACATATATATATATATATATATATATATATATATATATATATATATATATATATATGTATATATATATATATATATATATATATATATATATATATATATATATATATATAAAATAAATGAAAAAAAAATAAGAAACTAAAAAGAAGAAATAAAATAAATGTAAAGAAAAATTAAAAAATAAAAGAAAGAATAAAAACAATAAAAAAAATTAAATAAACAAATCAAAAATTAAAAAAAAAAGATTTTAAAAATTTTAAAAATAAAAAAAATAATAAAAAAAGTAAAAAAAATTACAGAATAAACAAAAATTATAACAATAATAACAAATAAAACAATAAAAAATAAAAGAAAACAAATAAAAGAAAATAAAATAAAAAAAGTAAAAAAACTGAGAAAAGCATTAAAAAAGAAAAAAAGTAATTAAAAATGTTAAAAGCATTAATAAATAAAAAATATAAAAAATACAAAAAAATTAGAACCTCAAAATACAAACAAAAATACACATGAGTACTGATGACGGGAATGTAGTGACTTCCGGACTCCTCGCTGTGCTGGGCTACTGTGCAAACTAGAAAGTAAAATTGGTGTTGTTGTAGAATATTGTTTACCAAAATAACACATTACGAGCCTCAGCTTATCTATCAATCATAATTGAATTTATAAATGAAAAAAAAAACTGTAATTCGAAGAATATTTGCGTTAAAAACAGCTCAAATTATGTTTTTTAGAGGGTAATGCCACACCAAAGCCCTTAATTGTTAAATATTGTTTCAATAAATTCCAGCTTCTATGAAATTGTTTAAAGGCTAAAATACAAAATAAATTTATCATATGAAAGCAAAAAAAGAATAAATAAATAAATAAACTTGAGTGTTAAATTTGCATAAAATATTTCAGTTATTTATTTTTGCACTTTCACTGCAGCATTAACGATGCAGCGAATTTAATGCTACTTGACGCCGTATAAATTTTACTTAATAATTATCTGGGATTGCAAAACTATTCGTCTCTCCTTGTCATGTCAAGTTTTTCTTAGGTTTATTTCAAACACAAGCTGACAATAAATTTACTTACGACTATTTTTCCCCAGCCATTTATTTTGCCAAATTTCCATTATTTCCTTTAACATTAACCTCTGTTTCTAATATTTTTGATAAATATTTTAAGCCACTGCCAAACCATTTTTTTTGGCGAATTAAAATGAGCAATTTATGTAAAATGTTACTAAGAAACAAGCAAAAACAGAATAATTGCTGCATGTTGCTGCTGCTGCTGCTGCAGTTGGTATTGTTTGCCGTTTTTGGTTGCTTTTGTTATGGTAAAAACACTCTATAAAAACATTTATTGCTTAATTTAGTTTATTACTTAGTTTTTTGTTTTTGTTTTTGTTTTTTTTTGCTTATATTTAGCATTAAGAAAGGTGTGTCAATTTAACACAAATTACATGCCAAAATAAAAAAGTAGGAAAACATAAAAAGAGCTGTTGGTTTTCATGACGGCAATGCGAGTACACGGGATCAGTTTGCTCGTGTAGTTACAGCAGCAGCAGCAGCATTAAATATTTACTGCACCCAAGTTTTTCCATGATCATTTTCTGTAAATTTTCTTTATTATTATTTTTTTTATATTCATTTATTTGTTATGCCTTCAAATTTTTCTATTTCAGTTTTAAAGTTTTAAGCCTTCAGCCACATTATGTTAAATATGTTTGTATATATAATTTTTTTTGCTATTTTTTTCTGTTTGTTAAGAAATAATGAAAGAAAAAAAAAAATCTCTTAGAGACAATATTTCTTTTCGAGTGAACAATTTTTGTGGTTGATGTTTAAATAAAAAAAAAGAACTTTAAAAGAATTTCAATATAAATGAAATTGAAATTAAATCACTAAATTCTGTTGACTGGGAAAAGTATTCTGAAGGCTAAACTTTTAATAAAAATTTTAATTTAGAACAAGTTTTGCTATACAAAATAATTCGTAAATTGAACTTGAGAATGGCATATTTTTACTTAGTAATTTAATACACATACATACGAGGTCTGTTCAGAAATTAATTTAAGTACTCATATTCATTTTTTATTTTTGATGAATAAAAATTTCTATTGTGTACCCTTCAAAGTACTCCTTAAGGAGTCTCAGCGACAGAGTTGCCTGTCTAGCGTGCACATGATCTCATACAAAAATCGTTACTTGGTATGCCTTCTGCGTACATTAATGCTGGCCTTGTGTGCAGCGCACAGGTAGCAACAGAAAATTTTCCTGATTAAATAACACCACACAAACTGTGTTTTTAACATCAAAATTCCTAAAGTGATTTTAACAAAGAATTGAGAACGATTAATATTCCAAGAAACAATGAAAACTAAATATCAATTTAATGTCTCTAATTAACCTGTCCTTTATTTCTTAAAGCCACAAGGCAGCAAAAAATTACATTGTTTTTGGCAGTCCTTACAATCGTTTAGTCAGCGGTCATTAGAACCGATCGATGTTCATCAATACTTTTTAGGTACTCGTAGTTCCGCTGCATCATTAACAAACTCCTGTCAGTGTTGCCGTTGGCTTATTTTTGTTGCATTTCCATATATTCTGCTTTTTGTTCCTCTTAAGTGTCAAACTTGTTTGATTTTATTTTTATGAAATAATTATAAGAATATTTATTTATTAGTTAAACTTAACTTTTGATAATGATTTGCACTTTTTATAATGACTTGCACTTTTTATAATGACTTGCACTTTTTATGATGACTTGCACTTTTTATAATGACTTGCACTTTTTGTGATGACATAAATTTTTTATAGTGACTTGCACTTTTTACAATGATTTGCATTTTTTATAATGACTTGCACTTTTTATAATGACTTGCAGTTTTTATAATGACTTGCAGCTTTTACAATGACTTGCACATTTTACAATGACTTGCATATTTTACAATGACTTGCATTTTTTATAATGACTTGCACTTTTTATAATGTCTTGCACTTTTTATGACGACTTGCACTTGTTACAATGACTTGCACTTTTCATAATGACTCGCACTTTTTACACAGACTTGCATTTTTCATAATGACTTGCACTTTTTATAATGACTTGCACTTTTTACGATGACTTGCATTTTTTATAATGACTTGCACTTTTTATAACGACTTGCACTTTTTATAATGACTTGCACTTTTTATGACGACTTGCACTTTTTACAATGACTTGCACTTTTCATAATGACTCGCACTTTTTATAATGACTTGCATTTTTTATAATGACTTGCACTTTTTATAATTACTTGCATTTTTTATAATGACTTGCACTTTTTATACTGACTTGCACTTTTCATAATGATTTGCACTTTTTACAATGACTTGCACTTTTTATAATGACTTGCACATTTTTATAATGTTCTGCACTTTTCATAATGAAGAAGCTGCCGTTAATAAATTTACAATTTAATTGTTCAAATCACATCATCAAAGCATTGATTTTGGAAAAAAAGTAAATATTTTTACTACTAAAATTTAGTTACAAGAAAATTTGCCTTTTTACATAAATTAATACTAAAACTACATTAAAATTCTTTAACAAAAAGATGCTTTGAAATTTTTATTTATAAATATTTTCTAGTGAAATTCTCAATTAGTGGAAAAATTGTGCAATTAATGATATTTGTGATGAGATCTCAACAATTCCCATAGAATATTTTCAAAAAATTCCAAATGTGGGATATGGCAGTATTTTCGTTAATATTATTGCAGACTGAGAAAACCGTTGAAAAGGGTTATATTTTAATAATTTCGAAATAATGGAAGCATTTTTGTGCAAAAAACGGGGAACACTTTTTATATAAACATTTTAATTCAAGGTATCAAACAGCGCAAAAACTGAAAACATACATTTTTTCTACTCTACCTGCAAAAATTATTTTGTTTAGAGATCAAAACCATCAAACTGGCTAGTGTTTGAATTGTTCATAGTCTGGACTTGAGCCACTTTGGAATCGCCTGGATATATAAAATTCAAACCGTTTGCTTTTCTGTCTTATACATTTCTTTGTGTTCTTTTGTGAAGAATATTAGCCGTTTTAAGACTGTAAGGCGTTCGCTTCTGAAGCTATTCCCCCCAATAAGAAAAAGAAAAGCTACATAGACAACATTGATTTTCATTAAAGTGGCATGAGTGCAGCACTGTTAACAGTTATTTAAAATTATTATCTAAAATCTTTTCACAATCCCATACTGTTCCATGGAATGATCGATTCATTTTACAATTGGTGGGGAATTCCCGTGTCCACTTACATATTTTTTATATCCGTGGCAAGCCAAGTCATAATGTATCGTAAAATGTATTCATTCCTTGAGACTTCTGACTTTTATTAAACATTCATGAGGAGGAAAAAAAAGCAAACGTCGCATACGCTGGTATGTGTTCACTTGAGTGTGCACTGCATAAATAACAAACATACTTTAACAAATTCAATTGACTACTTTTTTGTGTTGCAGTTGCACTACGTACTTTTAGCTGGCGTTTTTGTTGTTGCTGTATTTCTTGTATTGTATGCAATTATCATTCATCATAATTAACTATTCGATTTTCTTTTGTTTGTTGCAATGTTTAGTCGTTTTTTTTTCTCTCTCTCTCACTTCTCCTGATCATTGCGAACTTAAAGTCAATCTACAGACGACAATAAATAAGAGGAAGATTGTCTTTTTATGTTTTTGTTGCAAACAAATAATAAAAATTCCAATGTTAAATAATTTACAAAAGAGTTTTTTTTTTCTTTTCTACCTTAAATCAATTTACATCTGTCATGATTTTTGATCGTAAGGCTTTGGAGTCATAGAAAAATACAGTTTAACGCGGTACACAGTGGAACGAACAGTGGTGAAATAGGTGTTTGAAAATTGGTTGAGTAATTAACATATTCTGCCACAAAAAAAGTTGTGATATCATCAAGTGGCTAAAAAGGGGGGCATAGAAGTTTTAAAAATATTTTTGTAGTTCCAAATAAAAATTTGCTGCACTCAAAAACATATAATTTTATTTCGAAAAAAATTTATTGAGAAAAAAATTGAATGTTTAATTTTATGCCCCACTGTATTATTTACTACGTGAGATATTCAAAATATAAAATGTTAGTAAAATAATTTTTTTTTGTTCTGCCTTGAAAAGATTTTATTTTCAAAAAATAATACTTAAAATGCTTTTAATGTTTTAAATATTTATTGAGAAAAAATTGAATGTTTAATTTTATGCCCCACTGTAGTATTTACTACGTGAGATATTCGAAATATAAAATGCTAGTAAAATAATGATTTTTGTTCTGCTTCAAAATATTTTATTTTTCGGAAAATAATTCTTAAAATGTTTTTAGTGTTTTAAATATTTATTGAGAAAAAAATTGAATGTTTAATTTTATGCCCCACTGTAGTGTTTACTACATGAGATATTCGAAATATAAAATATTCGTAAAATAATTTTTTTTTTGCTATGCCTTGACAAGATTTTTATTTTCCAAAAATAATTCTTAAAATGTTATAAATAGTTATTTCAAAAATAATTTGCAAAGTAAATTAATATCGATGCACAGATCCCGATAAGGTGACTTAGATCATATGCCGGGGATGTTGTTAACCCGCGTTTTTATCCGCTACTGTGACTGACTGTACGCGACTTCTGCCTTCACATAAGAAGTAGCAACGAAGAATTCCTCGGAACAACCGTAAATCTCTAGTTATCTGAGGTGTTGAAATTAACTTGTGTGAGTGAGACTCAAAACTCTCGAAAGAGAGTCAACGATCAGTGATCTGTCTGCACTTAAGAAGTATTTAGTTGCCAATGAGGCTTGATGTTGACTGACTCAGAGCTACTTTGAGACTGTGAGTTTTTTCTTTTTGTGCTACTGTGAAGACTGTCCGTTTATGTGACTGTTGCGTTAGTTTATAACCACCCGTTTCATGATCCTTTTTTGGAGTACATATTAAATTGATCGTGGGATAAGGGATCATGGGTCCCAATTTAAAACCTCGGAAGTGAAGTACGGAAGTTTGTAATTTTAATAGTTTGTATGATTCACATATTCCGTATATTTAGAAAATTTTCAATTGTAATTTAAACTCTCGTACTTGGACTTCTTGCTTCTTCTCAATAATATTTTCTTTAGCTGAATTTCTTTCTTTCCCTTCATTCTTTAATCTGCCTCTCGCTCATTTATCTAATGACGAAGCGTTTAAAAAGAAAAATGTAGTGCCGTTTGAAAATATGCATTATGAGCCTCATTTGAACAGTTCAATTTATCATAAACTCGAATTAAATAAATGCTACGAAATCATTTGCAAAAACAGAAACCATTTATTATCCATTTTTGTGCTATTGATCAATAAAAAGCAAAAGAGCAAAAAACAAAAAAAAAAAAAAAAAACAAAGAATATGTGGAATAAATTAGTGTATGATTTAATTTAAAATATAATTGAATTCTGCTGCTGCCGTTGTTATTGTTTTTACCGTTCGTTTTGTTCTTGTCGTATCTAAACATGTTCAATAATTACCAGCAATTTGAAATGATGCCACCAGCCACTTCTGCTGCTGCGGCTGCAGACGTTTCACCTTTAGAGCGACAGAGATAAGAAAAATCAGATAATTCTTTTCATTAGCCATTGCTGCTGAAAAGGATGAGGAGGTTGATGATTTTATTTATTATTTAATTAAATTTATGTGCGATCTTAATTTATATGGCGAAATCTTTTTATTTATTTGCATCTTTTTTTTTTGTTACGACTGTTTTTATATGAAAGAATAAAACAAGCAAGCGTCTTGTCTTTTGTCATGTAATTTTTTCGATTTAAAATTGTAAATTGTAGATAATTTATCATTGGCTTTTGTTGTTGTCTGCTGTAGCCGAATGTTTCATATTCTAAGTTTTATTACAATTTGTCTGCTTCAGCCAAATGGCCTGAAGTTACTTTTGATCTATAGTTGGCTTGCTAAAGTCCCGTCCAGGTGTCTGCCCCGTCCAGCAGCCAAACTGCAGCAGCAGCAGAAGTCACAGCAGTTACTTTAATCATTCTTTTCTAAGCTTCTGTTTTTCAGCTCAATTACATTTAAAATCATAATTGCTAGACTATTAATCATTTAGTGTCATATTTTTTCATTTATTTATTATTATTTCTTTTTTTCTTTTTGCTTTTTATTAATGTTCGACTTGTTGCATATGACTTTTCTATTAAATATTTGTCCTTTTGTTTTTGCTTGTGCCACATTTGCTGTTGTTAATTTTTGCTATTACTTGGAAACTTTAATTGATGTAATGATTGTTGTATTTTGTGTTGGTTGTGTGTGTGTGTAGCTACTGTTGTTATTTCTGTTTGACATATTACAGTTGGCTTGCAAATGCGATTTAAAAGAATCTTGAGTTTAATAGTCTTTAAAACCGCCTTTTATGTGAAAAGGTTAATCTATAACAAAAAAAAAACACAAAATTTATTCAAATACCATATGTTGTATCCAAGAACAGTTACGAGGGCAAGCTAAGGCAATAAAATTATAAAATCTTTTTGTAAAACTACAAGGTCTGTTTCAAAAATTAAGGGAACTTTCAAATTTCATTCCAATAATAAAAATGGTTGCTAGAATACTTTTTCTCATTGGTTTTCGAGATATAGGAGATACAACTTTGCTTACAACATGCAACTTTGTGGCTAGTTCATCCTGCTATAGTCTTACAGATTGGTCCACAGTTGCTTATATTTTGATCCAGCAGTAATTCCTTAACATTCTAAAGACAAAAAATTAACAATTGACTTTAGTTGATATTTAAAAGAAAAATAACTTTTTATACCCTCCAAAAAAGAATTTGGAGGGTATATTCACTGTGTCATTCCGTTTGTAACGCATCGAAATATCCATCTCAGACCCCATAAAGTATATATATTCTTGATCAGTGATGAAACCTAAGACGAACTGAGCATGTCCGTCCGTCCGTCCGTCCGTCTGTGGAAATCACGATACAGTCCAAACGAAAAGAGCTAGACTCTTGAAATTTGGCATAAATATATTTTGAAGCTTAGAGCAGGTTAAGTTCGAAGATGGGCTAAATCGGGCAAGAGGGAAAAAAGTTCCCCTAAGAAGAACTAAACCAACCCAGAAAAAACAACATAATTTTTTAAGTTTTTTGGTTATTTTGTTAAGCAAATGATATATTTTTATGTCAAATACGGTCCAACGCCTTAAACTTGGAGCCATTAAATAAAATAAAAATATTTTTTGACCCCGCCCACTTCAGTGGGCGTTATTATAGGCAAAAATAGCATAAAAATTTAACAAATTGTTTTACTTAAGCCTACATTCCTTAAAAATAACACTTTTAAGCTTTAATGACGAAGCTGAGACGAAACCTGGTACTACTCTGCCCTACCCCTTCCTTCCCCTTCGCTCCCTAAATGACTCTACCAAAAAAAATTTTTTTTTTAAATTTTGTATATAATCATCCCAACCATTTATCTTTAGAGTTTTATGACTGCCGATTTCTGCCCTACCCCACCCTCCCACCTCCTCCTTTGCCCCCTAAATGACCCTACCAAAAAAAAAACTTTTTTTTTAAATTTTGTATATAATCATCTCAAGCATTTATCTTTAGAGTTTTATAACTGCCGATTTCTGCCGTACCCCCCCTTCCCTCTTCCTTTGCCCCCTAAATGACCCTACCAAAAAAAATTTTTTTTTTAATTTTGTATATAATCATCCCAAGCATTTATCTTTAGAGTTTTATTACTGCCGATTTCTGCCGTACCCTCCCCCCCTCTTCCTTTGCCACCTAAATGACCCTACCAAAAAAATTTTTTTTTTAAATTTTGTATATAATCATCCCAAGCATTTATCTTTAGAGTTTTATTACTGCCGATTTCTGCCCTACCCCCCCCCCCCCCCTCCCTTTTCTTTGCCCCCGAAATTACCCTGCCAAAAAATGTTTTTTTTTTAATATTGTATATAATCATAACAAGCATTTATCTTTAGAGTTTTATGACTGCCTGTTGCTGCCCTACCTCTCCTCCCCCTTTGCCCGCTAAATGACCTTATTAAAACTAAATAAAATTTTTTTTTAATTTTGTGTATAATCATCCCAAGCATTTATTTTTAGAGTTTTATGTCTACCTGTTTCAGCCCTACCCCCTCTCCCCCTTTGCCCTCTAAATGACCCTATCAAAAAAAAGAAATTTTAAATTTGTATATAATTATCCCAATCATTTATTTTTAGAGTTTTATGACAAAGGTGAAATGTTTCCCCCACAGCCTTCGCCAGAGCGACCCCGCCAAAATACAGTTTTTATACCCTCCAAAGAGAATTGTGATGAAGTCTAAGACGGTCTAGCATTGCCCATATGTTCGTCTGTGGAAAACATGATATTGTATATATTTGAACCCCGCCCCCTTTAGTGGGCGTCGACGTACGATATTATATAAATAAACTCTGTCCCACCAACTTAAACATTTCAAATTCACTTACTAAATATTTTAAGGGTATTTAAGATTCGACCCGGTCGAAAATAACGTTTTTACTTGTTCTGCTTTATTATTATATATTGAATTTTCAGTTATAGTTTGAGCTAACATTAAGCCAGCGAAAAATTTCATCAAAGATTTTTCGAGATATAGGTGATACAACTTGGCTCGCAACATGCAACTGTAATTGTTAGTAGTGCAACTTTCAACGTGATTTAAATGCTAGGTTTCATTCTGGCACAAATGCACTATTAAGTTATTATTTTTATCAGATGTCATTGAAACTTAAACTGAATAAGTTCGTTGGCCGCATGCGAACTACAATGTTCACCCAGAAAAAATTTAAAATACGCCATTAAAATTCCAAAGTTGAACTTCTTAAAGCTTCATTACATGTCCACTGCTACTCGTACTTTGCCACACTTAATTTTAAGAAATGCATGAATTAATTTGCCTAACCTTCTTCATCTCTATCAAAATAAATGTTCTGCTTAATTATTTTTTAATTATAGTTTTTTGTTCTCTGGTTTATTTTACAGTTGGTGTTGTTGTATATTGACTGTAAAAGCCTTGAATTAATCGCTGATATTGCTGCTTGTAAATTACATAATTGATATTTATTAACAACATTTCATCTTCATTTTAAATAGTTTTGTTTTTTTTCTTATGCAACAAAATAAGTAATTTGCCCGGCAACATATTGTTGAGTGTGTAACAACTTGGCCATCGCTAATTTTGACGATGAGGCTTTATCAATTGGACGTGTCATGTGGGTTTAGTGTCATTGAATAAGCGATTTGATAGACTGACTCCGTTGTCAGTGATCTGGCTGCCCTGTTGGAACGCTCGTCTGAGAGTTATGGGTTCGAGATGCGGCAACTTGGCAAAAATGGATATACTCCATAGTCTATATTTATCCCCGTCATACCAGTTTGCAGCGTAGGAGGACCATTTGATCATAATATAGCGCAAGTATCGATGTTAAATCTATTTAAATTATTTGATATGAATTTTTAAAATATAATTTTTTCTTTGCTAAAATTTCGACAGCAGAATAGAAAAATGCTCACACTCAAGCTGGTTGTCTTGCTATGGAATGCAGCTATAAAAGACGACGAAGAAGAAAATGACGCAATAAATTTTCATATATTTCTTAATTGTTCACCAATTTGACTTGTCTGCAAAATGATTAGCGCAGGCAGTTTTTGTATAAAAACCAAAAGCAAAAATAAAAAAAAAATATAAAAGCAAAAATAATCATTAAATTATTTTTACTATTTGTTTGCGACTCTTTCAATTGATATTATTGCAACAACAAAAAAGCAATAAACAATAAAATAACTGACAGTTGCACAACGAAGTCTACATATGCAAAGACAATAAGTGCATTTTGCTGACAAAAAAAATTAAAAAAGAATGTGGACCCGCATACACAACTCGCATTGGTTACAAGTCATCTACAGGAGTCGAAAGTGTCTGAGGAAAGTTAAAACTGTTATAACTCCAAAAATAATTAATTTCACAGAAATCACAACTTCTAATTCTGCAAACCTGGAAAGTTTCATCTCTCTATCTGCAAAATTATGCAAGTTATTGACCAATTTCTAAAAACAAACATACAGAAAAAAATTTAAAAAAATGTTTGCTTCGAGCCAAGTTGCAACCTCAATATCCTTGCAACCGTTTGACGGATTTTAATAAAATTTATATCGAATGAAAGATCACAACGTCAGCTTTATTTCCACTTTTCAACCTTTAAATCGATTAAAAATCGATTTTTCTTAAATGCATGCGAATTGAGATTTTTCGGAAGCTTCTTCGCATTTGAAACTCCTTTCAATACTTGCTTAAGAGAAATAAACGCCCTTTGGGCAAAATTGGGTAAAATTGTGTTTCGGCCAAAAAATTGATTTTTAGCAAAGGGGTAACACTTTCCTAAAAAATTGATAAACAATTTTTTTTTCTTAAATGCATGCGAATTGAGATTTTTCGGAAGCTTCTTCGCATTTGAAACTCCTTTCAATACTTGCTTATGAGAAATAAACGCCTTTTGGGCAAAATTGGGTAAAATTGTGTTTCGGCCAAAAAATTGATTTTTAGCAAAATTGATAAAAATTGATAAAAAAGTTTTTTTCTTAAATGCATGCGAATTGAGATTTTTTGGAAGCTTCTTCGCATTTGAAACTCCTTTCAATACTTGCTTATGAGAAATAAACTCCTTTTGGGCAAAATTGGGTAAAATTGTGTTTCGGCCAAAAAATTGATTTTTAGCAAAGGAGTAACACTTTCCTAAAAAATCGATAAAAATTTTTTTTTTCTTAAATGCATGCGAATTGAGATTTTTCGGAAGCTTCTTCGCATTTGAAACTCCTTTCAATACTTGCTTATGAGAAATAAACGCCTTTTGGGCAAAATTGGGTAAAATTGTGTTTCGGCCAAAAAATTGATTTTTAGCAAAGGGGTAACACTTTCCTAAAAAATTTACAAAAAAATTTTTTTTTCTTAAATGCATGCGAATTGAGATTTTTCGGAAGCTTCTTCGCATTTGAAACTCCTTTCAATACTTGCTTATGAGAAATAAACGCCTTTTGGGCAAAATTGGGTAAAATTGTGTTTCGGCCAAAAAATTGATTTTTAGCAAAGGGGTAACACTTTCCTAAAAAATTTACAAAAAAATTTTTTTTCTTAAATGCATGCGAATTGAGATTTTTCGGAAGCTTCTTCGCATTTGAAACTCCTTTCAATACTTGCTTATGAGAAATAAACGCCTTTTGGGCAAAATTGGGTAAAATTGTGTTTCGGCCAAAAAATTGATTTTTAGCAAAGGGGTAACACTTTCCTAAAAAATTTACAAAAAAATTTTTTTTCTTAAATGCATGCGAATTGAGATTTTTCGGAAGCTTCTTCGCATTTGAAACTCCTTTCAATACTTGCTTATGAGAAATAAACGCCTTTTGGGCAAAATTGGGTAAAATTGTGTTTCGGCCAAAAAATTGATTTTTAGCAAAGGGGTAACACTTTCCTAAAAAATTTACAAAAAAATTTTTTTTCTTAAATGCATGCGAATTGAGATTTTTCGGAAGCTTCTTCGCATTTGAAACTCCTTTCAATACTTGCTTATGAGAAATAAACGCCTTTTGGGCAAAATTGGGTAAAATTGTGTTTCGGCCAAAAAATTGATTTTTAGCAAAGGGGTAACACTTTCCTAAAAAATTTACAAAAAAATTTTTTTTCTTAAATGCATGCGAATTGAGATTTTTCGGAAGCTTCTTCGCATTTGAAACTCCTTTCAATACTTGCTTATGAGAAATAAACGCCTTTTGGGCAAAATTGGGTAAAATTGTGTTTCGGCCAAAAAATTGATTTTTAGCAAAGGGGTAACACTTTCCTAAAAAATTTACAAAAAAATTTTTTTTCTTAAATGCATGCGAATTGAGATTTTTCGGAAGCTTCTTCGCATTTGAAACTCCTTTCAATACTTGCTTATGAGAAATAAACGCCTTT
The DNA here is from genome assembly GCA_951800035.1 of Linnaemya tessellans. Classification (NCBI taxonomy): domain Eukaryota; kingdom Metazoa; phylum Arthropoda; class Insecta; order Diptera; family Tachinidae; genus Linnaemya; species Linnaemya tessellans. The sequence goes on from OX637536.1 coordinate 13,258,042, forward strand.
TGGGCAAAATTGGGTAAAATTGTGTTTCGGCCAAAAAATTGATTTTTAGCAAAGGGGTAAGTAACACTTTCCTAAAAAATTTACAAAAAATTTTTTTTTCTTAAATGCATGCGAATTGAGATTTTTCGGAAGCTTCTTCGCATTTGAAACTCCTTTCAATACTTGCTTATGAGAAATAAACGCCTTTTGGGCAAAATTGGGTAAAATTGTGTTTCGGCCAAAAAATTGATTTTTAGCAAAATTGATAAAAATTGATAAAAAATTTTTTTTCTTAAATGCATGCGAATTGAGATTTTTCGGAAGCTTCTTCGCATTTGAAACTCCTTTCAATACTTGCTTATGAGAAATAAACGCCTTTTGGGCAAAATTGGGTAAAATTGTATTTCGGCCAAAAAATTGATTTTTAGCAAAGGGGTAAGTAACACTTTCCTAAAAAATTTACAAAAAATTTTTTTTTCTTAAATGCATGCGAATTGAGATTTTTCGGAAGCTTCTTCGCATTTGAAACTCCTTTCAATACTTGCTTATGAGAAATAAACGCCTTTTGGGCAAAATTGGGTAAAATTGTGTTTCGGCCAAAAAATTGATTTTTAGCAAAATTGATAAAAATTGATAAAAAAGTTTTTTTCTTAAATGCATGCGAATTGAGATTTTTTGGAAGCTTCTTCGCATTTGAAACTCCTTTCAATACTTGCTTATGAGAAATAAACTCCTTTTGGGCAAAATTGGGTAAAATTGTGTTTCGGCCAAAAAATTGATTTTTAGCAAAGGAGTAACACTTTCCTAAAAAATCGATAAAATTTTTTTTTTTCTTAAATGCATGCGAATTGAGATTTTTCTTAAGCTTCTTCGCATTTGAAACTCCTTTCAATACTTGCTTATGAGAAATAAACGCCTTTTGGGCAAAATTGGGTAAAATTGTGTTTCGGCCAAAAAATTGATTTTTAGCAAAGGAGTAACACTTTCCTAAAAAATTTACAAAAAATTTTTTTTTCTTAAATGCATGCGAATTGAGATTTTTCGGAAGCTTCTTCGCATTTGAAACTCCTTTCAATACTTGCTTATGAGAAATAAACGCCTTTTGGGCAAAATTGGGTAAAATTGTGTTTCGGCCAAAAAATTGATTTTTAGCAAAGGGGTAACACTTTCCTAAAAAATTTACAAAAAAATTTTTTTTCTTAAATGCATGCGAATTGAGATTTTTCGGAAGCTTCTTCGCATTTGAAACTCCTTTCAATACTTGCTTATGAGAAATAAACGCCTTTTGGGCAAAATTGGGTAAAATTGTGTTTCGGCCAAAAAATTGATTTTTAGCAAAGGGGTAACACTTTCCTAAAAAATTTACAAAAAAATTTTTTTTCTTAAATGCATGCGAATTGAGATTTTTCGGAAGCTTCTTCGCATTTGAAACTCCTTTCAATACTTGCTTATGAGAAATAAACGCCTTTTGGGCAAAATTGGGTAAAATTGTGTTTCGGCCAAAAAATTGATTTTTAGCAAAGGGGTAACACTTTCCTAAAAAATTTACAAAAAATTTTTTTTTCTTAAATGCATGCGAATTGAGATTTTTCGGAAGCTTCTTCGCATTTGAAACTCCTTTCAATACTTGCTTATGAGAAATAAACGCCTTTTGGGCAAAATTGGGTAAAATTGTGTTTCGGCCAAAAAATTGATTTTTAGCAAAGGGGTAACACTTTCCTAAAAAATTTACAAAAAAATTTTTTTTCTTAAATGCATGCGAATTGAGATTTTTCGGAAGCTTCTTCGCATTTGAAACTCCTTTCAATACTTGCTTATGAGAAATAAACGCCTTTTGGGCAAAATTGGGTAAAATTGTATTTCGGCCAAAAAATTGATTTTTTGCAAAGGGGTAACACTTTCCTAAAAAATTTACAAAAAAATTTTTTTTCTTAAATGCATGCGAATTGAGATTTTTCGGAAGCTTCTTCGCATTTGAAACTCCTTTCAATACTTGCTTATGAGAAATAAACGCCTTTTGGGCAAAATTGGGTAAAATTGCATTTCGGCCAAAAAATTGATTTTTAGCAAAGGGGTAACACTTTCCTAAAAAATTTACAAAAATTTTTTTTTTCTTAAATGCATGCGAATTGAGATTTTTCGGAAGCTTCTTTGCATTTGAAACTGCTTTCAATACTTGCTTATGAGAAATAAACGCCTTTTGGGCAAAATTGGGTAAAATTGTTTTTCTGCCAAAAAATTGATTTTTAGCAAAGGGGTAACACTTTCCTAAAAAATTTACAAAAATTTTTTTTTCTTAAATGCATGCGAATTGAGATTTTTCGGAAGCTTCTTCGCATTTGAAACTCCTTTCAATACTTGCTTATGAGAAATAAACGCCTTTTGGGCAAAATTGGGTAAAATTGTATTTCGGCCAAAAAATTGATTTTTTGCAAAGGGGTAACACTTTCCTAAAAAATTTACAAAAAATTTTTTTTTCTTAAATGCATGCGAATTGAGATTTTTCGGAAGCTTCTTCGCATTTGAAACTCCTTTCAATACTTGCTTATGAGAAATAAACGCCTTTTGGGCAAAATTGGGTAAAATTGTATTTCGGCCAAAAAATTGATTTTTAGCAAAGGGGTAACACTTTCCTAAAAAATTTACAAAAAAATTTTTTTTCTTAAATGCATGCGAATTGAGATTTTTCGGAAGCTTCTTCGCATTTGAAACTCCTTTCAATACTTGCTTATGAGAAATAAACGCCTTTTGGGCAAAATTGGGTAAAATTGTATTTCGGCCAAAAAATTGATTTTTAGCAAAGGGGTAACACTTTCCTAAAAAATTTACAAAAAATTTTTTTTTCTTAAATGCATGCGAATTGAGATTTTTCGGAAGCTTCTTCGCATTTGAAACTCCTTTCAATACTTGCTTATGAGAAATAAACGCCTTTTGGGCAAAATTGGGTAAAATTGTATTTCGGCCAAAAAATTGATTTTTAGCAAAGGGGTAACACTTTCCTAAAAAATTTACAAAAAATTTTTTTTTCTTAAATGCATGCGAATTGAGATTTTTCGGAAGCTTCTTCGCATTTGAAACTCCTTTCAATACTTGCTTATGAGAAATAAACGCCTTTTGGGCAAAATTGGGTAAAATTGTATTTCGGCCAAAAAATTGATTTTTAGCAAAGGGGTAACACTTTCCTAAAAAATTTACAAAAAATTTTTTTTTCTTAAATGCATGCGAATTGAGATTTTTCGGAAGCTTCTTCGCATTTGAAACTCCTTTCAATACTTGCTTATGAGAAATAAACGCCTTTTGGGCAAAATTGGGTAAAATTGTATTTCGGCCAAAAAATTGTTTTTTAGCAAAGGGGTAACACTTTCCTAAAAAATTTACAAAAAATTTTTTTTCTTAAATGCATGCGAATTGAGATTTTTCGGAAGCTTCTTCGCATTTGAAACTCCTTTCAAAACTTGCTTATGAGAAATAAACGCCTTTTGGGCAAAATTAGGTAAAATTGTATTTCGGCCAAAAAATTGATTTTTAGCAAAGGGTAACACTTTCCTAAAAAAATTGACCAAAAAATTTTTTTTCTTAAATGCATGCGAATTGAGATTTTTCGGAAGCTGCTTCGCATTTTAAACTCCTTTCAATACTTGCTTATGAGAAATAAACGCCTTTTGGGCAAAATTGGGTAAAATTGTGTTTCGGCCAAAAAATTGATTTTTAGCAAAGGGGTAACACTTTCCTAAAAAATTTACAAAAAATTTTTTTTTCTTAAATGCATGCGAATTGAGATTTTTCGGAAGCTTCTTCGCATTTGAAACCCCTTTCAATACTTGCTTATGAGAAATAAACGCCTTTTGGGCAAAATTGGGTAAAATTGTATTTCGGCCAAAAAATTGATTTTTAGCAAAGGGGTAACACTTTCCTAAAAAATTTACAAAAAATTTTTTTTTCTTAAATGCATGCGAATTGAGATTTTTCGGAAGCTTCTTCGCATTTGAAACCCCTTTCAATACTTGCTTATGAGAAATAAACGCCTTTTGGGCAAAATTGGGTAAAATTGTATTTCGGCCAAAAAATTGATTTTTAGCAAAGGGGTAACACTTTCCTAAAAAATTTACAAAAAATTTTTTTTTCTTAAATGCATGCGAATTGAGATTTTTCGGAAGCTTCTTCGCATTTGAAACTCCTTTCAATTCTTGCTTATGAGAAATAAACGCCTTTTGGGCAAAATTGGGTAAAATTGTATTTCGGCCAAAAAATTGATTTTTAGCTAAAAAATTGATAAAAATTTTTTTTTCTTAAATGCATGCGAATTGAGATTTTTCGGAAGCTTCTTCGCATTTGAAACCCCTTTCAATACTTGCTTATGAGAAATAAACGCCTTTTGGGCAAAATTGGGTAAAATTGTATTTCGGCCAAAAAATTGATTTTTAGCAAAGGGGTAACACTTTCCTAAAAAATTTACAAAAAATTTTTTTTTCTTAAATGCATGCGAATTGAGATTTTTCGGAAGCTTCTTCGCATTTGAAACCCCTTTCAATACTTGCTTATGAGAAATAAACGCCTTTTGGGCAAAATTGGGTAAAATTGTGTTTCGGGCAAAAAATTGATTTTTAGCAAAGGGGTAACACTTTCCTAAAAAATTGATAAAAAATTTTTTTTTCTTAAATGCATGCGAATTGAGATTTTTCGGAAGCTTCTTCGCATTTGAAACTCCTTTCAATACTTGCTTATGAGAAATAAACGCCTTTTGGGCAAAATTGGGTAAAATTGTATTTCGGCCAAAAAATTGATTTTTAGCAAAGGGGTAACACTTTCCTAAAAAATTTACAAAAAATTTTTTTTTCTTAAATGCATGCGAATTGAGATTTTTCGGAAGCTTCTTCGCATTTGAAACTCCTTTCAATACTTGCTTATGAGAAATAAACGCCTTTTGGGCAAAATTGGGTAAAATTGTATTTCGGCCAAAAAATTGATTTTTAGCAAAGGGGTAACACTTTCCTAAAAAATTTACAAAAAATTTTTTTTTCTTAAATGCATGCGAATTGAGATTTTTCGGAAGCTTCTTCGCATTTGAAACCCCTTTCAATACTTGCTTATGAGAAATAAACGCCTTTTGGGCAAAATTGGGTAAAATTGTATTTCGGCCAAAAAATTGATTTTTAGCAAAGGGGTAACACTTTCCTAAAAAATTTACAAAAAATTTTTTTTTCTTAAATGCATGCGAATTGAGATTTTTCGGAAGCTTCTTCGCATTTGAAACCCCTTTCAATACTTGCTTATGAGAAATAAACGCCTTTTGGGCAAAATTGGGTAAAATTGTGTTTCGGGCAAAAAATTGATTTTTAGCAAAGGGGTAACACTTTCCTAAAAAATTGATAAAAAATTTTTTTTTCTTAAATGCATGCGAATTGAGATTTTTCGGAAGCTTCTTCGCATTTGAAACTCCTTTCAATACTTGCTTATGAGAAATAAACGCCTTTTGGGCGAAATTGGGTAAAATTGTGTTTCGGCCAAAAAATTGATTTTTAGCAAAGGGGTAACACTTTCCTAAAAAATTGATAAAAATTTTTTTTTTCTTAAATGCATGCGAATTGAGATTTTTCGGAAGCTTCTTCGCATTTGAAACTCCTATCAATACTTGCTTATGAGAAATAAACGCCTTTTGGGCGAAATTGGGTAAAATTGTGTTTCGGCCAAAAAATTGATTTTTAGCAAAGGGGTAACACTTTCCTAAAAAATTGATAAAAAAATTTTTTTTCTTAAATGCATGCGAATTGAGATTTTTCGGAAGCTTCTTCGCATTTGAAACTCCTTTCAATACTTGCTTATGAGAAATAAACGCCTTTTGGGCGAAATTGGGTAAAATTGTGTTTCGGCCAAAAAATTGATTTTTAGCAAAGGGGTAACACTTTCCTAAAAAATTGATAAAAAATTTTTTTTTCTTAAATGCATGCGAATTGAGATTTTTCGGAAGCTTCTTCGCATTTGAAACTCCTTTCAATACTTGCTTATGAGAAATAAACGCCTTTTGGGCGAAATTGGGTAAAATTGTGTTTCGGCCAAAAAATTGATTTTTAGCAAAGGGGTAACACTTTCCTAAAAAACTGATAAAAAATTTTTTTTTCTTAAATGCATGCGAATTGAGATTTTTCGGAAGCTTCTTCGCATTTGAAACTCCTTTCAATACTTGCTTATGAGAAATAAACGCCTTTTGGGCGAAATTGGGTAAAATTGTGTTTCGGCCAAAAAATTCATTTTTAGCAAAGGGGTAACACTTTCCTAAAAAATTGATAAAAAAATTTTTTTTCTTAAATGCATGCGAATTGAGATTTTTCGGAAGCTTCTTCGCATTTGAAACTCCTTTCAATACTTGCTTATGAGAAATAAACGCCTTTTGGGCGAAATTGGGTAAAATTGTGTTTCGGCCAAAAAATTGATTTTTAGCAAAGGGGTAACACTTTCCTAAAAAATTGATAAAAATTTTTTTTTTCTTAAATGCATGCGAATTGAGATTTTTCGGAAGCTTCTTCGCATTTGAAACCCCTTTCAATACTTGCTTATGAGAAATAAACGCCTTTTGGGCAAAATTGGGTAAAATTGTATTTCGGCCAAAAAATTGATTTTTAGCAAAGGGGTAACACTTTCCTAAAAAATTTACAAAAAATTTTTTTTTCTTAAATGCATGCGAATTGAGATTTTTCGGAAGCTTCTTCGCATTTGAAACCCCTTTCAATACTTGCTTATGAGAAATAAACGCCTTTTGGGCAAAATTGGGTAAAATTGTATTTCGGCCAAAAAATTGATTTTTAGCAAAGGGGTAACACTTTCCTAAAAAATTTACAAAAAATTTTTTTTTCTTAAATGCATGCGAATTGAGATTTTTCGGAAGCTTCTTCGCATTTGAAACTCCTTTCAATTCTTGCTTATGAGAAATAAACGCCTTTTGGGCAAAATTGGGTAAAATTGTATTTCGGCCAAAAAATTGATTTTTAGCTAAAAAATTGATAAAATTTTTTTTTTCTTAAATGCATGCGAATTGAGATTTTTCGGAAGCTTCTTCGCATTTGAAACCCCTTTCAATACTTGCTTATGAGAAATAAACGCCTTTTGGGCAAAATTGGGTAAAATTGTATTTCGGCCAAAAAATTGATTTTTAGCAAAGGGGTAACACTTTCCTAAAAAATTTACAAAAAATTTTTTTTTCTTAAATGCATGCGAATTGAGATTTTTCGGAAGCTTCTTCGCATTTGAAACCCCTTTCAATACTTGCTTATGAGAAATAAACGCCTTTTGGGCAAAATTGGGTAAAATTGTATTTCGGCCAAAAAATTGATTTTTAGCAAAGGGGTAACACTTTCCTAAAAAATTTACAAAAAATTTTTTTTTCTTAAATGCATGCGAATTGAGATTTTTCTGAAGCTTCTTCGCATTTGAAACTCCTTTCAATTCTTGCTTATGAGAAATAAACGCCTTTTGGGCAAAATTGGGTAAAATTGTATTTCGGCCAAAAAATTGATTTTTAGCAAAGGGGTAACACTTTCCTAAAAAATTTACAAAAATTTTTTTTTTCTTAAATGCATGCGAATTGAGATTTTTCGGAAGCTTCTTCGCATTTGAAACCCCTTTCAATACTTGCTTATGAGAAATAAACGCCTTTTGGGCAAAATTGGGTAAAATTGTATTTCGGCCAAAAAATTGATTTTTAGCAAAGGGGTAACACTTTCCTAAAAAATTTACAAAAAATTTTTTTTTCTTAAATGCATGCGAATTGAGATTTTTCGGAAGCTTCTTCGCATTTGAAACCCCTTTCAATACTTGCTTATGAGAAATAAACGCCTTTTGGGCAAAATTGGGTAAAATTGTGTTTCGGGCAAAAAATTGATTTTTAGCAAAGGGGTAACACTTTCCTAAAAAATTGATAAAAAATTTTTTTTTCTTAAATGCATGCGAATTGAGATTTTTCGGAAGCTTCTTCGCATTTGAAACTCCTTTCAATACTTGCTTATGAGAAATAAACGCCTTTTGGGCGAAATTGGGTAAAATTGTGTTTCGGCCAAAAAATTGATTTTTAGCAAAGGGGTAACACTTTCCTAAAAAATTGATAAAAATTTTTTTTTTCTTAAATGCATGCGAATTGAGATTTTTCGGAAGCTTCTTCGCATTTGAAACTCCTATCAATACTTGCTTATGAGAAATAAACGCCTTTTGGGCGAAATTGGGTAAAATTGTGTTTCGGCCAAAAAATTGATTTTTAGCAAAGGGGTAACACTTTCCTAAAAAATTGATAAAAAAATTTTTTTTCTTAAATGCATGCGAATTGAGATTTTTCGGAAGCTTCTTCGCATTTGAAACTCCTTTCAATACTTGCTTATGAGAAATAAACGCCTTTTGGGCGAAATTGGGTAAAATTGTGTTTCGGCCAAAAAATTGATTTTTAGCAAAGGGGTAACACTTTCCTAAAAAATTGATAAAAAATTTTTTTTTCTTAAATGCATGCGAATTGAGATTTTTCGGAAGCTTCTTCGCATTTGAAACTCCTTTCAATACTTGCTTATGAGAAATAAACGCCTTTTGGGCGAAATTGGGTAAAATTGTGTTTCGGCCAAAAAATTGATTTTTAGCAAAGGGGTAACACTTTCCTAAAAAATTGATAAAAAATTTTTTTTTCTTAAATGCATGCGAATTGAGATTTTTCGGAAGCTTCTTCGCATTTGAAACTCCTTTCAATACTTGCTTATGAGAAATAAACGCCTTTTGGGCGAAATTGGGTAAAATTGTGTTTCGGCCAAAAAATTCATTTTTAGCAAAGGGGTAACACTTTCCTAAAAAATTGATAAAAAAATTTTTTTTCTTAAATGCATGCGAATTGAGATTTTTCGGAAGCTTCTTCGCATTTGAAACTCCTTTCAATACTTGCTTATGAGAAATAAACGCCTTTTGGGCGAAATTGGGTAAAATTGTGTTTCGGCCAAAAAATTGATTTTTAGCAAAGGGGTAACACTTTCCTAAAAAATTGATAAAAAATTTTTTTTTCTTAAATGCTTGCGAATTGAGATTTTTCGGAAGCTTCTTCGCATTTGAAACTCCTTTCAATACTTGCTTATGAGAAATAAACGCCTTTTGGGCGAAATTGGGTAAAATTGTGTTTCGGCCAAAAAATTGATTTTTAGCAAAGGGGTAACACTTTCCTAAAAAATTTACAAAAAATTTTTTTTTCTTAAATGCTTGCGAATTGAGATTTTTCGGAAGCTTCTTCGCATTTGAAACTCCTTTCAATACTTGCTTATGAGAAATAAACGCATTTTGGGCGAAATTGGGTAAAATTGTGTTTCGGCCAAAAAATTGATTTTTAGCAAAGGGGTAACACTTTCCTAAAAAATTGATAAAAAATTTTTTTTCTTAAATGCTTGCGAATTGAGATTTTTCGGAAGCTTCTTCGCATTTGAAACTCCTTTCAATACTTGCTTATGAGAAATAAACGCCTTTTGGGCGAAATTGGGTAAAATTGTGTTTCGGCCAAAAAATTGATTTTTAGCAAAGGGGTAACACTTTCCTAAAAAATTGATAAAAAATTTTTTTTTCTTAAATGCTTGCGAATTGAGATTTTTCGGAAGCTTCTTCGCATTTGAAACTCCTTTCAATACTTGCTTATGAGAAATAAACGCCTTTTGGGCGAAATTGGGTAAAATTGTGTTTCGGCCAAAAAATTGATTTTTAGCAAAGGGGTAACACTTTCCTAAAAAATTTACAAAAAATTTTTTTTCTTAAATGCATGCGAATTGAGATTTTTCGGAAGCTTCTTCGCATTTGAAACTCCTTTCAATACTTGCTTATGAGAAATAAACGCCTTTTGGGCAAAATTGGGTAAAATTGTATTTCGGCCAAAAAATTGATTTTTAGCAAAGGGGTAACACTTTCCTAAAAAATTGATAAAAAAATTTTTTTTCTTAAATGCATGCGAATTGAGATTTTTCGGAAGCTTCTTCGCATTTGAAACTCCTTTCAATACTTGCTTATGAGAAATAAACGCCTTTTGGGCGAAATTGGGTAAAATTGTGTTTCGGGCAAAAAATTGATTTTTAGCAAAGGGGTAACACTTTCCTAAAAAATTGATAAAAAAATTTTTTTTCTTAAATGCATGCGAATTGAGATTTTTCGGAAGCTTCTTCGCATTTGAAACTCCTTTCAATAGTTGCTTATGAGAAATAAACGCCTTTTGGGCGAAATTGGGTAAAATTGTGTTTCGGCCAAAAAATTGATTTTTAGCAAAGGGGTAACACTTTCCTAAAAAATTGATAAAAAACTTTTTTTTCTTAAATGCATGCGAATTGAGATGTTTCGGAAGCTTCTTCGCATTTGAAACTCCTTTCAATACTTGCTTATGAGAAATAAACGCCTTTTGGGCGAAATTGGGTAAAATTGTGTTTCGGCCAAAAAATTGATTTTTAGCAAAGGGGTAACACTTTCCTAAAAAATTGATAAAAAAATTTTTTTTCTTAAATGCATGCGAATTGAGATTTTTCGGAAGCTTCTTCGCATTTGAAACTCCTTTCAATACTTGCTTATGAGAAATAAACGCCTTTTGGGCGAAATTGGGTAAAATTGTGTATCGGCCAAAAAATTGATTTTTAGCAAAGGGGTAACACTTTCCTAAAAAATTGTTAACAAATTTTTTTTTCTTAAATGCATGCGAATTGAGATTTTTCGGAAGCTTCTTCGCATTTGAAACTCCTTTCAATACTTGCTTATGAGAAATAAACGCCTTTTGGGCGAAATTGGGTAAAATTGTGTTTCGGCCAAAAAAATTGATTTTTAGCAAAGGGGTAACACTTTCCTAAAAAATTGATAAAAAATTTTTTTTTCTTAAATGCATGCGAATTGAGATTTTTCGGAAGCTTCTTCGCATTTGAAACTCCTTTCAATACTTGCTTATGAGAAATAAACGCCTTTTGGGCGAAATTGGGTAAAATTGTGTTTCGGCCAAAAAATTGATTTTTAGCAAAGGGGTAACACTTTCCTAAAAAATTGTTAACAAATTTTTTTTTCTTAAATGCATGCGAATTGAGATTTTTCGGAAGCTTCTTCGCATTTGAAACTCCTTTCAATACTTGCTTATGAGAAATAAACGCCTTTTGGGCGAAATTGGGTAAAATTGTGTTTCGGCCAAAAAAATTGATTTTTAGCAAAGGGGTAACACTTTCCTAAAAAATTGATAAAAAATTTTTTTTTCTTAAATGCATGCGAATTGAGATTTTTCGGAAGCTTCTTCGCATTTGAAACTCCTTTCAATACTTGCTTATGAGAAATAAACGCCTTTTGGGCGAAATTGGGTAAAATTGTGTTTCGGCCAAAAAATTGATTTTTAGCAAAGGGGTAACACTTTCCTAAAAAATTGATAAAAAAATTTTTTTTCTTAAATGCATGCGAATTGAGATTTTTCGGAAGCTTCTTCGCATTTGAAACTCCTTTCAATACTTGCTTATGAGAAATAAACGCCTTTTGGGCGAAATTGGGTAAAATTGTGTTTCGGCCAAAAAATTGATTTTTAGCAAAGGGGTAACACTTTCCTAAAAAATTTTTTTTCTTAAATGCATGCGAATTGAGATTTTTCGGAAGCTTCTTCGCATTTGAAACTCCTTTCAATACTTGCTTATGAGAAATAAACGCCTTTTGGGCAAAATTGGGTAAAATTGTGTTTCGGCCAAAAAATTGATTTTTAGCAAAGGGGTAACACTTTCCTAAAAAATTGATAAAAATTTTTTTTTTTCTTAAATGCATGCGAATTGAGATTTTTCGGAAGCTTCTTCGCATTTGAAACTCCTTTCAATACTTGCTTATGAGAAATAAACGCCTTTTGGGCGAAATTGGGTAAAATTGTGTTTCGGCCAAAAAATTGATTTTTAGCAAAGGGGTAACACTTTCCTAAAAAATTGATAAAAAATTTTTTTTTCTTAAATGCATGCGAATTGAGATTTTTCGGAAGCTTCTTCGCATTTGAAACTCCTTTCAATACTTGCTTATGAGAAATAAACGCCTTTTGGGCGAAACTGGGTAAAATTGTGTTTCGGCCAAAAAATTGATTTTTAGCAAAGGGGTAACACTTTCCTAAAAAATTGATAAAAAATTTTTTTTCTTAAATGCATGCGAATTGAGATTTTTCGGAAGCTTCTTCGCATTTGAAACTCCTTTCAATACTTGCTTATGAGAAATAAACGCCTTTTGGGCGAAATTGGGTAAAATTGTGTTTCGGCCAAAAAATTGATTTTTAGCAAAGGGGTAACACTTTCCTTAACACAATTTTACCCAATTTCGCCCAAAAGGCGTTTATTTCTCATAAGCAAGTATTGAAAGGAGTTTCAAATGCGAAGAAGCTTCCGAAAAATCTCAATTCGCATGCATTTAAGAAAAAAAAATGTTTTATCAATTTTTTAGGAAAGTGTTACCCCTTTGCTAAAAATCAATTTTTTGGCCGAAACACAATTTTACCCAATTTCGCCCAAAAGGCGTTTATTTCTCATAAGCAAGTATTGAAAGGAGTTTCAAATGCGAAAAAGCTTCCGAAAAATCTCAATTCGCATGCATTTAAGAAAAAAAAATTTTTTTATCAATTTTTTAGGAAAGTGTTACCCCTTTGCTAAAAATCAATTTTTTGGCCGAAACACAATTTTACCCAATTTCGCCCAAAAGGCGTTTATTTCTCATAAGCAAGTATTGAAAGGAGTTTCAAATGCGAAGAAGCTTCCGAAAAATCTCAATTCGCATGCATTTAAGAAAAAAAAAATTTTTTATCAATTTTTTAGGAAAGTGTTACCCCTTTGCTAAAAATCAATTTTTTGGCCGAAACACAATTTTACCCAATTTCGCCCAAAAGGCGTTTATTTCTCATAAGCAAGTATTGAAAGGAGTTTCAAATGCGAAGAAGCTTCCGAAAAATCTCAATTCGCATGCATTTAAGAAAAAAAAATTTTTTATCAATTTTTTAGGAAAGTGTTACCCCTTTGCTAAAAATCAATTTTTTGGCCGAAACACAATTTTACCCAGTTTCGCCCAAAAGGCGTTTATTTCTCATAAGCAAGTATTGAAAGGAGTTTCAAATGCGAAGAAGCTTCCGAAAAATCTCAATTCGCATGCATTTAAGAAAAAAAAAATTTTTTATCAATTTTTTAGGAAAGTGTTACCCCTTTGCTAAAAATCAATTTTTTGGCCGAAACACAATTTTACCCAATTTCGCCCAAAAGGCGTTTATTTCTCATAAGCAAGTATTGAAAGGAGTTTCAAATGCGAAGAAGCTTCCGAAAAATCTCAATTCGCATGCATTTAAGAAAAAAAAAATTTTTTATCAATTTTTTAGGAAAGTGTTACCCCTTTGCTAAAAATCAATTTTTTGGCCGAAACACAATTTTACCCAATTTCGCCCAAAAGGCGTTTATTTCTCATAAGCAAGTATTGAAAGGAGTTTCAAATGCGAAGAAGCTTCCGAAAAATCTCAATTCGCATGCATTTAAGAAAAAAAATTTTTTATCAATTTTTTAGGAAAGTGTTACCCCTTTGCTAAAAATCAATTTTTTGGCCGAAACACAATTTTACCCAGTTTCGCCCAAAAGGCGTTTATTTCTCATAAGCAAGTATTGAAAGGAGTTTCAAATGCGAAGAAGCTTCCGAAAAATCTCAATTCGCATGCATTTAAGAAAAAAAAAAATTTTTTATCAATTTTTTAGGAAAGTGTTACCCCTTTGCTAAAAATCAATTTTTTGGCCGAAACACAATTTTACCCAATTTCGCCCAAAAGGCGTTTATTTCTCATAAGCAAGTATTGAAAGGAGTTTCAAATGCGAAGAAGCTTCCGAAAAATCTCAATTCGCATGCATTTAGGAAAAAACAAATTTTTTATCAATTTTTTAGGAAAGTGTTACCCCTTTGCTAAAAATCAATTTTTTGGCCGAAACACAATTTTACCCAATTTCGCCCAAAAGGCGTTTATTTCTCATAAGCAAGTATTGAAAGGAGTTTCAAATGCGAAGAAGCTTCCGAAAAATCTCAATTCGCATGCATTTAAGAAAAAAAAAATTTTTTATCAATTTTTTAGGAAAGTGTTACCCCTTTGCTAAAAATCAATTTTTTGGCCGAAACACAATTTTACCCAATTTCGCCCAAAAGGCGTTTATTTCTCATAAGCAAGTATTGAAAGGAGTTTCAAATGCGAAGAAGCTTCCGAAAAATCTCAATTCGCATGCATTTAAGAAAAAAAATTTTTTTATCAATTTTTTTGGAAAGTGTTACCCCTTTGCTAAAAATCAATTTTTTGGCCGAAACAAAATTTTACCCAATTTCGCCCAAAAGGCGTTTATTTCTCATAAGCAAGTATTGAAAGGAGTTTCAAATGCGAAGAAGCTTCCGAAAAATCTCAATTCGCATGCATTTAAGAAAAAAAATTTTTTATCAATTTTTTAGGAAAGTGTTACCCCTTTGCTAAAAATCAATTTTTTGGCCGAAACACAATTTTACCCAATTTCGCCCAAAAGGCGTTTATTTCTCATAAGCAAGTATTGAAAGGAGTTTCAAATGCGAAGAAGCTTCCGAAAAATCTCAATTCGCATGCATTTAAGAAAAAAAATTTTTTTAACAATTTTTTAGGAAAGTGTTACCCCTTTGCTAAAAATCAATTTTTTGGCCGAAACACAATTTTACCCAATTTCGCCCAAAAGGCGTTTATTTCTCATAAGCAAGTATTGAAAGGAGTTTCAAATGCGAAGAAGCTTCCGAAAAATCTCAATTCGCATGCATTTAAGAAAAAAAAAATTTTTTATCAATTTTTTAGGAAAGTGTTACCCCTTTGCTAAAAATCAATTTTTTGGCCGAAACACAATTTTACCCAATTTCGCCCAAAAGGCGTTTATTTCTCATAAGCAAGTATTGAAAGGAGTTTCAAATGCGAAGAAGCTTCCGAAAAATCTCAATTCGCATGCATTTAAGAAAAAAAATTTTTTTAACAATTTTTTAGGAAAGTGTTACCCCTTTGCTAAAAATCAATTTTTTGGCCGAAACACAATTTTACCCAATTTCGCCCAAAAGGCGTTTATTTCTCATAAGCAAGTATTGAAAGGAGTTTCAAATGCGAAGAAGCTTCCGAAAAATCTCAATTCGCATGCATTTAAGAAAAAAAAAATTTTTTATCAATTTTTTAGGAAAGTGTTACCCCTTTGCTAAAAATCAATTTTTTGGCCGAAACACAATTTTACCCAATTTCGCCCAAAAGGCGTTTATTTCTCATAAGCAAGTATTGAAAGGAGTTTCAAATGCGAAGAAGCTTCCGAAAAATCTCAATTCGCATGCATTTAAGAAAAAAAAAATTTTTATCAATTTTTTAGGAAAGTGTTACCCCTTTGCTAAAAATCAATTTTTTGGCCGAAACACAATTTTACCCAATTTCGCCCAAAAGGCGTTTATTTCTCATAAGCAAGTATTGAAAGGAGTTTCAAATGCGAAGAAGCTTCCGAAAAATCTCAATTCGCATGCATTTAAGAAAAAAAAATTTTTTATCAATTTTTTAGGAAAGTGTTACCCCTTTGCTAAAAATCAATTTTTTGGCCGAAACACAATTTTACCCAGTTTCGCCCAAAAGGCGTTTATTTCTCATAAGCAAGTATTGAAAGGAGTT
Source organism: Linnaemya tessellans (assembly GCA_951800035.1). Taxonomy (NCBI): domain Eukaryota; kingdom Metazoa; phylum Arthropoda; class Insecta; order Diptera; family Tachinidae; genus Linnaemya; species Linnaemya tessellans. The sequence goes on from OX637536.1 coordinate 13,273,673, forward strand.
TCAAATGCGAAGAAGCTTCCGAAAAATCTCAATTCGCATGCATTTAAGAAAAAAAATTTTTTTATCAATTTTTTTGGAAAGTGTTACACCTTTGCTAAAAATCAATTTTTTGGCCGAAACACAATTTTACCCAATTTTACCCAAAAGGCGTTTATTTCTCATAAGCAAGTATTGAAAGGAGTTTCAAATGCGAAGAAGCTTCCGAAAAATCTCAATTCGCATGCATTTAAGAAAAAAAATTTTTTTATCAATTTTTTTGGAAAGTGTTACCCCTTTGCTAAAAATCAATTTTTTGGCCGAAACACAATTTTACCCAATTTTGCCCAAAAGGCGTTTATTTCTCATAAGCAAGTATTGAAAGGAGTTTCAAATGCGAAGAAGCTTCCGAAAAATCTCAATTCGCATGCATTTAAGAAAAAAAAATTTTTTATCAATTTTTTTGGAAAGTATTACCCCTTTGCTAAAAATCAATTTTTTGGCCGAAACACAATTTTACCCAATTTTGCCCAAAAGGCGTTTATTTCTCATAAGCAAGTATTGAAAGGAGTTTCAAATGCGAAGAAGCTTCCGAAAAATCTCAATTCGCATGCATTTAAGAAAAAAAATTTTTTATATCAATTTTTTTGGAAAGTGTTACCCCTTTGCTAAAAATCAATTTTTTGGCCGAAACACAATTTTACCCAATTTTGCCCAAAAGGCGTTTATTTCTCATAAGCAAGTATTGAAAGGAGTTTCAAATGCGAAGAAGCTTCCGAAAAATCTCAATTCGCATGCCTTTAAGAAAAAAAAATTTTTTATCAATTTTTTTGGAAAGTGTTACCCCTTTGCTAAAAATCAATTTTTTGGCCGAAACACAATTTTACCCAATTTTGCCCAAAAGGCGTTTATTTCTCATAAGCAAGTATTGAAAGGAGTTTCAAATGCGAAGAAGCTTCCGAAAAATCTCAATTCGCATGCATTTAAGAAAAAAAATTTTTTTATCAATTTTTTTGGAAAGTGTTACCCCTTTGCTAAAAATCAATTTTTTGGCCGAAACACAATTTTACCCAATTTTGCCCAAAAGGCGTTTATTTCTCATAAGCAAGTATTGAAAGGAGTTTCAAATGCGAAGAAGCTTCCGAAAAATCTCAATTCGCATGCATTTAAGAAAAAAAATTTTTTTATCAATTTTTTTGGAAAGTGTTACCCCTTTGCTAAAAATCAATTTTTTGGCCGAAACACAATTTTACCCAATTTTGCCCAAAAGGCGTTTATTTCTCATAAGCAAGTATTGAAAGGAGTTTCAAATGCGAAGAAGCTTCCGAAAAATCTCAATTCGCATGCATTTAAGAAAAAAAATTTTTTTATCAATTTTTTTGGAAAGTGTTACCCCTTTGCTAAAAATCAATTTTTTGGCCGAAACACAATTTTACCCAATTTTGCCCAAAAGGCGTTTATTTCTCATAAGCAAGTATTGAAAGGAGTTTCAAATGCGAAGAAGCTTCCGAAAAATCTCAATTCGCATGCATTTAAGAAAAAAAATTTTTTTATAAATTTTTTTGGAAAGTGTTACACCTTTGCTAAAAATCAATTTTTTGGCCGAAACACAATTTTACCCAATTTTGCCCAAAAGGCGTTTATTTCTCATAAGCAAGTATTGAAAGGAGTTTCAAATGCGAAGAAGCTTCCGAAAAATCTCAATTCGCATGCATTTAAGAAAAAAAAATTTTTTATCAATTTTTTTGGAAAGTGTTACCCCTTTGCTAAAAATCAATTTTTTGGCCGAAACACAATTTTACCCAATTTTGCCCAAAAGGCGTTTATTTCTCATAAGCAAGTATTGAAAGGAGTTTCAAATGCGAAGAAGCTTCCGAAAAATCTCAATTCGCATGCATTTAAGAAAAAAAATTTTTTTATCAATTTTTTTGGAAAGTGTTACCCCTTTGCTAAAAATCAATTTTTTGGCCGAAACACAATTTTACCCAATTTTGCCCAAAAGGCGTTTATTTCTCATAAGCAAGTATTGAAAGGAGTTTCAAATGCGAAGAAGCTTCCGAAAAATCTCAATTCGCATGCATTTAAGAAAAAAAATTTTTTTATCAATTTTTTTGGAAAGTGTTACCCCTTTGCTAAAAATCAATTTTTTGGCCGAAACACAATTTTACCCAATTTTGCCCAAAAGGCGTTTATTTCTCATAAGCAAGTATTGAAAGGAGTTTCAAATGCGAAGAAGCTTCCGAAAAATCTCAATTCGCATGCATTTAAGAAAAAAAATTTTTTTATAAATTTTTTTGGAAAGTGTTACACCTTTGCTAAAAATCAATTTTTTGGCCGAAACACAATTTTACCCAATTTTGCCCAAAAGGCGTTTATTTCTCATAAGCAAGTATTGAAAGGAGTTTCAAATGCGAAGAAGCTTCCGAAAAATCTCAATTCGCATGCATTTAAGAAAAAAATTTTTTTATCAATTTTTTTGGAAAGTGTTACCCCTTTGCTAAAAATCAATTTTTTGGCCGAAACACAATTTTACCCAATTTTGCCCAAAAGGCGTTTATTTCTCATAAGCAAGTATTGAAAGGAGTTTCAAATGCGAAGAAGCTTCCGAAAAATCTCAATTCGCATGCATTTAAGAAAAAAAATTTTTTTATCAATTTTTTTGGAAAGTGTTACCCCTTTGCTAAAAATCAATTTTTTGGCCGAAACACAATTTTACCCAATTTTGCCCAAAAGGCGTTTATTTCTCATAAGCAAGTATTGAAAGGAGTTTCAAATGCGAAGAAGCTTCCGAAAAATCTCAATTCGCATGCATTTAAGAAAAAAAATTTTTTATCAATTTTTTTGGAAAGTGTTACCCCTTTGCTAAAAATCAATTTTTTGGCCAAACACAATTTTACCCAATTTTGCCCAAAAGGCGTTTATTTCTCATAAGCAAGTATTGAAAGGAGTTTCAAATGCGAAGAAGCTTCCGAAAAATCTCAATTCGCATGCCTTTAAGAAAAAAAATTTTTTATCAATTTTTTTGGAAAGTGTTACCCCTTTGCTAAAAATCAATTTTTTGGCCGAAACACAATTTTACCCAATTTTGCCCAAAAGGCGTTTATTTCTCATAAGCAAGTATTGAAAGGAGTTTCAAATGCGAAGAAGCTTCCGAAAAATCTCAATTCGCATGCATTTAAGAAAAAAAATTTTTTTATCAATTTTTTTGGAAAGTGTTACCCCTTTGCTAAAAATCAATTTTTTGGCCGAAACACAATTTTACCCAATTTTGCCCAAAAGGCGTTTATTTCTCATAAGCAAGTATTGAAAGGAGTTTCAAATGCGAAGAAGCTTCCGAAAAATCTCAATTCGCATGCATTTAAGAAAAAAAATTTTTTATCAATTTTTTTGGAAAGTGTTACCCCTTTGCTAAAAATCAATTTTTTGGCCGAAACACAATTTTACCCAATTTTGCCCAAAAGGCGTTTATTTCTCATAAGCAAGTATTGAAAGGAGTTTCAAATGCGAAGAAGCTTCGAAAAATCTCAATTCGCATGCCTTTAAGAAAAAAAATTTTTTATCAATTTTTTTGGAAAGTGTTACCCCTTTGCTAAAAATCAATTTTTTGGCCGAAACACAATTTTACCCAATTTTGCCAAAAGGCGTTTATTTCTCATAAGCAAGTATTGAAAGGAGTTTCAAATGCGAAGAAGCTTCCGAAAAATCTCAATTCGCATGCATTTAAGAAAAAAAATTTTTTTATCAATTTTTTTGGAAAGTGTTACCCCTTTGCTAAAAATCAATTTTTTGGCCGAAACACAATTTTACCCAATTTTGCCCAAAAGGCGTTTATTTCTCATAAGCAAGTATTGAAAGGAGTTTCAAATGCGAAGAAGCTTCCGAAAATCTCAATTCGCATGCATTTAAGAAAAAAATTTTTTTATCAATTTTTTTGGAAAGTGTTACCCCTTTGCTAAAAATCAATTTTTTGGCCGAAACACAATTTTACCCAATTTTGCCCAAAAGGCGTTTATTTCTCATAAGCAAGTATTGAAAGGAGTTTCAAATGCGAAGAAGCTTCCGAAAAATCTCAATTCGCATGCCTTTAAGAAAAAAAATTTTTTTATCAATTTTTTTGGAAAGTGTTACCCCTTTGCTAAAAATCAATTTTTTGGCCGAAACACAATTTTACCCAATTTTGCCCAAAAGGCGTTTATTTCTCATAAGCAAGTATTGAAAGGAGTTTCAAATGCGAAGAAGCTTCCGAAAAATCTCAATTCGCATGCATTTAAGAAAAAAAAATTTTTTTATCAATTTTTTTGGAAAGTGTTACCCCTTTGCTAAAAATCAATTTTTTGGCCGAAACACAATTTTACCCAATTTTGCCCAAAAGGCGTTTATTTCTCATAAGCAAGTATTGAAAGGAGTTTCAAATGCGAAGAAGCTTCCGAAAAATCTCAATTCGCATGCATTTAAGAAAAAAAATTTTTTTATCAATTTTTTTGGAAAGTGTTACCCCTTTGCTAAAAATCAATTTTTTGGCCGAAACACAATTTTACCCAATTTTGCCCAAAAGGCGTTTATTTCTCATAAGCAAGTATTGAGAGGAGTTTCAAATGCGAAGAAGCTTCCGAAAAATCTCAATTCGCATGCATTTAAGAAAAAAAATTTTTTTATCAATTTTTTTTGGAAAGTGTTACCCCTTTGCTAAAAATCAATTTTTTGGCCGAAACACAATTTTACCCAATTTTGCCCAAAAGGCGTTTATTTCTCATAAGCAAGTATTGAAAGGAGTTTCAAATGCGAAGAAGCTTCCGAAAAATCTCAATTCGCATGCATTTAAGAAAAAAAATTTTTTTATCAATTTTTTTGGAAAGTGTTACCCCTTTGCTAAAAATCAATTTTTTGGCCGAAACACAATTTTACCCAATTTTGCCCAAAAGGCGTTTATTTCTCATAAGCAAGTATTGAAAGGAGTTTCAAATGCGAAGAAGCTTCCGAAAAATCTCAATTCGCATGCATTTAAGAAAAAAAATTTTTTTATCAATTTTTTTGGAAAGTGTTACCCCTTTGCTAAAAATCAATTTTTTGGCCGAAACACAATTTTACCCAATTTTGCCCAAAAGGCGTTTATTTCTCATAAGCAAGTATTGAAAGGAGTTTCAAATGCGAAGAAGCTTCCGAAAAATCTCAATTCGCATGCATTTAAGAAAAAAAAATTTTTTTATCAATTTTTTTGGAAAGTGTTACCCCTTTGCTAAAAATCAATTTTTTGGCCGAAACACAATTTTACCCAATTTTGCCCAAAAGGCGTTTATTTCTCATAAGCAAGTATTGAAAGGAGTTTCAAATGCGAAGAAGCTTCCGAAAAATCTCAATTCGCATGCATTTAAGAAAAAAAAATTTTTTTATCAATTTTTTTGGAAAGTGTTACCCCTTTGCTAAAAATCAATTTTTTGGCCGAAACACAATTTTACCCAATTTTGCCCAAAAGGCGTTTATTTCTCATAAGCAAGTATTGAAAGGAGTTTCAAATGCGAAGAAGCTTCCGAAAAATCTCAATTCGCATGCATTTAAGAAAAAAAATTTTTTTATCAATTTTTTGGAAAGTGTTACCCCTTTGCTAAAAATCAATTTTTTGGCCGAAACACAATTTTACCCAATTTTGCCCAAAAGGCGTTTATTTCTCATAAGCAAGTATTGAAAGGAGTTTCAAATGTGAAGAAGAAGCTTCCGAAAAATCTCAATTCGCATGCATTTAAGAAAAAAAAATTTTTTATCAATTTTTTTGGAAAGTGTTACCCCTTTGCTAAAAATCAATTTTTTGGCCGAAACACAATTTTACCCAATTTTGCCCAAAAGGCGTTTATTTCTCATAAGCAAGTATTGAAAGGAGTTTCAAATGCGAAGAAGCTTCCGAAAAATCTCAATTCGCATGCATTTAAGAAAAAAAATTTTTTTATCAATTTTTTTGGAAAGTGTTACCCCTTTGCTAAAAATCAATTTTTTGGCCGAAACACAATTTTACCCAATTTTGCCCAAAAGGCGTTTATTTCTCATAAGCAAGTATTGAAAGGAGTTTCAAATGCGAAGAAGCTTCCGAAAAATCTCAATTCGCATGCCTTTAAGAAAAAAAATTTTTTTATCAATTTTTTTGGAAAGTGTTACCCCTTTGCTAAAAATCAATTTTTTGGCCGAAACACAATTTTACCCAATTTTGCCCAAAAGGCGTTTATTTCTCATAAGCAAGTATTGAAAGGAGTTTCAAATGCGAAGAAGCTTCCGAAAAATCTCAATTCGCATGCATTTAAGAAAAAAAATTTTTTTATCAATTTTTTTGGAAAGTGTTACCCCTTTGCTAAAAATCAATTTTTTGGCCGAAACACAATTTTACCCAATTTTGCCCAAAAGGCGTTTATTTCTCATAAGCAAGTATTGAAAGGAGTTTCAAATGCGAAGAAGCTTCCGAAAAATCTCAATTCGCATGCATTTAAGAAAAAAAATTTTTTTATCAATTTTTTTGGAAAGTGTTACCCCTTTGCTAAAAATCAATTTTTTGGCCGAAACACAATTTTACCCAATTTTGCCCAAAAGGCGTTTATTTCTCATAAGCAAGTATTGAAAGGAGTTTCAAATGCGAAGAAGCTTCCGAAAAATTCTCAATTCGCATGCATTTAAGAAAAAAAATTTTTTTATCAATTTTTTGGAAAGTGTTACCCCTTTGCTAAAAATCAATTTTTGGCCGAAACACAATTTTACCCAATTTTGCCCAAAAGGCGTTTATTTCTCATAAGCAAGTATTGAAAGGAGTTTCAAATGCGAAGAAGCTTCCGAAAAATCTCAATTCGCATGCATTTAAGAAAAAAAATTTTTTTATCAATTTTTTGGAAAGTGTTACCCCTTTGCTAAAAATCAATTTTTTGGCCGAAACACAATTTTACCCAATTTTGCCCAAAAGGCGTTTATTTCTCATAAGCAAGTATTGAAAGGAGTTTCAAATGCGAAGAAGCTTCCGAAAAATCTCAATTCGCATGCATTTAAGAAAAAAAATTTTTTTATCAATTTTTTTGGAAAGTGTTACCCCTTTGCTAAAAATCAATTTTTTGGCCGAAACACAATTTTACCCAATTTTGCCCAAAAGGCGTTTATTTCTCATAAGCAAGTATTGAAAGGAGTTTCAAATGCGAAGAAGCTTCCGAAAAATCTCAATTCGCATGCATTTAAGAAAAAAAATTTTTTTATCAATTTTTTTGGAAAGTGTTACCCCTTTGCTAAAAATCAATTTTTTGGCCGAAACACAATTTTACCCAATTTTGCCCAAAAGGCGTTTATTTCTCATAAGCAAGTATTGAAAGGAGTTTCAAATGCGAAGAAGCTTCCGAAAAATCTCAATTCGCATGCATTTAAGAAAAAAAATTTTTTTATCAATTTTTTTGGAAAGTGTTACCCCTTTGCTAAAAATCAATTTTTTGGCCGAAACACAATTTTACCCAATTTTGCCCAAAAGGCGTTTATTTCTCATAAGCAAGTATTGAAAGGAGTTTCAAATGCGAAGAAGCTTCCGAAAAATCTCAATTCGCATGCATTTAAGAAAAAAAATTTTTTTATCAATTTTTTTGGAAAGTGTTACCCCTTTGCTAAAAATCAATTTTTTGGCCGAAACACAATTTTACCCAATTTTGCCCAAAAGGCGTTTATTTCTCATAAGCAAGTATTGAAAGGAGTTTCAAATGCGAAGAAGCTTCCGAAAAATCTCAATTCGCATGCATTTAAGAAAAAAAATTTTTTATCAATTTTTTTGGAAAGTGTTACCCCTTTGCTAAAAATCAATTTTTTGGCCGAAACACAATTTTACCCAATTTTGCCCAAAAGGCGTTTATTTCTCATAAGCAAGTATTGAAAGGAGTTTCAAATGCGAAGAAGCTTCCGAAAAATCTCAATTCGCATGCATTTAAGAAAAAAAATTTGTTTATCAATTTTTTTGGAAAGTGTTACCCCTTTGCTAAAAATCAATTTTTTGGCCGAAACACAATTTTACCCAATTTTGCCCAAAAGGCGTTTATTTCTCATAAGCAAGTATTGAAAGGAGTTTCAAATGCGAAGAAGCTTCCGAAAAATCTCAATTCGCATGCATTTAAGAAAAAAAATTTTTTTATCAATTTTTTTGGAAAGTGTTACCCCTTTGCTAAAAATCAATTTTTTGGCCGAAACACAATTTTACCCAATTTTGCCCAAAAGGCGTTTATTTCTCATAAGCAAGTATTGAAAGGAGTTTCAAATGCGAAGAAGCTTCCGAAAAATCTCAATTCGCATGCATTTAAGAAAAAAAATTTTTTTATCAATTTTTTTGGAAAGTGTTACCCCTTTGCTAAAAATCAATTTTTTGGCCGAAACACAATTTTACCCAATTTTGCCCAAAAGGCGTTTATTTCTCATAAGCAAGTATTGAAAGGAGTTTCAAATGCGAAGAAGCTTCCGAAAAATCTCAATTCGCATGCATTTAAGAAAAAAAATTTTTTTATCAATTTTTTTGGAAAGTGTTACCCCTTTGCTAAAAATCAATTTTTTGGCCGAAACACAATTTTACCCAATTTTGCCCAAAAGGCGTTTATTTCTCATAAGCAAGTATTGAAAGGAGTTTCAAATGCGAAGAAGCTTCCGAAAAATCTCAATTCGCATGCATTTAAGAAAAAAAATTTTTTTATCAATTTTTTTGGAAAGTGTTACCCCTTTGCTAAAAATCAATTTTTTGGCCGAAACACAATTTTACCCAATTTTGCCCAAAAGGCGTTTATTTCTCATAAGCAAGTATTGAAAGGAGTTTCAAATGCGAAGAAGCTTCCGAAAAATCTCAATTCGCATGCATTTAAGAAAAAAAATT